>CM053271.1:30085869-30543369 GCA_028583415.1 Protea cynaroides
TTGGTTTTGTGTGGCCCAACACAGGTTTATTCTCTTTGGGCATTTTTATCTCTATTTTGAGGTATATATATGTGACATGTGGCTTACATGTTTTGTGGCTTATAAATTTGTTATATGGTACCATTGTTTTTGTCTATTGTATTAATAGACTGGTTTTGCAGATGATTATTCAAATGAGCCACTTTGTAGTCCTTGGCTTGACCGCACCTATCATGATGCGCTATGTGCTTACATAGGCATTGATTGGACCATGATAGGTTTGAGGGGTGCAAGTCAAAATTGCTCAGACTATGGGAGACATGGGGACTAGTCTCTCGACGGTCAGTGCACATATGGTCTGTGAAGTCCTTCATGGTAAGACCACGTGTACGTTGAGTGGTGACCTTAGTGCCTAATGTTCATTGCCAGTGACTTGACAATTATAAGAGTGTACGCGTACCTACAAACTGCCAATTTGAATAATGTTATCATGTTTGATTTTGCATCAAATATTTTTTTATTTATAAATATAAAATATTATTTATTTTTATTTTTCGTTGCAAAATCTTTTTGGTTTTATAAAAAATGGCAGTTTTGTATTTTGTGTCCCTATTTATTATTTAGGGGCACTTGTGGTAATTGTCAAGGTATGCCAAAAGGCAATCTGGATATGGCATTAGGAGGCTAGCATCTCACTTAGGGTTGGACTTTATGGCTGGTCATCTCCACCCTAGAGATATAAAAACATCTCAAGGTCACACAGGCAAGGGGAGGAAAAAGTTCAAAATACCAAGATATGGTATACCTGTCCAGCTGGGGTGAGCACCCTGATTGCTTGTGAGATCCTTGGAAATCAAGTGGCTTTGTTTGTCTAATCATCATAGGTTCTTCAACAACAGAAAAAGTTCTTCATCACAGGTAGAGTGCTTCAACAAAAGAAATTTTCAAATCGTCAAAAAAAGGTATGACATTCTTCTTCATTTCTTAAATTAAACAAGTGACATGATATTCGTGATAAGTTTTCATCTTTGGTTTGAGGTTAACAGTAACATTGAGATTCATCTAGGATGGTTTTTCCTTATAGCACAAGCATGACGGTTCTGTTAAAATTCTCCTTGTCTAAGATTTATATCCTAGAATTGTCTCTGTTTCTCATATATGTGTTTGATCATATCAACGAGTAGTGATTGTTTTCTTTTTGTTTTTCTTCTTATGACAAATTGTGACGTCTTCATTGTAATTTTAGTTGATTATGTTAAACATGGTTTGTATTTCTCTAAAGCTTTCTCCAAAAACAAGAAATGGAAGATGAACAGTCTAATAATTTTTGTTTAATAGCTATGATGAATTTATCATCATTTATGCTTATTAATAATATCTCATAAATTAGAAAACAAGAAATGGAAGATAAATAGTCTAATAATTTTTGTTTAATAGCTATGATGAATTTATCATCATTAATGCTGAATATCCCATAAATTAGAAATGAAGAGTCTTATTGGGACTTGAAAAGTTTTTTTTTAAATAAAAAGAAATTTTATTATAAACTTTATGAGAAGATAAAAGGGTGCGTTGACACTTCATCTTAAAATTGATAAACTATCATGGACTTTAAAAAAGACTTATCTTTTGATTTACTTTGTCATAATGGAGGGATGGAGAATTAATACCATCATGGAATTTAAAAAGACTTATCTTTTGATTTACCTTGTCATAATAGAGGGATGGAGAACTAATACTCACATTTTGGGACGTTGGAAGATGGAAATTCTAAGAAGACATAAAGTCATTATTATTTAGCCATCAAGCCACTTAACCATTAAGCCATTAAATCATCAAGCCATCAAGCCAAGTGCGTAATAATAGTACATGTGGTAATGCCATGTTTGTTTTTCAAGCTATATTGTGCTTACTAATTGAGCCTTCAATTTTAAGCTGAATTCAAATGTATTCTAATATATATTTGTTTTTATCTAATCCCAATTTCAGTGGGAGTTAGTTTGAATATCTTGTGTAAATTGAGTTTGGGGTTGTTTCATTCATAGTTCCGATGCTTAGACATGTTGACACCCATCGGTTAATCACATGGATGAGATAAGACTGTGGATGGACATGTAAACCCCTTGTGTCACTATTCATCGAATAGACTCGGTGATAAGTTAAATTCTTTCCTACGCCCATCGGATACGGGACGAATTTAACATATCTTTATATTAAAGTTCAATTAATTCTTTATGAGCCTTGATCTATTGGATTCTTCCCTACGCCCATCGGATACGGGAGGGTTTCGAGAAATCATAGGTCTCTTTGTTGTTTTGTTGTTATCCCATCAAATGATCAATGTTGCATTGTGTTTATGCAAATGGAATGGGCTTTAGTCTCCAAGCTTATTATGCATATTGCATGCTTATGACAGATGACAGGATCGTCTAGCTCTTTGAACATGTCTGATATTATGAAAAACTGCATTTTGACTGGACCCAATTATGCTGAATGGAAGCGTAGAATTGACTTGTTCATTGGCTTTCATAATTTTTCTCTTTGTATTCAAGAGGAATGTCCTCCTGTGCCTGATGTGCATTCTACCAAATCTGCTAAGGTTGCCTATCAAAAATGGACAGAGACAGATAATAAAGTGAAATATTTAATGTTGGGATACATGGTAGATTCTCTTATGGTTGGCTATATGAATAGTGTATCTGCCAAAGTCATTCTTGATAGTCTTGAATTGAAATTTGGTAAGAAATCTAGTCAGCATATTGAAGGCTTATGGGAAAAATTTATCAGAACTAAATTGTCAGAAGGAGGGGATGCCAGAGAGCATGTAAACAACATGATTGCCATTGCTGATGAGTTAGGCTTGCAAGAAAGGTTTGTTGATGAGAAAACTAAGATATCTACTATTTTATCTTCTTTGCTTGATTCTTATGAAACTGTAAGGCAAATTTATTTTGTGTCTGGTTTGGATTGGACTGTTGATGATCTCTTATCTAAAGTCACTGGTCATGAAGATGCTAAGTTAAGAAAGAAGAATTTTGTGGTCAATGCTATTGATGGGAATGCAGATAAGCCAACACATGAAATGAAATATCAGAAGAAGAAAAAGTTTGTAAAGAAAAAACAAGATTGGCAAAAGAAGAAGGGCATCAAAGTAAGACAAAATGTTGAATTTAAATCCAGACAGATAGTTTGTTATTTTTGTAAGAAGCCTGGACATAAGAAGGCTCAATGCTATTCTTTCTTAAAGTCTGGTGGAAAGCAAGGCCAAGGTATGTTTGCCACCTTGATTCTTGATGAGATAAATACTACCATTATTAAGTCTGGATCTTGGTGGGCTGATTCTGGAGCTACTGTGCATGTTTCTAATACCTTGCAGGGGTTCAAGGAACTCAAGAGAATAAGTGATAGTACCAGTTTCATTTACATGGGAAATGATGATAAGGCGCATATTGAAGGAGTTGGAGTTTTTGAATTGAAGCTGAATGATGGAACAAATTTTGATTTAGTTGAATGTTTGTATGCACCTAGTCTTAGAAGAAACTTGTTATCTGTTTCAATGTTGGAAAAGCTTGGATATGAATTTTATTTTGGTAATGGAAGATTTTTGATGAAGCAAAATGATAAAGTTGTGTTGCATGGTTTTAGAAATAACAATATGTATCAAGTGCAATTATGTGGTAATGTTATATGCAATGTTGAACTTGATATAAAAGATAATGCTACTTATCTTTGGCATTTGAGGTTGGGACATATCAATATAAATAGAATTGGCAGATTGATTAATTCTGGCGTTTTGACTGGAGTGACTCTAGAAAAGTTTCCCACTTGTGAAAGTTGTATTTCTGGTAAAATGACCAAGAAATCCTATACAAAAGGTGAAAGATGTGCTCATGTGTTAGAAAAGGTTCATACAGATGTATGTGGACCTATGAGCATTAGTGCAAGAGGTGGCTTTCGTTATTTTATTACTTTCACCGATGACTTTTCTAGATTTGGTTTTGTACATCTGTTGAAACATAAGTCTGAGGCTTTGGAGTTTTTCAAATCATTTCGTCTTGAGGCTGAAAAGACGACTGGACAAGTGATTAAGTCACTAAATTCAGATCGAGGTGGAGAATATATGTCTGATGATTTTGAGTTGTATTGTCTTGAAAATGGTATTAAACATTTTCGTACTCCACCTCATACTCCAGAGGCTAATGGAATTGCAGAAAGACGAAATCGAACTCTATTAGATATGGTTCGATCCATGATGGCAAGAGCTAATTTGCCAACTTCTTTTTGGGGAGAGGCATTATATGCAGCAATGCATATTTTAAATAGAGTTCCCACCAAAGCTATAAATTCTACACCATATGAATTATTTTATGGTAAGCAAGCAAGTGTTGCTCATATTCGGGTTTGGGGTTGTATTGCTCATGTTTTGATTCCTGACCCAAATAGAAATAAATTACTATCAAAAACCAAAAGGTGTGTCATGGTTGGGTATCCTCATCGCTCCAAAGGATACAGATTATATGAACCTGAGAATAGAGTGATACTGGAAAGTAGAAATGTGACATTCTTAGAAGATCGATTTGATAGTGGGAGTTCTGATGATGTTGATAAAAGTGTTTTAGAGGAGTTAGTAGACACTAATGGAGGTCATCAAGACTCTGTCATTGAGGGGTCCTCAACTCCTATAATTTCTTCGAATACCAATCAAGATAAGCAATATTTTGAGCCCTTAAGAAGAAGTGGAAGGACATCAAAAGCTCCAGACATGTCAGATTATTATGTGTATTTGGGAGAATCATATGAAAGAGTGACCATTAATGAAGTTGTAGATGATCCTATTACTTATTCACAAGCTATGTCGGATGTTGATTCTCAACAATGGATTAGTGCCATGAATGAAGAAATCAAATCTATGCATAAGAATGGTGTGTGGAGGTTGATTGATAGGCCTGTGAGCACTAAAGTTGTTGGTTGCAAGTGGATATTCAAAAGAAAGAAGGATATGCATGGAAATGTTGAGAAGTTCAAAGCTAGACTTGTAGCTAAGGGTTACACTCAAGAATATGGTGTTGATTATGATGAAACTTTTTCACCAGTAGTAAGGATACAATCTGTGCGTGCTGTGTTGGCTTTGGTTGCATATTTTGATTTTGAACTTTATCAAATGGATGTGAAGACGGCGTTCTTGAATGGTAACCTTGATGAAGATGTTTATATGGATCAGCCTGAAGGTTTTATTTCCACTGGAGATGAAGACAAAGTTTGCAAGTTAGAAAAATCTATATATGGGCTGAAACAGCTTGGTGGCAATGGAATTTACGATTTCATGATTCCATTGTGGGCATTGGATTCATACAAAATAATTCGAGTCTTGCATTTATGTGAAGAAGGAAGGGCATAAAGTTGCATATCTTACTTTATATGTTGACGATATTCTACTTGCAGGAAATGATGTCCACATGTTGATGGAAGTGAAACAATGGTTATTTATCACATTTGAAATGAAAGATTTGGGTGAAGCTTCTTATATTCTGGGTATCAAAATTGAGCGAGACCGTCAGCAAAGAAAACTAAGCTTGTCTCAAGAGAAATATATTGATACCATGCTAACGAGGTTCCACATGTCTGATTGTGTGGGAGGACAAATTCCTTATAATTATCTCAGACCAATTTCCCAAAATGATAGTCCTAAGTCTCCAACGGAAAAATTGAATGACTCATTGTGTCCTTATGCCTCTGCTGTGGGGAGCTTGATGTATGCTATGATCTGTACTCGGCCAGACATAGCGTTTGCTGTTAGTATGATCAGCCGTTTTCAGAGTAATCCTGGTAAAATGCATTGGACTGCTATTCAATGGATCCTGAGGTATCTAAAGCAAACAAAAGGCTTTAGATTGACTTATTGTTCTGATCATCTTAATATCCTTGGATATTCTGATTCTGATTATCAAGGATGTGTTGATAGTAGAAAATCTACCTCTGGTTTTGTGTTCACTTTTTGTGGTGGCGCTATTGCTTGGAAGAGCAAGAAACAAGAATGTGTTGCGCAGTCTACTATGGAGGCTGAATATATTGCATTGAATGCGGCAGCTAAAGAAACTGTGTACCTTCAAAAATTCCTATTGGAATTGCTGATAGTAGATTGTGTGGAAAAACCTATTCCACTTTTGTGTGATAATAATTCTGCGATAGCCATCACTAAAGACCCAAAGTGTCATTCTCGGGCCAAGCACATTGAAGGTCGATATCATTACATTCGTGATGTTATTAAGAAGAATGAGGTAGTTGTTGAGAGAGTGTCATCTCAATCAAACTTGGCAGATCCCTTTACAAAAGGTTTACCTTTTGGTGTATTTACTAAACATGTAATGGCTTTGGGATTGTGTTAGGCCAAGTGGGAGACTGTTGGTTTTGTGTGGCCCAACACAGGTTTATTCTCTTTGGGCATTTTTATCTCTATTTTGAGGTATATATATGTGACATATGGCTTACATGTTTTGTGGCTTATAAATTTGTTATATGGTACCATTGTTTTTGTCTATTGTATTAATAGACTGGTTTTGCAGATGATTATTCAGATGAGCCACTTTGTAGTCCTTGGCTTGACCGCACCTATCATGATGCGCTATGTGCTTACATAGGCATTGATTGGACCATGATAGGTTTGAGGGGTGCAAGTCAAAATTGCTCAGACTATGGGAGACATGGGGACTAGTCTCTCGACGGTCAGTGCACATATGGTCTGTGAAGTCCTTCATGGTAAGACCACGTGTACGTTGAGTGGTGACCTTAGTGCCTAATGTTCATTGCCAGTGACTTGACAATTATAAGAGTGTACGCGTACCTACAAACTGCCAATTTGAATAATGTTATCATGTTTGATTTTGCATCAAATATTTTTTATTTATAAATATAAAATATTATTTATTTTTATTTTTCGTTGCAAAATCTTTTTGGTTTTATAAAAAATGGCAGTTTTGTATTTTGTGTCCCTATTTATTATTTAGGGGCACTTGTGGTAATTGTCAAGGTATGCCAAAAGGCAATCTGGATATGGCATTAGGAGGCTAGCATCTCACTTAGGGTTGGACTTTATGGCTGGTCATCTCCACCCTAGAGATATAAAAACATCTCAAGGTCACACAGGCAAGGAGAGGAAAAAGTTCAAAATACCAAGATATGGTATACCTGTCCAGCTGGGGTGAGCACCCTGATTGCTTGTGAGATCCTTGGAAATCAAGTGGCTTTGTTTGTCTAATCATCATAGGTTCTTCAACAACAGAAAAAGTTCTTCATCACAGGTAGAGTGCTTCAACAAAAGAAATTTTCAAATCGTCAAAAAAAGGTATGACATTCTTCTTCATTTCTTAAATTAAACAAGTGACATGATATTCGTGATAAGTTTTCATCTTTGGTTTGAGGTTAACAGTAACATTGAGATTCATCTAGGATGGTTTTTCCTTATAAAACCAACCAAAAAACACATTGTGAGAATTTTTCAAAACCAAAAATCCAAAAGAGAAAATTTTGAAACTTTTTATTTGTGTTTTGAAAAAACCAACAATTTCCCTATGAGTTTCGAGATTTTGAAAAAACGGAATAGAGTGTTAATCGTATGAGGATATGTAAGAGACATCATCGCAAATGTCTTTTGAACTTGAACCTACACTAGATCTGATACATCATGCTACAGAATACTGGTGAAGCCACGCTTCTTGAACCTTTCCTCAGCGGTGTAGCCGACTGACATACCAACCATCCCTTATAATCCGATCCTTGAATAATTCTTTTTGTAAAAGGTGGACATTTTTCTCTGGCCTTGTCCCTATCTCAGATTCATAGATATTTAGAGAGTTCACCTTTAAAATCTTAATCAGAGGCGATTCCATCTCTTACATCCACTTAGGTCAGTCCATAGTATGCACCACAGTTAACACACCTCTACATTTCAATAGGACACTTGACTTGATTAAGAGTTTTATGACTCATCCCTCTTTTCATTGTAGTGAATATTACCTTCCCATCTAACCAGAATAAGCAAATTCTGGTAATACTAATCAAGTCATCTAGTGACTTCGTTCTTACCCATTGAGCTTAATTCTAGGGTTTTCCTCTCACATAAGTTGGGTATTTGTCACATGACTTATGACACAGGTCTTGAGCTCATTCCTTTAGTTGTATACTAGCTTAGTGGTCAGAAGCTAAATAATCATATTAGTCAGAAATATCCTGACTAAATATTATTAAAAGCGCGCTATTCTATTAACTTCTCCAGATATATTATATAACCGCCTAAGACCTACATGTCTTAGATGTCCTTAAACAATTTATAAACCTGACAAAGTCATATTTATCTTACTTGTAATCTTTTACCGTTAAATTTACTTCTTAAAGTAGCATAATTAACCTTGGTTTTTATCATATATCTATTATCGAGATATTTAGTCATTGACCCTTATCCCGATTGAACTTTGTAGTCATACTTAACAGATCATGGTGGAATTAGTATAGATTCAAAGAATCTTACCAATATCATGGTCATTTCCTTTGGAATTAAGGTGATCTTTTTGAATATAGGTTTGTCTTCTAGATTCCATGTCTAAATAGATATAAATAATTATATTTTGACATCATTATTCTTTCTTAGAAGAGTTTGACCTAACAATATTCTTACAAAACCCCCACATTTTTGGATTTTCCATACTCAACCTTGTAGCTATTTCGAATATGCATATGGTGTATTATCATTTAATTTACTCATGCATCATCATATGCATATAAAATTACCTCTCACATTTGTGGTATTTTACTTTATTTAACATATTACTATCTTATTTGCATTAAACTGCATTCTCATAATTCCATTTACATATAAAATTAGGAAGTCTTAATTTCACATGTTCAAAATAAGAAATATCAATGCATCTCACCATGTAATGTTATATGTATACAATTCCATGCATAAATACCAATGAGCTATTTATCCGATTAGTATAGATAATCAATCAGGCCACAAATTAGGTAATGGAACCTTATGATACCAACATCTTCTATTAATCAGTGACCAATTGAACTTTAAGGACCAATCACGAAATACAAGCACCTCCAATGCAGAATAAGTTCAAATATATGATGCAGATTCCCATGGACCCCATTGGGTTGTGAGGTTTTCTTTATTGTGAAAAACAATTTCTCTCTAAAAGGTTCAAAACATCAACCGCTGCATCAAATGGTCACTCCATTTGTAAGCAAGCACCGGACATAAATATTATAGACACCTCTTGAAAATTAGTAAGACAATGAGTTAAAAGATAATTGACCTTTAATCTTGGGTTTGTCAAGTACTCAATGGGTGTTCAAGATACTTTTTCCAAACAACTCATGACAAGAAGAGTCATGTAAATTCATCCGTCGAACAAATTGCATACCCACATTTCAAAAGCAAGACCGTGAGTAAGATAGAGAATCGAAACCAAGTGAACTGGTCCGACACCTACATGGTCTGAATTGATCAAAATTAGTGAAAGACCATCAAAATCTGAACCCATACGAACACAAAATTAAGATCATATGATTGAGCTTTTATTTGTTTTCCCAGCAGGTCCGTTTGCTGACACTTTTTATCCCACAAACAGAATTCTTTGATTCGATACTAACCCAAAAAAGTAACACCTTTATTAGGCCATGCAAACAAAAGTTCATCCATTTAAGAAAATCTCTACTCGAATCAATCATGATTTCAAGAATGCAGAAATGGTAATTGTAAGAACATCACAAAAACAACCCAAATATAATACAATCATCCACCACTTTGGAAACCTAGTATCCTATGTGGTTAAGAGGTCGAGCCCAACAGACTATCTCAAGTGCGTTTTAAATTTTATTTCCTTCCAAACTCACTTTTGAGTACCCATTAAAAGATTTCTGTAGAAGTCAATTTCAACTTATTATCACAATTAAAGGATTTATACACTGGTTTCATATATGGGTAGCATGCAACCCTTGTCACACATGTATAAACCATATAATCATTCCCGTGGGTACTTATGGGTAGCATGCAACCCTTGTCACACATGTATAAACCATATTATCATTCCCGTGGGTACTTAAGAATTAAAAGTAACCATGGACATAAATTTTACCAAAAAAAAAAAAAAACCATGGACATATAAACAGACACGTCTCTCACCATCCCAACCTTGGATCTTGTGCCGATTATCCAACCCACTGGCATGGCAAACACAACGTTGCAAGTTGCAAGGTTACTTTTGAGACTACAGGATAGATAAAAGGTCAGACCGGTTTAAACATAAATATAGGAGCCGTTAGTAATCAGGGGGCACTTATGAGCCAGCCATCCCCCATGTAATTAAAAGGCGCGATCACCTAAAGAAAACCCCCCACACATCTTACCGGGGGCACTTAGGAGCCACCCCTAATGTGAGGTCCTTATCCATACCCTTTTTCACTTTCACCATGCACATGAATGCACATTTCTTTAAAGCATTTTTTTAGCAACTTCTTAAATAGGAGGAAAAAAAAAGTCATTACATCATGAAACAGTATACGTTAATTTTATAAGTACCGAAGCAAATCATTTGCATGCATATAATTTCAGGCATTACGATTTTAAGAATTATTGTAAAATGTGCACTGCAACGGTCATTATAGGAATAAGATGAACATGAAATGGAGAAATATAAATAATTATAAAACTGATTTACTCAAATACTTTATGTAAACATCAATAAACTCATCAAAGAAGACATCAAAAATACCATTAAATTGATGTATCACATATTGTAAACGAACGATAGGATTAAGTCATAGTTAAACATACTCTCCTTAAAATCATAATCATTCTCTATAATCAAAATGATTTTCAAGTTAAAAACAATACTCAAAAACCAAAAAAATGTTGTACATACTTTTATGATTTAATCAAAGATTCAGAAAACTAAGCTAAATAGATAAAGATAAAAAATGAAAACTAATGGGATTCTCAAAACCAAATTAAGAAACCTGATGTGACATATGGGTTCAAACAAGTACAATTATAAGTTGAAAATTGAACACCGTAATATAAGGGATTCACCTTTTTCATTGTACCACATCTATATATATATATATATATATATATATATATATATATATATAGATATAAAAGCCAAAAAGTAATAGAATTTGGGTTGACTGCATCCATTTTTAAATATTGTAAAACACCGCGGTTGAAAACCCATGGTCATAAACGCTGTCCTGTCATAAACAAAATAATTCCAAACATGTGAAAGCCAGAGACTTACACATATCTTGATAAAATACTACCGCCCTCTGAAACACAACCAAGGAACAAGAGTTTTAATGAACAGACACAACTTTAAGACCTTGAATCATGCATTATCAGCCTAGCTTTGTGCGTTAATAAGAGAAATGTCTAATATTTGTGGATTTACGAAACCACCGATCAATACTACTCCTTCCTTTCCTCCGTTTTAAGAGACAAAACATGCAAGACAAGTTTATAACATATGACTAAGTGCGCTGCCAAATAGCCCAATATAGACCTCGTTGTTCTAAAAATTATGATAATCCTTTGGGCATTATAACCTTCAACAGGCGCCACACTGAATGGTCACCTACACAGGATGCTTGTGACCATCTCAAGCATCGATCTCGCTCCTTGGAAAGACCAACGGTTCTAGAACATTGAGTAATTAAAGAACTGAAAGTTGCCACATATATAACAAAAATTATTTATCATTCAATAAATTAACTTGTTTTACCATGCACATCAACCCGGCCATTCTCGAGGAGCAACAATGGTTGATAACAGGAGATAAGAATTATGAAATGCAAGTTATAAGTGCAGTGAAGGACAATCCATAATCATGACATCTCGGGTCTCATTTAATGTCTCAAACAATAATTTAATCTTAAGAATTGTACTATAAGGAGTTTTAGAATAAGTTTAAGACTTGGACAAGATCATATATCTTTGTAATGATCTTGTATAAATTAATATAAGTATAAAAATAAATAACGCACTTACTATATTTGAAGAATAAGAAACAATAAGATAAGACTGAGTTGTGCCACTGGTCACTCTCCTTAAAATTAAATTCACCCCTTACGTGCAAAGAGTTCCTATGAAATAATCCTCAAGATAAAATAGGCCGATAATTTAAAGCTTCTTCCACTTACGTTGCACTCCAAGAAGTGGTCTTTGTCAGAATCTCGACGGCTACAATTAACACTCAAGGAAGAGTCCAAATCCTCTCCTCCCCCGCTCCCCGGCTCCCACCCCATCCAACTATTGGAGTTCGAGCCGGTTCACAACTCCAACAGTTGGATGGGGTGGGAGCTGGGAGCCGGAGTGGAGAGGATTTTCTTGTATTTAAAACAGAGTAAGGTTGGAGAGAGAGAGAGAGAGAGAGAGAGAGAGAGAGAGAGAGTTCTATACGAACTTGAATGTGTAACCTTATGCCTTAGGACTGTCCTCTTATTTATAGAGGATGAAATGCCAATCTAATGGGTACAAAGGCGAAGTGCATCCATCCTATGGGTTATGATGAGTGGGTACATCCTTTGAATGGATGGCCTAGATTTTATCTCCCAATGATCATATAGATCAACAGTTGAGATCACACCCCTTGAATCCGTATAGGTACAAAACTATGTATAGATACCTATTTAAGAATACTTACCTCGATGTATTTAATAAGTACCTATTCAAGTATAAATACCTTTACATATTTAAATACGTAGAGTCATACATTTAGCAAAATATATAAGCCAACGGATCTACACCTACACTCGCACCCACATCATATAAGTCTCTTCAATCTTATTTTCCTTAGCAATGTAGGAATAAAAGAGTCTTATAAGCTAAACCAACCAAAAAAGACATTGTGAGAATTTTCCAAAACCAAAAACCCAAAAGAAAAAATATTAAAACTTTTTATTTGTGTTTTGAAAGAACCAACACCCGCTCTGATACCAAATGTTGGATTCCCACCATTACAGAGGTGAAACTAAATGTGAAAAATTAAAATACTTGAGCCCTCGCTCTGTTGCTACTCTTGGCCTCCAAGCTCCGATACTGAATGCAAAATAGAAAGAGAGATTTGAAAAAATGCTCGCACTGCGGTTTCGCGTCTTTGCTGTCCAAACGACTACATCTCTCTTCTCATCATCTTTTACTTCCCCCTCCCTAACACTCCATCGAAATGTTAGAAGAGGAGGTATGAAAATGGGAGAAATAAAAGAGGAGAGATGTAGATGAACACATAAATGAATTTCGTTAACTTGAATCTCAAATTTGACTTGATACAAAATGGCTAGAGGAGACCCTCTTTTATAGGCCTCAAAGGAAGATTCTAGCTATACTCTTCTACACACTTCTTCTACCTATTTTTTTTCTATACACTTCTTCTACCTACTTCTCTTCTACACACTTTTTCTACCTACCAATAGATTCTTCTAGACTTTGGACTCCTCTACAAATATTTTAGATAATTATTGTAATATAACAATTACAAATTTACCCTCATAGTGGACATTACAATTTAATCATAATTCAAGTTTAATTATAATTTTAACATCCCCCCTTAAACTTGAATTTTGGTGATTCCAAGTAGAGCACGCAACTTGTGAAAAGCTTCAAACTTTAGAGGCTTCATGAAAATGTCTATTACTTGATACTGAGTCCTTGCATGCTTCAGTTGTACTACTCCTTTTGCAATACTTTCTCTTATGAAGTGATCCCTCGTGTCAATATGTTTGCTTCGATCATGGAACACTAGATTTTTTGCCAATGCAATTGTAGATTTATGATTTACAAAGATCTCTGTTGCTTCTTATTATGGCATTTTGAGCTTCTCCAACAACTGTCTCAGCCAAATTGCATGACAAACACATGAAGTGGTAGCTACATACTCAGCTTTATAAGTGGAAAGTGCCACAATTGGTTGCTTCCTTGAAGTCCATATAAACGTAACATCTCCCATGAAGAACATAAATCCCATTGTGCTTTTTCTATTATCCAAATCTTTGGCCCAATCACTATTATTGTATCCAACAAGTTTGAAATCATTGAAAGATGAATAGAATAGACCAAAGTTAAGTGTACCATTGATATAGCATAGAATCCTCTTGGTCTTCTTACAATGTATAATAATTGGTGCCTCCATATTGCGACTAACTAGCCTAACTCAATAGAAAATGTCAGGTCTTGTGCATATCAAATAGTGTAGACTTCTAACTAAACTTTTAAAAAATGTTGGATCCACCATATCTCCATCTTCATTCTTTGATAACTTGATTCCAATCTCTACAGGTATATTGATCGGCTTGCAATCACTCATATTGAATTTCTTAAGCATTTCTTTTGCATACCCTTCTTAAGAGATGAAAATCCGTTTCTCCATTTGCTTCACTTCAATGCCAAGGTAGTATGACATAAGCCCAATATCTGTCATCTCAAACTCCTGAGTTATAGCTTTCTTGAACTCTTCAAACATTTTGGGATTATTTTCTGTGAAAATCAAATCATCCACATATAAGCATACAACTAACATATCTCCATTTTCATTCATCTTAGTATAGAGGGCATACTTACTTGGGCACTTGCTAAAATTATTCTCTTGAAAATAGTTATCAATTCTACTATTCCATGCCCTTGGTACTTGTTTCAAGCCACATAAGACCCTTTTCAACTTCAACACTTTATTTTTATGTCCTTTCACTACATATCCCATGGGTTGCTCTACATAAACCGTTTTTTTACCATTTAAGAATGCAGATTTAACATCAATTTGGTATATCTTTCAATTGTTATGAGTCGCTAAAGAAATTATCAATCTTATAATTTCTAAACGAGCAACAGGAGCAAATACCTCATCATAGTCGATGCCTTGACGTTGCTTGTATCCTTTAGCTACCAACCTTGCTTTGTATCTCTCTAATTTTTTCCTTGTACACCCATTTTACTCCAATCATTTTTTACTCTTTTCGTAGAGTTGTCTGCTCCCATGTGTCATTCTTCTCGATCGCCTTAATTTCTTTACCCATAGTATTTCTCTACTTCTTGTTTTGCACCGCATCTTCAAAACCTATAGGCTCGCAATTGACAAAGAGATAATACAGAGTGAGATTATCTTGATTTTCTATTACCTCATAAATTTCTTGTAGATTCCTCCAACGTTGTGGCCTTTCACTTGAGCTCTCTTCTGATAAAGGTAATAAGTCTCTTTGAGCGATTGGTGATGGTGATGGCGGCGGTGTAGTTGGCATTTGTAGCTCTCAAACTGCTTACTCTTTTTTTTCTCAATGAGGGGGTAGAAGTCATAATCATCTTTTGGAGTATTCTAATCCTATGTTGATTCTTTATCAATTTTAACATCTCTACTGATGGTGATTTTTCCATTACTTGGAGTATATAGTTTATAGCCTTTTGAGCATGAGTCATAGCCAATGAAAACATATTTTTCACTTCTATCATCTAACTTGGATCTCTTTTGATGTTGCACATGACTTTCAAACACCCTTAGGTGTGAAACACTTGACTTTCTTCCACTCCATGCTTCCTATGGTATTTTATTCCATACACTTTTAGTGGGACAACAGTTTGATAAATAAATCTCACAATCAACATGTCATACCCCAATTCTGGACTAACCAGTGGTATGATGAACCCCCATGAGAACCAACGTTCAAACCAGGATCTCTATAGGTCGTGCCCATTCGGTTAAACCAAATACATTCCACAATGATAATCAGAGTAAATAAACGATAGCGGAAGTCTTTATTAATAATGAACTGAGTATCTAACAGTGATAGTAAATAATTAAATCCAATTATCCTCAATGACTCAAGACATAAAGTAAAATAATCAATTACATGTTCTAGTAATCAATAATAACTAAACTATTCAAAAACACATTGATTACATTCGCATGATGGATCATGCGCTTCCTCCAGTAGTTCCCTATCCATAGCTGCTACGTGTCCATACGTCGACACATTCATATAATCTTCTACGGTAGGACTTGCATCAACAATTAAAAATATTCGACGTCGAAAGGGTGAGCACACATCATGGCTCAGTGAGCAAACAAAACAATGCGCAAACATATGCATGCATTTAATTCATATCTTTGGTCTGGTTTTAAGTTTGCAATGTGCTATAGGAAGGTTTGGCGACCACCACACCTCTATACACGAGTGTGTGAATCCGCTCAATGGATCAAACACCATTGCCATCCCACATGCACCCACCATGGAATAGGGATAGAGCTAAAGTGTTCGCATCATACATAGCCAATACTTTCCTTGATGTCCTACCTATACCAATACGTAAGCCCTTATTGGAGAGGGCTTGCAAAATGGGCTTGCAACTAACTAATCCTAATGCAATCCAATGTATCCAAGGTTTCACCCTAGCATCCCTCAATACCACCACAAAGATAGAGCTAAGGCCCCCCCACAGAGTCAAAGATCACATGTCCGAGACCACCTCCCCTGATGCCTTATGACATAATAATTCTACTAAGGTAATGGCGATACGATGATGTGAGTGGGCAAGACTTGAGTAGAGATAGAGTTAGAGTTTGGTGACCAGGCTGAACCAAAATACCACATCCTTCTCCTGATGCTCTACTCGCATCCAGCACACTAACCACACACACAATCACATGCCTATTCCTAGCATCATCATCATCATGTTATAAATAGACAGAAATAAATATGCATAAGCAAAAATAGCAGTAATATTGGATGACATGTGAGATGCACATTATAAACAAGCAAGCATAGAATCAATCATGATATTGTATATAATAAAATAAAATAGTTTGTTATTATTCAATTAGTTTAGGTCTTGTTCCCTCACCTTTAACAATGTTTAATCTTCTCCAAGCTTTGTAAATCACTTTTGAACCACTTGAAAACCTAAAAAATTTATGGATTCTAAGTTAGGGTTCAAGCTCACCAAGTTACAGTAGTTAAAAGTCTAATATGGAGTTAAACAGGCTTTCTAAATCGTGTGGTCACAGGAGTGGTTGCACCTATGGTCTCAGTTTTTGTGACTACAGGATGTGTGGTCGCATATCATGTTACCATGCATGCGACCATACCTTTTCTGGGACCTTCCCAAGAGTGTGTGGTCGATCATGTGAGTCCTGTGTAGTCGACCATAGCTACAACCACACGAAGTTTTGGTCGACTTTCATCCTTAGTCCAACCCCTTCATGATTCGATTCCTTGGTTTATCATTAGGGTCCTTCCTATGATTGATCTATGGCCTTTAGTTCATAATTTTTGCAAAGTCCTTGGTCTTAGCCTACTCCCCATGGTTTTCCTCTGAGATTTGCTCATGGAGTTTCATGGTTGAGATCCTACTTTGATTCAACATCTCAATTCAATGGAAGATCCTATTCTAGGTATTCTATTGTTAAAGAGAAAGGTTCCATACATTAAGTTTGTAGAGAACTAGAGTCTTCTCTGCAACACTTCCTGTAAGATCCGCAGTCCATGAACCAGATCTAAACCTTTAATTCATGTCGTAACAGGTCTTCCAATCATTACCGAGCCAGACGGGACGAGTAGATGATAACCAAGTACGAAAACAGACCTAATGTATGATATTTTTTCATACCGATTGATGGTACCGGTCAATGGTACCAGTCGACCGGTATGTCTACGCAGGCAGATTGGTTAGATCCAAAAACGGATCTCTGCGGTCCTACTTTTCAAATCTCGAGCCTAAGGACTTTCCTAACGTAAGAAAACTTCCTAAATTCTATCCTAGTCTATTTAAGGACCCTTAAACCTCCTTAAAACTCTTTCATTGAGCCTCACATACCCTAAAGAGGAGAAAGAGCTAAGGAAGGAGGGAGAGGAGCCGCCGTTGGCCGTCGGACGAAGAACACCATACTTGCGAACCAACGGTAAGTGCTTGAACCTTCCTCTAAGTTAAGCATTATAGATGATTAGTCATGAATTGATCAATACCATGCAAGGTGAGGTATTGATCTAAAACCCTTAAATTTTCCGTCAAACCCTAATACAGTCGATGATTTCCCAGATTCGCATTCTAGGTTAAGGATCATCAAATCTGAGACTTGATTGGAACATGAAACAACTCTAACTCGTTGCTCCGGCCTAGAATGTATAGGAGAAACCCTAGAACCAATAGGGGGTGACTGAGAGAAGGCGAATGCCGAGTTGATGGTCTTCCGGAGGCATACCAGTTGACCATACCGGTCGCACCATATGTGACTGGTACTACGATCAATACCTCTCGGAGACTGGTTTGTGGGGGACCGATCGACCATACTGGTCGCACCTTTCCCCACAGTGCCGCGACCAGTGCTTGCGACCGATACTGCGATCGGTATGTACTGTGAGGAGTATTTTTGACCAAGTTGGTTTTCCAAGCAACGTAAACCCTAAGAAACTAATTCTAGTTCAACCTTAACATCATGTAGGACATTGTGATAGCAAGTTTGGGTTCTATGACGTAGAGCAAGCTAGCAATTAAGCATCAAGTAAGGGAATCGGACCTAAACCCTAATAACTTAATAACAGTAAAACGTTGTTAATAATTATGATTATGTGAAATGGTGTTTATGCATACTCGCATGTTATCTTTATTTTCAGTAATTATATTGTTCATGCATACTTGCTATGCTAGGATGTGACTGTTAGGCATGTGATTGTTTTCGTTGGTGTGTGGAATGGGAAGGGCCTGGGGTCTGGGATCATTCCTCACACTAACACCTTTTCATATCGCTTCTGTCTTAGCATGCTTGGTGCGGATAGGGTATCAGGGGGAGGAAGTGGCACTGTAGTCTTCGACCTGGCCACTAGACTCGAGCTGTAAGACCCGCACTCCATGAATCCGATCTAAACCTTGAATTCATATCGTAATAGGTCTTCCAATCATCACAGGGCCAGACGGGATGAGCGGATGACAAACAGGTACGAAACGAACCGAATTAAGTATGGAATAATTCATACCGGTCGATGGTACCAGTCTTGGTACCGGTCGACCGGTATAGCCTGTGCGGCAGACTACGAAGATCCAGAATCGGATCTCTGTGGGTCCCACTTTCCAAATTCTGAACCCTAGGACTTTTTTAATCCTAGGAGGCTTCCTAAACCTAAACCTAGCCTATATAAACCCCTCTAAACTTCCTAGAATCCCTTCCATTGATCCTCACAAATCCTAGAAAGGAGAAAGAGGCTGAAGAAGGAGGAGAAGCTAGGAAGGAAAGGGAAGAGTCGATATTGACATCGATGAAGAACACCTTACCGCTAGTCGACGGTGAGTGCTTAAACCTTCTTTTACATTATGACTCTAATATGGTTAGTTTGTGTAAGACCTGCACTCTGTAAATCCGATCTAAACCTTGATTTCATGTCATAACAGGTTTTCGATCATCACCGGGCCAGACGGGACGAGTGGATGACAATCAGGTACGAAATCAGACCAAACAGACCAAATAAGTATGATTTTACTCATACCGATAAGCACCCCATTTTTGCCACCCTCGGCATAAGTGAACCGATATGGCGGGTTTCGGACCTTTAACCCAAAGATCCGTGATTTTCCACCGATCCTCACAGGCGGGGTCATGGGCTATTATCCGCGTGGATGCATAGGTCATAGAATTATCTTGAAAGCGAGACCGGAATTGCTCAATTCCGATATCAAATGAGGAAGATATGATCATTTTAGTCGGATGCTACATATAAGGGAGGTTTAGAAATTATTATAAAATAATAATCCCGGGGGCCTTCATGCAAATTATCCTAAGTTGGATTGCTTGAATTTCAAATCATCATATCTTGATCATCGACGCCGGTTCGGATGATTCCAAGACCATTATTCTTCATTCATGATGTTCTACAAAGTGGACGTAAAAAATCCGGGGTAGAAGTCGCCGGTGGGTCCCATGCAAACTTGCATGCAAAATGATCATTAGAACTTGAAGCTGCATATCTTTTCCGTTCTACGTCGGATTCGGGTGATTCGGTCTCATTATGTTCCATTTTTAGTGCTCTACAAAGTGGACGTAAAATATTTTCGGTAGAAGTCTCCAGAAGGATCTCATGCGAGAATGGTCGACCAAATTATCGGTAATTGGTCCGTTTAAACTTCAAAAATTCATAAGTTGACCATTTTACTTCAGTCTCTATATATATTATAATATATATATATATACATATATATACACGTATGTATGTATGTATGTGTATGTATGTTATTAAATATATATATGTGTAATATACATGTGTAAATCATAATCCAAAAGATTTTTGAGAAGAAAAAGGGAAGGGGGAGAGAAAAAAAAAACGTGGAAAAGAATGGAGATTTCAATTGTGGAGATAATCCAAAAGATTTTGAGAAAAAAAAAAAAGGAAAGGGGAGAGAAAAAAAACGTGGAAAAGAATAGAGATTTCAATTGTGGAGATAATCCAAAAGATTTTGAGAAAAAAGGGGGGGGGGGGGGAGAGAAAACGTGAAAGAGAAGGGGATTTAGGGTTTTGAGATAATCCAAAAGATCATGAGAAGAAAAAAAGGAAAGAGAGGAGTAAAAAAAAAAAAAAGGGGAAAAAGAAAAAGATTCCCCTTCACGTTTTCTAGAAAGAAAACGTGAAAGAGGAGGAAGAAGGAGAAAGGAAGAAAGGAAAAAAAGGAAGGAAAGAAAAGGGAAAAAAAATATTTTTTTTAGAAAAAAGGATCTTTTAGAAAATGAGTGAAAAAACTATAAATAGGCAAAGAGGAGGATCCTTTTTGAGAGCGGAAAGAGAGAGAGGAAAAACGTGGGTGAGAGAGAGAAGGAGAGGGGGGGGGGAGGAGAGGGGGGGGGGGAGAGAGAGAGAGAAAGAGAGAAAGAAGCGAGAGAGAGAGGAGGAGGATTCACATTCAAAGGGGATTGATACAATCCCCAATCACCCTTCATCAACGGTTTACGCTCGATTTGAGCCCAAGGTTAGTACTCTAAACAAATTTAGAGGTCGTTATAATGCCCGAATGCCAATTTTGCTTGAAAAAGGCTAATTTTCATGAAATCTCAATCATGAATGCTCTATTACATGCTTGTTAATGTTAGGATGCCTATGTCTAACATTTTTCATGAATGATAATTTGTCTAAGCTATTCAATGATGAATTTTTGATTGATATACAATGATGTTTGATGTTTTTTGTAAATTTCATAAAGTGATTTTCTGATCTGAAAATTCCAGATTTAGGGTTCAAACTTAGGACGTACATCATATGTATTTTTCTAAGATTTTGAAGCCCAAAATTTTATGGGAGTCTCTCTGATATGATAGAAGACTACCCTAAAAATTTCGTTCCATTTGGAATTGGGGAAATATATCAAACAATTTGTCTTTGACATTGCTATTTTTCTCGGATGTAATGCAATCCTCCATCGGAAAGTCTCTAGACAAAGACTTTATGGCCATAATCAGAAATTCCACTTAACATGAACTTTTTAGACATGAAAGTCTTCTAAAAAATGGCACTGGTTTCATATTTTTTCCATTTTTTGTTGAATTGATATCAATTTTTAAGTGCATAAAGCTTTGATTTCAGATCTGCCATGATGTGCTGATTTGCATGATTGAAAAGAGTCATTTTTCACAAAGAAAATATACTGTTTTAACTTGTTTTTCTTAATGAAATTTTAGATCAGATAGTTATCTACATAGACATATGTCTGTATTTAATTTTCATTAAGAATAGAATTTTATTTGGAATTTATGGTGCAACCGGTCAAAAATCTGGAACAGACCTGACCAGTGTATTTTCCTTTACTTGGGGAATATTTTCGACCTGCCTATGGTCTCTTTTAGGAATATCTCCCTTGAGACAAAATGTTGGCCTCTGAGTCTTCTTTCCAGGGATATATTTTAAGAATTTTTTTGAGTAAGTACAGTGCCCTATGTGCCCATTTTGGTCCAGCCCGACAAAGCTGTTATCTTCTTTGCATGTTCCATCATGTTTTGATTGATTCTCATATGCTTTGGTTGTTTCTCACATGCCATATTTGATGTTATGCTATGTTCGGATGCTCGTATGCATACCCTGCCATAATTGGAATGATCACATTGCCATAATTGAAATAATCACATTGCCATGATTGGAATGATACACATGTTTATTGCCATATTTATGCGCTACACTTGCTCACATGCTATATTAAATGCTTATTGTCACAATTAGGGTAGAAAACCCTAAAAATGGAAAAAAATAATTAGGGTAGAAACCCGAAAAAGGAAAGGAAATAATTAGGGTAGAAAACCTAAAAATGGAAAGAAAATAATAGGGTGGAAAACCTAAAAATGGAAAAAAAAATAGGGTAGGAAACCTAAAAAGAAAAGAAAAAATTAGGGTAGGAAACCCTAAAAATGGAAAAGAAAATAATTAGGGTAAAAACCCTAAAAATGGAAAAGAAAATAAAACAACTAGGGTAGAAAACCTAAAAATGGAAAAAAAATAATTAGGGTAGAAAACCCTAAAAATGGAAAAGAAAATAATTAGGGTAGAAAACCTAAAAATGGAAAAGAAAAATAATTAGGGTAGAAAACCTAAAAATGGAAAGAAAATAGCAATTAGGGTAGGAAACCTAAAAATGGAAATAAAATTACAATTAAGGGGTAAAAACCCTAAAATGGAAAGAAAGTAACAATTAGGGTAGAAAATCCTAAAAAATAGAAATAAAATAATAATTAGGGTAGAAAACCCTAAATATGGAAAGAAATAGCAATTAGGATCTTGCCATGCTTAGAAGATAGCATACTAGATCATGCCATATAGGCTCTTGCCTTATTTGCAATACATGCCATATTTGAAAGATTTCTAAACAATCTTCTTGTATGTGATTTTCTTGCCATAAATGTTTTATGTGCCATGTCTAGATAGAATATTCTATTTTTTTGGCAATAACTTATTTTATGCAACACCCTAGTCAAGCGCCATATATGCACACCTCTAGAAGACAACCTAGGTGTGGGGACGTGCATTTAGGCACCCACATTCTTGGGAAGGGCATAATGGGAATGATAAAAAATCTTAATGAAGAAAGAGAATGCCTTGCCAAACCTTCCAAAATTAGAATTCGGAATGAAAAGGGTAATTTAGGGCGATTTGCCCTCGGCAAACCCTAAACCTAGAATAGGTTCTAAACCTAAACCTAGAATAGGTTCTCAATCGTTAACCTAGAGCAGGTTATCCATCCCGAACTACGCGGATTCCGATTCCTAGGGCAAACCCTAGGATACGTAGGCTATTTGGGAGAAGCCCAAATTCGGATCCACGGCTTAGTCCGCTCGGACTATCCATAGATCCACTAGGATATTTACCCATACTTTAGTCCACTCGGACTATCCATAGATCCACTAGGACACCCCCCCATATTTTAACCCAAATAGGGTTATCCACACCTTTAGTCCACTTGGACTATCCATGACCCAGGGCCACTGGCATCCAGCACCCCACCCGGTGGGACATTTATCCACATTTCAACCCAAATAGGGTTATTCTCAGATCCACTAGGACTATCTATCTGTCCACATGGACTATCCGGATCCTAACCCATAGGATTTCTCAACCATTCAAGCATAAATTTCAACTTGAACAATGAACTTAATCATGCACAAGCATAAATCACATCCATAAACTTTAATCGCTCCGAACTACGATGGTGAACCTGATTTTCGGAATAATTCCGTGATACGTAGGCAATCGATGGATCTGGTTCGGTTCAATGATATCAAACCCCTTGGTTTGGTTTGGCTTAACAAATAGAGTCTAGCATAGGAAAGGTATAGGAGACCGATTTCGATCGGGCGGTTTGGAGTGCCTAACCCCTTCCCATAACCGTAACGACACTTACCCAATCTACGATGGACCCGAATTCCAATCTAAGGGTCATGAGTCAATCGAAGTCTTACCTTGGGGTGAGATTTCACATTTCTAAGGTTCTAGACCTAAATCTAGGTGGCGACTTCTACAGATTTCCATCTTTGTCCTCACAGTGGCGACTCCATTGGGGATATAAATGTCAAACTCTTAAATGTGTGAATTGGATGCTAGATTTTAGGATACTATATTTATGCTTGTAGATTATTGCTTTGGGGGGAATGGGTTCAGTCGCACATTCGTGCGAGTAGCCGAACCGGGTCCCATGCATATGGGGCAGCCCGCTAGGAGAAACACCCGGCCTTGGCCCGTACTTTGTGAGACCACGGCCGGTGAGCGGCCTCTAACGGCGTTTCTTGGGTCCGCTCGGGAATGCGTTATGCTACTCCACGTCGCTTGGATCCTTGCAACATAGTATATAAAGGGATTGGGGGCCCATTATTCATCGAGCGTTCGGTGATAGGTTACCCCATCCTCGTCAAGGTGGCCTTTTCCGTCCTAACCCGGTTTGTAGCCCAATGTTTGTTATTTTTTTGGTTCATCCCTGAACCGACCCGGTAAATCGGCTTAACCATGACATCCATGTTCGAGGCGTCGAAGTTCTGCCCGTTTTTGTCCTCGATTGGTCAACATGTTAGATTCTACCGATGAGCATCTTGAACTCTCACCCATTGGGAGCATGGGGTATGTATACACCCGTTCTACATCATAGTAGGCGGTCACTATACACCCTCCATTAAGTAAGCTCGATGTGTTGAATCTCTCATTGTTAACGCGTCGATTTCAAAAAGCAGTAGAAAATCCCTGTCAAGACTTAGATACCATGGTCAAGAAGAAATTTACTAGTTTGTTCATCTATGAACCGCTTTTGCTAATCATCCCTAATAAGGGCGACGGATTAATATATCCATTTCAATTTCATCGAATTCGGTAATCCAATTGGCCGGACCCTGGTACCGCGATTATCCATTTTTTGAATCCACGAGGTCCCAAGGCCGAACACATGGCTTAATCAAATTCGATTAAATTGACTTTCGGACAATGTTTACCCGATCGTTCTTATGAGGGAGCTAACTCTTGTTTGGTTGAGTCATCTTTGATTGTGTACTTAACTTCTTTCCACTTCCGTAATCTTAGTGTCCTAATATTTATCACTTTTGGGTTCCTTTCCGGTTCCCAAGCCAAGGAAGTCAGCCCAAACTACAACCATTTCTACCTCTTGGATAAGGGATCCCGTTCTTGGGAGATTATCTAGGGTGTACACACCAAAGCCGGTTAGTCCCATCTCAACCACATCAAGCCGAATCAATGGCCGAAGGATCAAACCAAGTCCCGAACACTATGGATGCTAGAATGGAAAAGATAGAGGATACCATGGGAATGATAGCTACCGCGGTAAGGGATATCCAATTACAGCTGCGAGGCTCAAGGGTTGACCTGCGAAAGGGTAAATATGGCATCACCACAAGGACCGAGTACCCCTAATGCGGCTGCGTCAAAAATTTTCATAAACCCGGCATTCGAAGATATGGAAGGTGTCGTACCCCATAAACAGTCCATCATTCGGGGCTACCCGGTGACTAAGAAATCGAAGGAAGAAGATGGCCCATACGGTGTGAGATTGAGTCAAGTGGAAAAAATACTAAGGGGCATGAAAGGAGTAGAAAGTCAAATTATTGATGCCGAAGGATTATGCTTCTTTCCGAGAAACTAAACTACCTCCCAAGTTTAAATGGACCACCGAGAAATTTGATGGGACGGGAGATCCCGGGGCCCACTTAAGATCATTCGCGGGTCTATTGAAGCAAGGCGAAGGATTCAGCGATGAGCGGTTAGGGCGGGGCATTCCAATTCTCCCTCACGGGTGGGGCTCATCGATGGTTGATGAATGCGAAACCATCGCGAGATACATTCTTGGTCAGATATCACTAAAGCATTTATCAATTTCTATTCCTACAATACGGAGTTGGAGACCCACCGTAGGCGGTTGGAGACCATGGTCCAAGCACAAGGAGAGGCGTTCCCGGCCTATCGGCCCGGTTCGGAAGTGTTGCGGCGAAGCTTTGGGATCGACCCTGCGAAAGAGATCAAGTGCGAGATAATGATGAGAGGTTTAAGTGGGCCATATAAGACATACATCTTCGGCCGGGCCATCCTATCATTTGAAGGGCTCGTGGTTGCGGGACAACAAGTGGAGGGACGCCATAACCCGAGGAGATATATTACCGGGGAAAGTCGGAAAGGTCGGAAGGAGTGTCAAATAGAAGGGCGTACCCACCAAGAAACCCGGGAAATCAATCCGTAAAGCGGATAGCTAATACCAATTCCGAACCATTGATCTTGGGAAGTTCAAATTACACCCCACCACGGCAAGCAAGACCAAGGAGGCGGTTTACCGATTTGGGGATGACCCGGTCCAAGGCTGCGGATAAATTAATACAAGCCAAGAAGTTGGCGTGCTCGACCCTCGTCCACCTCCAAGCCCTCTTCCGGCGAATTTTTCGTATGGATCTTTTTTGTAAGTACCACAATCGGCATGGGCATGATACGGACAATTGCTATACATTAAGGCATGCCATACAAGATCCGTTGGATTACGGCAAATTTAAGGTCCAGCCCCGACAAGTGTCGGTGGCGAATAATCCCCTCCCTCACCACGGCATCAACTTCATAGAGTGGGGAGATAACCCCTCGAGACCTTACTACGGTCATAGAAGGAGTAAGCAATATGGTTGTCACATCGGTGGCGAGATAAACATGTTGGGAAGTCATCAACAAGAAGAAGAAGAATATGATTTCTATTTCCCGGAAGATTCATCACACCTTATAGCACAAGCACAAGAAGAAGAAGAAGAAGAACCATTCATCATCTACCTCTCGGATGAGGAGAGAGAAGTAGATCAAGTTGACAACCGTTTCCTTGAGATGGAGTTCATATTCCCGGAGGATGAGCAAGAAATAGCGAGAAACCGGAACGGGGAAGAACTACAAACCATCTCACTGATGGTAAGTGATCCGGCCCAAGCCGTAAGAGAGAAAGGTAAAGGACCCGCCAATCAGCGGAACCTCCAAACCCCGGTCTTAAAACAACTACAAAAACCCAAGCCAATGTGTCCATTTGGGAACTTCGATGGCTTCCAAGGTCCCCGAGGGGCGATGCTGAAATCTCGGCAAGCATTCGGGTCCGGTTTCAATGGAGGGAGAAGAACTAGCCATGCTAGTAGGGGGTAGATATGCCAGTTAATGCAATTGTTTTTTGGAGATGCGAGATCTTCCTCAAGGAAGTAAGGATCACATACAAGCTCCGCATATTACCATCGGATGCGGGGGCAATAGCATTTTTCAAGTTTTGGTTGATAATGGGTCAGCCTTAAATGTATTCCCTTTCCGTGCGTTCAAGCATCTAGGCCCCGGCGAGGCGAGTTGAAACCCGGATATGACCATCAAGGCATGCGACAATACCGGGAAGGGCTATATTGGGTGTCTTCACGGTACCAATTCAAGTAGGACCGGCTGAGTTTGAAAGCGAGTTCCAAGTCATTGATATCTACGCCTCATTCGGCATGCCTACGGGTAGGCCTTGGATCCATCGGGCCAATGCGGTGGCATCCGCTTTATACCGGGAGATTAAATTCATCTACAAGGGTACAAGCGTGACAATACCCGCGGGCGGCCCGGCTGTGAATACATTGGCCCCTTGGACAAAGTAATGAAGAGTTACAAGGGGATACAAGGCGGGACTTCTCTCTCGGAGGGTTTCAAGTTGACAACATCTTAGCCCCAGGCCGGGGCCGGATCCTGCAGTGCGCATCCGCCCTTTTCATTTCGTCAATTACTTAACATGCTCTACTTTCCGGGTATGGGCCTTGGTTCCCACCAACATGGTAGTACCACTTTCTTATCTCTATTGATCAATGAGTATAGATTTGGGCTGGGATATACCCCCCCGAAGGGGATCCGAAAGTAATCAAGCAAAAGCGGAGCGGGGCGGCGAAGGATTTCGGAAGTTCGAGAGGAGGAAATACAAGTATAGTGTTAAGTATGGTAGCGGCAAAATAAGAGCATCGGATAGAGTTAGTGGGGACTTGGCGACCTCAAAGGACGGACGAAGCGAAGCGACGTCATGCAATATCCGAGGGGTTATACAATGTACAAGATATCCGGTTTTCAAGGACCCTAAATGGGTATTTTGTCAAAGAAGGAGAAAACAACATTTATTGTGGATTTTGGAACCTTGGTTCAGCACTCACCTTCAAAAGCAAGTACCCGGGTTCGAAATATTCCATGATTGTACTCTTGATTGGGAAGAGCTCGAGCAAGTCAAGATCCAAGAGCGAGCAAGAAGCAAAAATCCGAGGCAGAAGTGATCAACATCGGCAAGCCGTTCGGCGATGATCAAGTGATGGCGCTCACCGGTGAAGACCAAGATAGGAGTCCCGATGTACAACAATTCACCCTACCCATCAAAGGAATAATCCCCAATTGGAGTTGTCATGATAATTTTGTCTACCCAAAGGGGTTGCCATGTAATCCACATATAATGACTATGTACGAGCCTAGGGTCCCGAGGTCTTTAGATAAGATTGAGTCCGTTTCAAAGTTTGAGTCCGTTCCACTTGGAACCATTTCCTCTGTACCTCCGCTTTTGAATATGAATAAAGATGACATTTTGAATTACTCTGCGTCTACTTCTTCCTTTCCTTCTCCTTCTAACTCTAACTTTGAAAATGATGAGAATGATGAACCATTTCCTGAAATATTACAATCCATCCAAGCCTCGGAGGAAAAGAAAGCTCAACTTTGTTGGTGAAGACTTCAAGATAATCAGCCTTGGTTCGGTAGAGCAACCTCGAGAAATAAAGATCGGTGCTACCTTGACGGAAGAGGAAACCAAACAAATGGCGGAATTACTAATGGAATTCCAAGAAGTATTTGCCTGGTCCTATGAAGATATGCCCGGCATAGACCACGAAGTGGTACGGCATAAGATACCTTTGGTCTCGGGCGTAAGGCCATGTAAGCGAAAGCTAAAGGCGGTTAAGGCCTGAATGGACCCTTAAGGTTAAGGAGGATATCATGAAGCGGTTTGATGCGGGGATTCCTGGAGGTTCCGAAGTATCGGAGTGGTTAGCAAATGTGGTCATTGTACCTAAAAAGATGGAAGGCGAGGGTGTGCATTGATTACGAGACTCGAATAAGGCCAGCCCTAAAGATGACTTTCCATTACCAAAGATAGACATCCTAGTGGATAACACCGCAAATCATGCTCTGTTGTCCTTCATGGATGGATTCTCGAGGAGCACAGTCGGATAAAGATGGCTCTCGAAGACAAGGAGAAGACCGCCTTCATAGCGGGCCGGGGCACCTCTTTGTTACCTTTGTAATGCCATTTGGGCTGAAAAATCTTTGGGGCAACTTATCAAAGGATGGCTACTACAATCTTGCACGACCTAATCCATAAGGAGGTAGAGGTGTATGTAGATGATATGATTGTAAAATCGTTCACCGAGAGAAGGTCACATCCCTGCGTTAAGGAAATTCTTTGAAAGGATCAAGCACTACAAACTAAGGCTTAACCCCCAAAAATGTGCATTCGGGGTTATAGCCGGCAAAATGCTAGGTTTTATGGTCAGCCAAAGAGGAATGAAATTGACCCAACCAAGATAAAAGCCATCTACGAAATGCCGGCTCCTCAAGCGAAAGGGAAGTAAGAGGTTTCTTGGGAAGACTTCAATACATCAACCGGTTTATTGCACATCTCACCCAGCGTGTGAACCAATTTTCAAACTACTCGGGAAGGACCAGCCAAAGGATTGGAACCCTCAATGTCGGATGGCTTTTGACAAGATTAAGGCATATCCGTTGAACCCACCGGTCTTAGCCCCACCGGTGCCGGGAAGACCGCTTCTCCTTTACTTGTCGGTACTAGAAGTTTCTATGGGGTCAATGATAGCCCGGCATGATCCGAGATGGAAAGACGAGAAAAGAGCGTATACTATCCGAGTAAGAAATTCACGGGATCTGAAGCCAATTATACGCAGCTGGAGAAGACATGCACAGCCCCAGTGCGGATAACAAAGAGATTGAGACATTACATGTTATCCTACAAGGTCATACTCATTTCGAGAATGGACCCCCCGAAGTATCTATTCGAAACCGGCTTTAACGGGAAGATTGGCTAGGTGGCTATTGTTGTTGTCCGAATTTGACATCACATACACTACTCAAAAGTCTATCAAAGGGAGGCGTGATCGCGGGAACATGCGGTCGGCTCTACCAATTGAAGATAACCTCGGACATTTGGAAGATGTATTCCCCGATGAAGAAGTCTACACCACTCAAGAAGAGGGGAAGAATGACACATGGATAATGTTCTTCGATGGAGCCGCAAATCATATGGGATACGGGGCCGGCGTCTTATTCATAGATCCGGAAGGGGCATTTGTACCATTTTCATTCGAGATTAGACCTATTTGCACAAACAACATTGCGGAGTATGAAGCATGTATCATGGGACTAAAAGCGGCTTTGGCCATAGGGGTCCCTGATTAAAAGTCTATGGTGACTCATCAATTGTTATCTACCAAGTCGGAGGGGATTGGAAAACCAAAGATGAGAAGGCGATACCTTATCGGCAATGTGCAATAACCCCGGCTCGGAAGTTCGAGCAAATTGAATTTGACTACTCCCCAAGAGATACCAATAAGTATGCTGATGCATTGGCCACCTTGGCCTCAATGATTGGAAATGATCCGTTGGGACGTATCAAACCACTAATCATAGAGAAGAAATGCGGCCAGTCCACTTGGAAGAAGTGAATGCATTGTCGGTCGATGGTCGGCCATGGTTTGCTCCTATCATAGATTTCATCAAAGAAGGAAAGTATCCGATGGAAGCTACGGCGGGTGAGAGGAAGTCTCTTAGGAGATATGCCTCCCAATTCATACTATGCGAAGATATCTCGTACAAAAGATCCCATGAAGGAGTGCGGTTTAGTGCGTATCGATGAGGAGCGGGCGCAAAATGTTATCGAGCGGGTCCATCAAGGAATATGCGGACCTCACATGAGCAGCTAGAATGCTTGCAAAGAAGATTCTCGAGAATGGGATATTATTGGAACACAATGGAGGCGGTTGTTCGAGTTCGTAAGGAAATGTCACAAGTGCCAAATCCATGCTAATTTGATACACGTGCCTCCCGCGAGTTGCATACTCTTAGCTCTCCATGGCCTTTCTCAACTTTGGGGCATAGATGTGATTGGAAAGGTTCACCCTAAAGCTTCGAATGGGCATGAATTCATCTTGGTTGCCATCGATTACTTTACAAAGTGGGTAGAGGCACAATCATACGCCAAGCTCGCGGCAAACAAAGTGGCTAAATTTCTACAAGAGTATATCATATGCCGGCATGGAATGCCTCGGTCTATAATCTCGGATCAAGGACAACACTTGGAGGGAGAGTCCAAGAATTATGTGACAAGTTCCACATCAAAAGGCATCGGTCCTCTCCTTACCGTCCACGGACAAATGGGGCGATAGGGCGGCCAATAAAAATGTTAAGGTTATCCTCCCGAGAAGATGGCGAGAATCTAATGTTGGCGGGGCGGACAAACTACCTTATGCACTGCGGGCATACGGAGAACATCCATAAGAACATCTCTTGGGGCGGCGCCGTATTCACTAGTATATGGTATGGAAGCGGTCCTCCCGGTAGAAATAGAGGTGCCCTCGCTAAGGGTCTTAATGGAATGCAAGATTCCGGAAGGCGAGTGGTTGCAATCCCGGATATGTCGAGCTGAACCGTTGATGAAAGAAGAATGAAGGCAATGGATAATGTAAGAAAATACCAACAAAGAATGGCGGCAACCTTTAACAAAAAGGTGCGTGTTCGTCGCGGACGGTAGGGGACTTGGTATTGAAAGAACAAAGAGCACCCGTCCATGACCCTAGGGGCAAGTTTAGTCCTAAGTGGAGCGGACCGTTCATGATAAAAGAAATCTTACCGGGGAAAGCTGTTCGGCTAGTCAACATGGAAGGCATCGAGTTACAATACTTGACCAACTTGGATCAAGTGAAGAAGTATTATGTGTAGCCTCTACGCTCCTTCAAAAAAAAAAAAAAAAAAAAAAAAAAAAAAAGAGGAGGGGAAAAGGGGCTGTAGAAGGCTTGTCTCTCACTGTGACATCAACAACGGGCATCAATCATTTGAGGAACTTCCTGACATGGTTATCTGGATTCTCCAATGGGGCACAACACCTTTCACCCGGGGAATGGTTCTTCTTATCATCATGATCAAAGAAAGAATTTCTGTTTGTTGGCTAAACTCTTTCATCCGTCCATCTATCCAGCGGATTTCCCAAAGTTACATATCAAAGCCCGTTTTTCATATCATTTGATGTAAACTCTCATGAGTATATCAATCGAGAAATAAATAAAAAAAAAAAAAAAAAAAAAAAAGAAGAAAGAAAAGAAAAAAGTTTGGAACTCTTATCGTCGTTCATTACATCCGGCGGCGTCCCAAGATTCCAATAAGCCCATCCATTCCAAAGCCCATAAAATGGGATCTTCTCGGGAAGATATGCCCATTCTACATAAACAACCACAAACTCCTTCGAGGCGGCAAACCCACCGGGCGAGTTTCTTGTCAGTCCCTTTTGGACCTCCATTTTAGCTCGTCATGTCTACGATTTATGTACTTTAAGCTCGGGGCGAGTCAATCATATGTATACATTTCGTGTGCAACCTTCTAAGGGCATTTTCAACATATCTAAACAACAATAATTGAAGGTAATTCCAATGATTCATTTTTTTAACCTCTATTTGTATGTCGGGATTCCCTACGAGGTCACGGCCGGGAAGGCGATAATACATTGATCCGTCGAGACGGAATTCCGAGAGATGGGCGGGGCCGAAAAGTTGGGCCGGCGTATTGAGTTCCCCGAGAAGATAGCTCTTTCTTCCGAAAGCATCAATTGGAGGCACTTCCTCAATTAACAACCGTAAAATTATGCCCGGGACCTTTTAAAGCGGCCGCTCAATCCTTGGGATCCGGCCGGGTTCATGTTTTCGGGATGGGAGAAGTCGAGTTATGCCCAAGCGTGGAAGAATTTGGAGCTTGCCTTTTGCTCGCACCTAAGCGGAAGATCTTCAAGCCATATCCGGGGGAAAGATTACGAGGCGGGAGATACAAGACTTTTCAAGCTGGGATAAGAAAGAAATGTGCCGTTTTGTACAAGATCAGCGGCTCCGAGATAAAGCGCATGATCAAGTCATATGCTCATACAAGTCCAACAAGGAAAGAAGCACAAGTTCGGAGAGAGACATGTTTACCTATATTGTAGCATAGCCCGACTATTGCTACGAAGTTGCCCGAATCTGAGAATCTCCCATCATAATAGATCTCATAAAGCATGCAAGACAAGGTTTTGATATCATCCCTACGGTGTTGGCCGAGACATTAAAGGGCCTTGACTTCATGGCAACTCATCAAGACCGAGTTTGAGTTGAACAATTTCAGCGGATCACCATATCTTCTTCAAATCCGGTTAACGAAGGTTAGGATTAGTTGAGGAATCCGAAATGGCGACCCTCAACCCTTTTCAATTGGCAAAGAGAGCAGATCCTATGGCTTATCGGATGGACCCGGGCCGGTTTAGCCGCCTCAAAGAAATAACCCCGGCCGGACATCGGATGGAAATGCACTTGGTGGAAGCAAGAGCGGGTTGTCACAAATCCGAGAAAATAGTTTGCATGTCGGGATCATGGGGTTGACTCATACCTCGTTCTACTCTCCAATAAGATTACCTCGGCAATTCAATATCCCGGCAAGCACCAACGAGAGAATGGCGATTATGAACTTCCCATAAAGTTGACATCGGATCTGGTTGATACCATTGCTCGTGAATGGAACAATAGAAATGTTCAAACACTCCCTAGAGTCGCACCAATCAAGAAGCCAATAGCATTTTAGGTTATTTTTTTGAATTCTAGTGTGTTTCATGAACTATGTCTCTTAGATTCGATAAAGAAGCACTTGATTCAACATAATCATTCATATGCTCTATGAAATTCTCAATGTTCGGCAAATGCGGGTACTCAAGCCAAAATCTTAATCAAGGAAAGACATCAAGTCTTCCATCCCGGACAAATCAAATCCGAGCCCAAGCTCATGCAATCGGCCTTGTATTCGCGGCCTAGCTCCATACAAGAAGAGGTTTATCGGCCTACAAATGGATCAAGCCGGGTCCAAGCCCGCACATACCTTGCATTGAGTTCCACCTTGGCAAGAAGAGGTTCCCGGGCCTACAAATGAGCCTTGTATTCGCGGCCTAGCTCCATACAAGAAGAGGTTTATCGGCCTACAAATGGATCAAGCCGGGTCCAAGCCCGCACATACCTTGCGTTGAGTTCCACCTCGGCAAGAAGAGGTTCCCGGCCTACAAATGAGCCTTGTATTCGCGGCCCAGCTTCGTACAAGAAGAGGTTTATCGGCCTACAAATGGATCAAGCCGGGTCCAAGCCCGCACATACCTTGCATTGAGTTCCACCTCAGCAAGAAGAGGTTCCCGGCCTACAAATGAGTCTTGTATTCGCGGCCTAGCTTCATACAAGAAGAGCACTCGCCAATCTTCGAGACAAGCAAACCTTCTTGCCGGGTCGAACTACGTTAAGGCTTGATTTCTAGGACACCCTTAGAATACGTAGGCGGGTTTAGGAAGAAATACCCTAAGTGCAGCCCAATAAACAATGTCACTCATACCCCAAAAATGTGGTTCTTTTATCTTTAGCCTTCAGCCGATAACAATCTCGGCTAAAGAGGGGCATCTGTAAGCACCCCATTTTTGCCACCCTCGGCATAAGTGAACCGATATGGCGGGTTTCGGACCTTTAACCCAAAGATCCGTGATTTTCCACCGATCCTCTCAGCGGGGTCATGGGCTATTATCTGCGTGGATGCATAGGTCATAGAATTATCTTGAAAGCAGAGACCGGAGTTGCTCAGTTCGATATCAAATGAGGAAGATATGATCATTTTAGTCGGATGCTACATATAAGGGAGGTTTACGAAATTATTATAAAATAATAATCCCGGGGGCCTTCATGCAAATTATCCTAAGTTGGATTGCTTGAATTTCAAATCATCATATCTTGATCATCGACGCCGGATTCGAGATGATTCCAAGACCATTATTCTTCATTCATGATGTTCTACAAAGTGGGCGTAAAAAATCCCGGGTAGAAGTCGCCGGTGGGTCCCATGCAAACTTGCATGCAAAATGATCATTAGAACGAAGCTGCATATCTTTTCCGTTCTACGCCGGATTCGGTGATTCAGTCTCATTATGTTCCATTTTTAGTGCTCTACAAAGTGGGCGTAAAATATTTTTCGGTAGAAGTCTCCGAAGGATCTCATGCGAGAATGGTCAGCCAAATTATCGGTAGTTGGTCCGTTTAAACTTCAAAAATTCATAAGTTGACCATTTTACTTCCAAATGAGGTGGTTCAAGTTCCTATATTTCTCATTTTTTATGTTCTACAAAATGAGCGCAAAAAATTTGGAATAGAGGCCATCGGAGAATTCCATGCGGGATGGCGGCGGAAATGACCCGTGAAATGACAAGGAGAGGAAACCCGGTGAATTCCAATCGAGTCCAGTCAACTCAATTCAAATCAGTTGTCAACCTAGGTCAGTCTCTATATATATTATAATATATATATATATACATATATATATATACATGTATGTATGTATGTATGTGTATGTATGTTATTAAATATATATATGTGCAATATACATGTGTAAATCATAATCCAAAAGATTTTTGAGAATAGGGTTTTGAGATAATCCAAAAGATCATGAGAAGAAAAAAAGGAAAGAGAGGAATAAAATAAAAAAAAAAAAAAAAAAGGGGAAAAGATTCCCCTTCACGTTTTCTAGAAAGAAAGCGTGAAAGAAGAGGAGAGGGGAAAGGAAGAAAAGAAAGGGGGGAAGGAAAGAAAAGGAAAAAAAAAAATTTTTTTTAGAAAAAAGGATCTTTTAGAAAATGAGTGAAAAAAACTATAAATAGGCAAGAGGAGGATCCTTTTTTGGGGGAGCGGGGGAGAGAGGAAAACGTGGGTGAGAGAGAGAGAGGAGAGCGAGAGAGAGGGAAGCGTGAAAGAGAGAGAGAAAGAGAGAGAAGAAGAGAGGAAGAGGAAGAGAGGAGAAGGAGGATTCACATTCAAAGGGGATTGATACAATCCCCAATCACCCTTCATCAACGGTTTCGCTCGATTTGAGCCAAAGGTTAGTACTCTAAACAAATTTAGAGGTCGTTATAATGCCCGAATGCCAATTTTGCTTGAAAAAGGCTAATTTTCATGAAATCTCAATCATGAATGCTCTATTACATGCTTGTTAATGTTAGGATGCCTATGTCTAACATTTTTCATGAATGATAATTTGTCTAAGCTATTCAATGATGAATTTTTGATTGATATACAATGATGTTTGATGTTTTTTGTAAATTTCATAAAGTGATTTTCTGATCTGAAAATTCCAGATTTAGGGTTCAAACTTAGGACGTACATCATATGTACTTTTTCTAAGATTTTGAAGCCCAAAATTTTATGGGACTCTCTCTGATATGATAGAAGACTACCCTAAAAATTTCGTTCCATTTGGAATTGGGGAAATATATCAAACAATTTGTCTTTGACATTGCTATTTTTCTCGGATGTAATGCAATCCTCCATCGGAAAGTCTCTAGACAAAGACTTTATGGCCATAATCAGAAATTCCACTTAACATGAACTTTTTAGACATGAAAGTCTTCTAAAAAATGGCACTGGTTTCATATTTTTTCCATTTTTTGTTGAATTGATATCAATTTTTAAGTGCATAAAGCTTTGATTTCAGATCTGCCATGATGTGCTGATTTGCATGATTGAAAAGAGTCATTTTTCACAAAGAAAATATACTGTTTTAACTTGTTTTTCTTAATGAAATTTTAGATCAGATAGTTATCTACATAGACATATGTCTGTATTTAATTTTCATTAAGAATAGAATTTTATTTGGAATTTATGGTGCAACCGGTCAAAAATCTGGAACAGACCTGACCAGTGTATTTACCTGTACTTGGGGAATGTTTTCGACCTGCCTATGGTCTCTTTTAGGAATAGCTCCCTTGAGACAAAATGTTGGCCTCTGAGTCTTCTTTCCAGGGATATATTTTAAGAATTTTTTTGAGTAAGTACAGTGCCCTATGTGCCCATTTTGGTCCAGCCCGACAAAGCTGTTATCTTCTTTGCATGTTCCATCATGTTTTTGATTGATTCTCATATGCTTTGGTTGTTTCTCACATGCCATATTTGATGTTATGCTATGTTCGGATGCTCGTATGCATACGCCGCCATAGTTGGAATGATCACATTGCCATAATTGAAATAATCACATTGCCATGATTGGAATGATACACATGTTTATTGCCATATTTATGCGCTTCACTTGCTCACATGCTATATTAAATGCTTATTGTCACAATTAGGGTAGAAAACCCAAAAATGGAAAAGAAAATAATTAGGGGGGGGAAAGCCTAAAAATGGAAAGAAAATAATTAGGGTAGAAAACCCTAAAAATGGAAAAGAAAATAAAAGGGAGGGAAACCCTAAAAATGGAAGGAAAATAATTAGGGTAGAAAACCCTAAAAATGGAAAAAAATAATTAGGGTAGAAAACCCAAAAATGGAAAAAGAAAGGGGAAACCTAAAAATGGAAAGAATAGGGTAGAACCTAAAAATGGAAGGAAAATAATTAGGGTAGAAAACCCTAAAAATGGAAAAGAAAATAATTAGGGTAGAAAACCTAAAAATGGAAAAGAAAATAATTAGGGTAGAAAACCTAAAAAATGGAAAAAAATAGCAATTAGGGTAGGAAACCTAAAAAATGGAAATAAAATTACAATTAGGGTAGAAAACCCTAAAATGGAAAGAAAGTAACAATTAGGGTAGAAAATCCTAAAAAATAGAAATAAAATAATAATTAGGGTAGAAAACCCTAAATATGGAAAGGAAATAGCAATTAGGATCTTGCCATGCTTAGAAGATAGCATACTAGATCATGCCATATAGGCTCTTGCCTTATTTGCAATACATGCCATATTTGAAAGATTTCTAAACAATCTTCTTGTATGTGATTTTCTTGCCATAAATGTTTTATGTGCCATGTCTAGATAGAATATTCTATTTTTTTGGCAATAACTTATTTTATGCAACACCCTAGTCAAGCGCCATATATGCACACCTCTAGAAGACAACCTAGGTGTGGGGACGTGCATTTAGGCACCCACATTCTTGGGAAGGGCATAATGGGAATGATAAAAAATCTTAATGAAGAAAGAGAATGCCTTGCCAAACCTTCCAAAATTAGAATTCGGAATGAAAAGGGTAATTTAGGACGATTTGCCCTCGGCAAACCCTAAACCTAGAATAGGTTCTAAACCTAAACCTAGAATAGGTTCTCAATCATTAACCTAGAGCAGGTTATCCATCCCGAACTACGCGGATTCGATTCCTAGGGCAAACCCTAGGATACGTAGGCTATTTGGGAGAAACCCAAGTTCGGATCCACGCCAACTTAGTCCACTCGGACTATCCATAGATCCACTAGGATATTTACCCATACTTTAGTCCCCTCGGACTATCCATAGATCCACTAGGACATCCCCCATATTTTAACCCAAATAGGGTTATCCCCTTAGCTAGGGGCCCACTTGGACTATCCGTAACCCACAGGGTTATCCACATTCCAACCCGAACGGGTTATCCACATTTCAACCCAAATAGGGTTATTCTCAGATCCACTAGGACTATCTATCTGTCCACATGGACTATCCGGATCCTAACCCATAGGATTTCTCAACCATTCAAGCATAAATTTCAACTTGAACAATGAACTTAATCATGCACAAGCATAAATCACATCCATAAACTTTAATCACACTCGAACTACGATGGTGAACCTGATTTTCGGAATAATTCCGTGATACGTAGGCAATCGATGGATCTGATTCGGTTCAATGATATCAAACCCCTTGGTTTGGTTTGGCTTAACAAATAGAGTCTAGCATAGGAAAGGTATAGGAGACCGATTTCGATCGGGCGGTTTGGAGTGCCTAACCCCTTCCCATAACCGTAACGACACTTACCCAATCTACGATGGACCCGAATTCCAATCTAAGGGTCATGAGTCAATCGAAGTCTTACCTTGGGGTGAGATTTCACATTTCTAAGGTCCTAGACCTAAATCTAGGTGGCGACTTCTAAAGATTTCCATCTTTGTCCTCCTACGGACGTACAGGCATGAGAGGACGAGCATGACGCTTCATGCGAGTGCCCTTTCTGCGTGTACCTTTGATTTTATTTTATTTGTTTTAATTATTTTTAAAGTGATGTAGTGATATTTAATTACGTTTAGAATCTAGATAATTGGATACTTATTTAAATTTATCAATAGAATACTCAGTTCATTTTATTTAAAGACTTCCGCTGTATTTATTATATTCTGATTGTGGTTATGTGCGATGGTTTATATGAGTGGATACGGTCTTATTGAGATCCTGGTGTGAACCATTGGTTCAATGACGGTTCACTCACACCATTCTAGTTGGTTCAGAATTGGGGTGTAACAACTTGGTATCAGAGCCCTCGGGCTCTGTCCAACAAACCATATTGCACTTAACTAAGTCGATGAACTGAGATAGGAAAAATTAAATGCTTTAATAAGAACACACATTAAGCATTGTTTGATACCTGAGACTGATTAAGAAAGAACATACTATACTATATTAAATATGGAATTTAATACTACACATGCTCTAGTTAGGGTGAACCATAAAACTTTCATTAAAGAGAGTATCAAATGTAATAGTGCTACAGGGTACAGTCCACAAATCGGACAGTTATCCTGTTATATATAATCTATGCCAGGAGAGAAAAAAAAATATGAAGACCATCATGGGGTTGGGGGTCTAGGAGGAATAGGGTTGGCAATGTCATAATCCCACTCATAGGCGACCCTAAGCCAGTGCACCTGATCCTGAGTGACTCTGAGGCTACGAGCCAAGCGCCCCAAGTCATGGCTCATCTTACGCTGAGCGTCCCTGATCTCCATGAACATATCCATCACGGTGTCGGGAGGAGGCTGAGATGGTCCCTCTGCATATGTAGGCTATGGTGCCGACGCTGGAACGTTCCCCAATGGATCATCGCCACCCCATCATCACCCTCGGCCTCTACTGCATATGCCGCATTGGCTGCTGCTACTGCGGCTGCTACTCTCCTGAGTGGGCGGGGACGGGCCTCCAACTCATTATCACTAACCGACAGGTTGTCCATCTGTATCCTAAGGATGGCATCTTAGTCGATGTCGGAGGTCATTGTATCCTCAACAGCCATCTCGTTCCTCATGCTCACTCGTAGGCGCCGTAGAAGAGTGGTGATGAGACGGCCATATGGGAGGTTACTGGCCTGATCGGCCAGAGTCGCCTGATGCATGGTTCGAATGATAAGGTAGGGGAGAGAGACCCGCTCCCCGGTGCAGACACAGTAGGTCAGGTACTGAGTAAGCTGGGATAACTCACTATAGTGACCACTCGAGGGCACGATGTTGTGCTGGATGATGCGACTGTATACCCGAGGTGGAGGTCTCAAGCTAGTCGCCTTCATAGGAGCCCCGTGGTTAAGTATCTGCTCCACTATCTTTCGGCGTAGATCCTCGCTCAGATAGCCCTTTACTTTTGGAGGGCAGTATACTAAATCTCCATCATTGGGGACCCCCAGCAGGTCAGCCAGTTGATGAGTATCAAAGGAAATATGGATGCCCTTGACAAGGCTGATGATGAGCAAGTCCCTACCCTGATTAGGATCATTGACATCCCCTTCAATCTCCAGGTTGGCATAGAAGTGCTTGACCAGGTTGGGGCGAGTGGTTTCAGTGTAAGTGATGATAGGCAACCACCGAAGCCTGTCAAAAGCTGCTCGCACATCAAATCTTTGTAGCTGCTCCAAGTTGACACTTCGGCCAGACTCGATGTTCTTCCTATCAAACCAAGGAAAGCGGGCTTGTGCCGTCTCAGAACGGAACCACCTCTCATCAACCTGTGGAACTGGTGGGTGAGGGAGGTGCATTCCGAGTCCATAGGAGCGCTTGCCAAGACTTCTTCGTGGGGCCATTTGAACTGCAAAACAAAGAAAAACAAGATGAAAATGTTTGAAATTTGTCAAAATTTTGACAGCATAACGATAGCAAATTGGGAAAAAGCCTCGAACTCACCCAAAACTTGGGGAGGAGGACTTACGTAACCCCCACACACTTCAAGCAGACCAAACAAGTGCAATTCATGCAAGAAATTTAAGAAATTAAAGGAATTCAAAAAAAAAAATTTAAATTTTTTTGGCAAAACCTAGGTTAAAAACTAGAAAAATCCGATTTTTACAGAAATCGTTTGGTGTAAGTTCAAATTAGTTGAAGGCTTTTGCTCTTAGGGGTCCCTAAACCCTTTCTAAACCGAAGGAAAAGAGTTCCTACGGTTAGAATCTCCCAATCAAAGAAAAACCTAGATTTTTGTTAAAACCATGAAAATACGATATGAAAATGGTGAGTGGAAGGAGAGAACTTACTTGGAGGCGATATTCTAAGTCTTGATCAGAAGAAAATGACTTCTAGGATCACCGGTCGGACTGTAGCAACTCAGGAGCCAGAGAGAAATCTCCACCGGAGAGAAAGAAGAAGAGGAAAAGTGAGAAAAACTCACTTTTTCGCGATTTTAAGGTTTTTTTGGGCATACCGGTCGACGGTTTTGCCCATACCGGTCGACCGGTACCCCCTAGGGTACTGCGACCGCTATGTCTCAGTCAGAATAAAATTTTGACCGGTCGACTATACCGGTTGCCCCATTGCTCTACAGAGTCACGACCGGTATGTCGCGACCGGTCTACTGAAAAAAAAAAAAGGGTTCAGAAAACTTTGTTCCTTGGAAATTGCTAAAGACTAACACTATTATGATTTTTCGACTGTATCTCATGTGTTATGTCTTCTTCTCAGATTCAGACAAGACTAATCTGAGATGGTAGGTGGAAACGGTCGTAGGGGTGGTAGAAAGCATCACCACTCTAGGGTGCGTCAGGCAGAGGAAAATGTGGAAACTGGATATGTTGAAGAGCCAAACCCGACAGTTGATGAAGGGCAGGTTCCTAGGGCACCAACAAATTTGCCCAGCCCTCCTCACACTAACTCTGAGACGATAGTGACTAATCTGGTATATCAAATGGAAGCTCAGCAGAAAGCATTCCTGAGTGAGATGTTGAAGATGTTTAGGCCACCGGGTTATGTTCCCACTGATGGTACGCCAGAGTCTGGAAGAAATAATACTACACTGCCGATGGATGGTAGCCGAGGGTCGATGGGCCAAGGACATAATTTACAACCACCGCATCAGTTTCCATCGTCATCTGCTTATCAGAGAGCCTACCCATATCCACCACCATGGTAAGAAATGAATACACAGGGGCAGCACGATCTGAGTTGGGCGGTAGATAGATTCTTAAAGTTGAAGCCTCCTACTTTCATAGGGAAACGAGGGAAACCGTTGTGGCCTGCACAATAGGTTGCTGAGATGGAGATGAATTTCCGTCTGATGACATGTTCTGAGGATGAGAAGGTACTTTTTGCCACACATATGCTCAAAGAGGACGTAAACGCCTGGTGGAATTCTACACGGGCATATTTGGAGACAAAGCACACTCAGATTGATTGGGCAGTGTTCAAGGGAGCCTTCTTTGATAAATATTTTCTGAAGAGCTTTAAAGATCAGATGGAGAAAGAATTCCTCAACCTAGAGGAGTCTCAGTCTACTGTGGATACTTACCAGCAAAGGTACGAAGAGCTATTTTTCTTTGTACCGCCAAGTATGCAAGAAGAAGAAACAAAGACCTGCAGGTTCACCATGGGACTGCATGGAAGCATTAGAGAGCACATCTTGGGTCTGGAGAAAAAAGTATACAATGAGGCTGTACAGGTTGCTAGAGTGATTGAATCAGGTCAAAAGGACAGTTTCTTTGCTCAGAATAGGGGACTGAAGAGACCGGCTACTGAGACTTCAAGTGGCGGTAATAATAGACCATTCCGCCCATACAGGGCTCAGTCTACTATAGTGCCTGCAAGGAACAATACTGCACCACCTATGCCGCAGTTCGCTGGATAAAATCCGAATATCAAATGCTATAACTACCAGCAGCTGGGTCACGTTGCAATAAACTGCACTCTACCTAGGAATGCACTTCCACAACAAGGAAAGGTATTTGCAGTAACTACTGAAGAGGCAGCCGCATCACCTGATGTGGTCACTGGTATGATTCTACACCTTACTATTTAACTTACAACTTTATTATGTGTGAGCATGTAGAACTAAGGGATAATTAAATTTTAGGAACTGTAAATGTAGCTGGTATACCTGCTAGAGTACTCTTTGACTCTGGAGCCACGCACTCCTTCGTTTCTGTTTCTTTTAGGAAGCGAACGGAATTACCGATCAAGCATGTAAACCCAAGCTTGATAGTTCACTCTCTGCTAGGAGTCGAAGTGGCGTTGAACAAATATTTTGGACCATGTACAGTCAGCATTGACGGTCGAGATCTAGAAGCTAATCTGGTTCAACTCGAGATGGCAGACTTTGACGTCATCTTGGGAATGGATTGGTTAGGCCAGCATTCAGCTAGTTTATTATGTGGTGAAAAGAAGCTTGTGCTTAAAGACGAGAAAGGAAAAAAGTTTAGCTTCACCGGGACCAAGTTATCCAGGAAGCGGAAGCTGATCCTATCTGCCCTAAAAGCTAAGAGATGCTTAGAGAAGGGGGGAGTAGGGTACCTAGTGTCTGTGGTCGACATCACTGCTAAGGTGCCAAGGATGAAAGATCTAGATGTGGTACGATAGTTTCCAGATGTGTTCCCAGAGGATCTCCTAGGTCTACCTCCAGACAGGGCTACAGAGTTCGTGATAGACCTAATGCCAGGGTCGGCACCAGTTTCTAAAGCACCGTACAGGATGACCCCTACAGAATTAAAGGAGTTGAAGACCCAATTACAAGAACTACTAGATAAGGGTTTCATTCGACCAAGCATATCGCCATGGGGAGCACCTGTATTGTTCGTCAAGAAGAAGGATAGTAGCATACAACTATGTATCGACTACCGAGAGCTGAACAAGTTAACCATCAAGAATCGATATCCTTTGCCTAGGATCGATGATTTGTTCGATCAGTTACAGGGTGCAAAGGTTTTCTCGAAGATTGATCTCAGATCAGGGTATCACCAATTGAAGATCAAGGCCGGAGATATTCCAAAGACTGCTTTCAGGACAAGGTATGGGCATTATGAGTTTCTAGTTATGTCGTTCGGGTTGACTAACGCTCCAGCGTCGTTCATGGAACTGATGAACCGAGTGTTTCATGACATGTTGGACACTTCGGTCATCATATTCATCGATGAAATATTGGTCTGCTCAAAGGAAAGGGAGGCTCATACAACACATTTGAGAGCAACCCTACAACGATTGAGAAGGGAGAAGCTTTATGCAAAGTTCAAGAAGTGTGAATTTTGGCTGAAGGAGGTGGCTTTCTTGGGCCACGTAGTATCTGAAGATGGTATCAAGGTAGATCCAAGTAAGATAGCTGCTATAGTAGGATGGGAAGCACCAAAATCAGTTGCGAAGATTCGTAGCTTCCTTGGATTGGTTGGTTACTATAGAAGATTCGTGGAAGACTACTCGAGGATCGCTATTCCACTTATCTGATTGACCAAAAAGGGAGAGAAATTTATATGGTCAGATGAGTGCGAGAAATGCTTTCAGACTTTGAAGTCAAGACTAGTCTCTGCACCTAACTTGACCATCCCAGCACCAAGCTTACCGTTTACCTTATATACGGATGCTTTAGGGTTGGGTATTGGATGTGTATTGATGCAAGGAGAACAGGTGATTGCCTACGCATCAAGACAGTTAAAAGAGCATGAGAAGAATTATCCTACACATGACTTGGAGTTAGCAGCGGTAATACATGCAATCAAGACTTGGAGACACTACCTTTATGGTGAAAAGTTTTAGATTAAATCAAATCACAAGAGCTTAACCTATCTTTTCACTCAGAAGGACCTGAATATGAGACAGAGGAGATGGCTAAAGTTATTAAAAGATTATGATTGTGACATCCAGTACCATCCGAGTAAGGCAAATATTGTGGCTGACACCCTAAGTAGAAAGTGGGCATTGAAACCGGAGGCAAGACCAAGTACAAATGCTGCATTATGTGCTACAGCCTCGAGCTCAACAGAGAATGCTGAATAGTATATAATAGAGACTGCAAGAGATCCAGTGGAACAGGGCTTAATTCATAAGTTCACATTGATGTTCGTAGCCTTGAAGATCTCTTTGGATCTCATAGATGAGGTCAAAGTAGCAATCCTATAGGAACCACATCTCAATACAGTATAAGAAGACCTAGAGAAAGGTAACAACAATCCTAACTTTACCTTGGATTCAGACAAGGTACTCAGGTATCGTGGATGATTATGTATACCTGAGAGTGAGAACTTAAATATCAGAGATTGAGTTATGACAGAAGCTCATTACACTCCATACTCGGTACATCCAGGAAGCACCAAAATGTACCATGATTTAAGAAGATTATTTTGGTGGAGGGGTATGAAAGCAGATATAGCTCGTTTCGTATTCCAATGTCTGAATTGCCAACAAGTTAAAGCGGAAAGGCAGAGACCCACAGGTTTACTGCAGCCATTACCAAAACCTGCTTGGAAGTGGGATTGTATAACAATGGATTTCGTCACTGGCCTACCCTTGACACCAAGGTCGGTGGATGCATTTTGGGTTATAGTCGATCGACTCACCAAGATAGCTCGATTCATTACGGTCAGACCTCAGTATACCATGGAGAAGCTGGCTAAGCTATATGTAGATAATATAATCAGACTTCATGGCGTCCCAGAGAGTATAGTATCTGATAGAGATCCCCGTTTTACATCAAAGTTCTGGGAAGGATTACAGAAAGCTATTGGAACAAAGTTGAAGTTCAGTACAGCTTTACACCCTCAGACGGACAGGAAGTCAGAGCGAACTATTCAAATTTTAGAAGAAATGCTCCGAGCTTGTGCCCTAGATTTCAAGGAAGCTTGGGACGAGGAGCTATCGCTTATCGAGTTTTCTTATAACAACAGCTATCAGGCTACAATCGAAATGGCTCCATATGAAGCACTTTATGGGAAGAAGTGTCGTACACCTCTGTTATGGAATGAGGTGGGAGAAAGAAGAATTTTAGGACCGGAGTTTGTTCAAGAAACTTGTCGAGTGATTGATCAGATCAAGGAAAGAGTAAAGACAGCTCAAGTTCGCCAGAAGCACTATGCGGATAATCGACGTCGAGATCTGAAGTTTACAGTAGGTGACAAAGTATTCTTGAAGATATTACCTGTACGAGGGCTGAAACAGTTTGGTAAGAAGGGGAAGCTATGCCCCAGGTATGTGGGACCATACGAGATATTGACCAGACGTGGTAATGTGGCATATCAATTGGCCCTACCACCATCTATGTCAAGTGTCCATGATGTGTTCCATGTATCATTATTGAAGAAATATGTCAGGGATCCATCACACATCTTGACAGCAGACCCCCCAGACTTGACAGAGGACTTAACATTTGAAGTGGTACCTGTGATGCTCTCAAGCCGAAAGGTACAGCAACTTCGAAGCAAGGATATCCATTATGTGAAGGTGCATTGGAAAAGCCAAGATGTCGAAGAAATTACTTGGGAAGAGCAGAGCGCGATGAGAAAGGAGTACCCTAACCTTTTCGACGATCAAGGTACGTTCAAATTTTGAGGCCAAAATTTCTTTTAAGGGTGGGGGAGTTGTGAGACCTACATGCAAATTTCGAGGACGAAATTTCTTTTAAGGGTGGGGGAGTTATAAGACCCGCACTCCGTGAACCCGATCTAAACCTTGATTTCATGTTGTAACAGGTTTTTCGATCATCACCGGGCTAGACGGGACGAGCGGATGACAATCAGGTACGAAATCAGACCAAACAGACCAAATAAGTATGATTTTACTCATACCGGTCGATGGTACCGGTCGACCGGTATGGTCTGGGCAGCAGACTACCAAGATCCGGAATTGGATCTCTATGGGTCCCACTTTCCCAATTTCAAATCCTAGGACTTTCCTAATCCTAAGAGGCTTCCTAAACCTAATTCCTAGCCTATTTAAACCCCTCTAAACCTCCTAGAATCCCTTCCATTAATCCTCACAAACCCTAGAGAGGAGAAGGAGAAGGAGCTAGGAAGAAGAAGGAAGTGCCACCATTGCCGTTCGACGACGCTCACTTTACGCCAGTCGACGGTAAGTATTTTGAACCATCCCTCTTACATTATGACTCTAGGATAGTTAGTATAGTTGGATCAATACCATGCAAAGCAGGTATTGATCTAAACCCTAACTGGCCATTAAACCCAACTTTGCCGTCAAACCCTAGATTCGAGTTCTAGGATGAATATCATCAAAACTAGACTTGAATGAGTTAGAAACAACTCTAACTCAAAGCTCAGACTTAGAATGGATAGGAGAAACCCTAGAAATCCATGGAGATTGATCGACGGCAGTTGAAACACCTAATGTATGGTCTTCCGGAGACATACCGATCGACCATACCGGTCGCTAGTTTTCTCACAGAGCTGCGACCGGTATGTTGCGACTGGTCAGCTCTGAAATGCTGGTTTTGAACTTTGTTGGTTTTCCGACCAACGTGAAACCCTAAGAAAGTATTCTAATTGAACCCTAATATAATGTAGGACTCTGTGATAGCACGTTTGTATCTTGTGAGGTGGAGTAAGCTATCAAACGAGCGTCAGGTAAGGGAATCTGACCTAAACCCTAATAAATAAAGGACAGCAAAACTTTGTTAATAATAACCCTGAATATATGATGTGATGGTTGTGTATATTCACATGTCATCTTTTATTTCCAGTTATTATTATTGTTCATGCATATTCCATATGATAGGATGTGATTGTTAGGCATGTGGTTGTTTTTGTTGGTGTGTGGAATGGGAAGGGCCTGGGGCTTGGGATCATTCCTCACACTGGCACCTTTTTGTAGTATTCTATCTTAGCATGCTTGGTGCGGGTAGGGCATCAGGGGAAGGTCGTGGTACTGTGGTCTCTGGCATGTGGTCGCTGGCCTGGCCATGATGTTGTGGCACTGTGGTCTCTGACATGTGGTCTCTGGCCTGGCCACGATGCTTTAGCTCTATCTCTATGTCGTAGGGAGTTATGTTGGGATAGGGTCTACTTGTGTATTGTTCTGTCTTAGTATGCTTGATGCGGGTAGGGCATCAGGGGGAGGTGTGGCATTGTGGTATCCAGCCCGGCCACCACGCTCTAGCTCTATCTCTATGCCGTAGTGAGCTGTACTAGGATGGAGCCTACAGTGATGACATATAGGATTGGTTAGTTGCGATCCCAGTTTGCAAGCCCTAGCCAGTAGGGGCTTATGTATTGGTATGGGTGGAGTATCAGGGGAGGTAGTGGATGCCTTAGCTCTATCTCTATTCCATGATGGGTGCATGTGGGTCGGTGGTAGTGTGGTCTACTGTGCGATGCTACACACTCGTGTATAGAGGTGAGGTGGCCTCCGAACCTTTCTATAGCACATTGCAAACTTAAACCAGACCACAGCATAAAAATGATTGTTACTCATGCATATAATATTGATACACTGTCTGATTGTCTTACTGAGCTAAGTTGTGAGCTCACCCTTTGTGTACACACCATTTTAGATGTTGATGCAGGTTACACGGTGGACGACTACGTGAACGCTTCGGCGTATGGAGACGTTGCTGCTCTGGACGTACAGGTAGGAGAGGACGAGCATGACGCTTCATGCGAGTGCCCTTTCTGCGTGTACCTTTGATTTTATTTTATTTGTTTCAATTTTGTTTAAAGTGATGTAGAGATATTTAATTACGTTTGGAATTTGGATAATTGGATACTTATTTAAATTTATCAATAGAATACTCAGTTCATTTTATTTAAAGACTTCCGCTGTATTTATTATATTCTGATTATGGTTATGTGCGATGGTTTGTATGAGTGGACACAGTCTTATTGAGATCCTGGTGTGAACCATTGGTTCAATGACGGTTCACTCACACCATTCTGGTTGGTTCAGAATTGGGGTGTGACAGTTTGCTTTGATCAATACCATGCAAAGGAGGTATTGATCTAAAACCCTATTTTGCCGATAATCCCTACTTTGCTGTCAAACCCTAATCTAGTCGGTAATCCCTAGATTTGAGTTCTATGTTGAGATCATCGAAAGTAGGACTTGAATGGAGTTGGAAACAACTCTAACTTAGTATTCAGACCTAGAATGTATAGGAGGAACCCTAGGGTCAATAGGGGACGATCGACAGAAGTCGAGAACCGGACGTATGGTCTTCCGGAGACATAACGATCGACCATACCGGTCGCACCATATGCGACTGGTACTACGACCGGTACCTCTCGGGGACTGGTCTGTGGGGACTGGTTGACCATACCGGTCACAGGTTTCCCCACAGTGCTGCGATCGGTACCTGTGACCGGTTAGCCTTGTGAGAAGTTTTGTAATCTCGTTGGTTTTCTGACCAACGTAAAACCTAAGAAAAACTATTCTAACTAAACCCTAATATCGTGTAGGACTTTGTGATAGCACGTTTGGACCTTGCGATGTGGAGCAAGCTGTCAAACGAGCATCAAGTAAGGGAATCGGACCTAAACCCTAATAATTAATGAAGAGTAAAACGTTGTTAATAATCCTGATTCGGTGGTGTGATGTTTGTGCATACTCGCATGTCATCTTTTATTTCCAGTTATTATTATTGTTTATGCATACTTGCTATGCTAGGTTGTGACTGTTAGGCATGTGATTGTTTTCGTTGGTGTGTGGAATGGGAAGAGCCTGGGGTCTGGGATCATTCCTTACACTAGCACCTTTCGTATCGTTCTGCCTTAGCATGCTTGGTGCGGGTAGGGTATCAGGGGGAGGACGTAGCACTATGGTCTCCGGCTTGGCCACCAGACTCTAGCTCTATCTCTATGCCGTAGGGAGCCGTGCTGGGATAGGGCCTACTGTGATGACATATAGGATTGGTTAGTTGCGACCCCAGTTTGTAAGCCCTCTCCAATAGGGGCTTACGTGTTGGTATGGGTAGAGTATCGAGGGAGGTGTTGGCGGTGTGTGATCCGAATGCCTTAGCTCTATCTCTATTCCATGGTGAGTGCATGTGGGACGGCAGTGGTGTTTGATCCACTGGGCGGCTTCACACACTCGTGTATAGAGGTGCGGTGGCCGCCAATCCTTTCTATAACACATTGCAAACTTAAAATCAGACCATAATGTGAATGTTACTCATGCATATGCTTGTGCAATTGTCTGATTATCTTACTGAGCTAAGTTGTGAGCTCACCCTATATATATATATATATATATACATGTTTTTTTTTAGATGTTGATGCAGGTTACACGGTGGATGATTACATGAACGCACTGGCATACGAAGGCGTGACTGCTTTAGATGTGTAGGCAGGAGAGGACGAGCATGACGTTTCATGCGAGTGCCCTTTCTGCGTGTATCTCTAGGACTTGGGTTTTATTTATTTTAATTATTTTCAGTTGAGATGAAGTTGATGTAAAGATATTTGTTTAAGTTTTGGTGATTTGAATAATTGAATATTTTATTTAAATTTATCAATAGATTACTCAGTTCATTCTATTTAAGACTTCCGCTATATTTATTATTATTCTGATTGTTCTATTTTCCATCAACTGACTTATGAAGAAGCCGAGCGGAAGCATACGGCAGTGCATTTCAACTCAATGGTTATATGCAATGGTTTGTATGAGTGGACACGATCTTATTGAGATCCTGGTGTGAACCGTTGGTTCAGTGACGGTTCACTCACACTTCTGGTTCAGTCGAAATTGGGGTGTGACAACTTGGTATCAGAGCTCTTAGGCTCTGTATTTTAAAGGAGATTTTGGGCATACCGGTCGACGATTTTACCCATACAGGTCGACCAGTACCCCTCGGTCAGGAGAAAAATCTTGACCGGTCGACTATACTGGTCGCTCCATACCCTACAGGGTAGTGACCGGTACATCGATTGGTACCCTCGGGAATCTGAGAAATTTTGTCCGGCTGGACAAACCGGTCGCACTACCATACACAGTGCCGCGACCGGTATGTTGCGACCGGACAACTATTCGAAGCCTAGAAAATATTGGGAATTTTTTTTAAAAATTTCCAATTTAAGTTTCCATTACGATTTTCGCCTTGCACATGTTAAAGACTAACACTATTGTGACTGTTCGATTATACCTCATGTGTTATGTCTTCTTCTCAGATACAAGCAGGAAAATTTATCTGAGATGGTAGGCGGAAATGATCGTAGAGGCTCACGAAGGCGTCACCACTCCAGGGTACGCCAAGACGAGGGCAATGTGGAAATAGGATCTACTGAAGAGCAAAACCTGAATCCGGAGAGTAGAGAAGGACAGATTCCCAGGGCACCAATAAATTTGCCAGGCCCTCCTCACACTAACTCCGAGACAATTGTAACAAACTTAGTTTTTCAAATGGAAGCGCAGCAGAAAACATTCCTGAACGAGATGTTGAAGATGTTCAGGCCACCGGGATCTATTCCTACTGAAGGTACACTTGAGTCTGGAAGAAATAACACCACACTGCCAATGGATGGTAGTACTGGGCCGATGGGCCAAGGACAGAATCTACAACCACCACACCAATTTCCATCGTCCTCTACCTATCAAGGAGTCTACCCGTTCCAAGAGTGAAAAAGTTAATTATATTACAGGGTACAATTCACAAGTCGGCAGTTACCCTGTTATCATAAAACTATACTGTTACGAGGAGATAAAAATAAAGTGGTCTATCATGGGGTTGGGGGCATAGGAGGAATAGGGTCAGCAATGTGATAATCACGCTTATAAGCGAACCTGAGCCAGTGTACCTGCTCCTGCGTGACTCTGAGGCTGCGAGAGAGGCGCCCTAGGTCACGGTTCATCTCACGCTGGGCATCCTGAATCTCCATAAACATACCCATCACGGTATAGGGAGGAGGCTGGGATGGTCCAGCTGCAGGTATGGGCTGTGGTTCCGGTGTAGGAACGTCCTCCATCAGATCATCATCATCCCTTGCCTCTTCTGCATAAGCTACATTGGTTGCTGCTGCTGCTACCGCTGCTGCTACCCTCCTAAGTGGTTGAGGATGAGCCTCTAGCTCCCCATCACTGATCGGCAGGTTATCCATCTTCATCCAGACAATGGCATCCCAGTCAATGTCTAATGGCATTGTATCCTCAACTGCAATCTCATCCCTCATGTCTACTCGAAGGCGCTGCAGGAATGTAGTGATAAGCTGGCCATAAGAAAGGTTGCTTATCTGGTCGGGCATGGTAGCCTGACGCATGGTCCTGATGATAATGTAAGGAAGACAGACCTGCTGTCACACCCCAATTCTGAACCAACTAAAATGGTGTGATGAACCATCTATGATCCAATGGTTCAACCAGGATCTCGAATACGCCGTGTCCCTTTGCTTAAACCATATACATCTACAACCATAACAAGAGTAAATAAACAATAGCGAATGTCTTTAATATTAATGAACTGAGCATCTAACAATGATAACATAAATAAAGTATCCAATTATCTCCAAAAGACTAAGACATAAAATAAAATAAATTAATCAATTACATCTTTTAAATAATCCAACAAATAATCTAATCAAAGACGCATGAGTTGCACTCGCACAACGAATCATGCGACTCCATTATAGCTTCTGTATCCATCGCCGCAATATGTCCGTACATTGGAGCATTCATGTAATCTTCTACAGTAGGACCTGCATCATCAACTAAAAATATTCGACGTCGAAAGGGTGAGCGCACATCATGGCTCAGTGAGCAAACAAAATAATGCAACAAACATATGCATGCATTCAATTCATATCTTTGGTCTGGTTCATAAGTTTGCAATGTGCAATAGAAATGATAGGTGGCCACCGCACCTCTAGTACATGAGTGTGTGAAGTCGTCCAATGGATCAAACACCATTGCCGTCCCACATGCACCCATCATGGAATAGAGATAAACTAAAGTGTCCGGATCAAACACCGCATGACACTTCCCCTGATGCCCTACCCATACCAACATGTAAGCCCCTATTGGTGAGGGCTTGCAACTAATCAATCCTAATGTCAAACAGTGTATCCAAGGCTTCACCCCAGCATCCCTCAATACATCCATAGAGATAGAGCTAAGGCCCCCGACAGAGTCAGAGACTACACGGTCCAAGACCACCTCCCCTGATGCCCTACGACGTAATAGTTCTGCTAAGGTAATGGCGATACGATGATATCAGTGGACAAAACTTGAGTAGAGATAGACCTAGAGTTTGTGACTAGGATGAACCACAATGTCATGTCTTCCCCCTGATGCCCCACTCTCATCAAGCACACTAACCACACACATACATTCACATGTCTATTCTTAGCATCATAATCATCATCATGTTATAAATAAACTGAATTAAATATACATGAACAGTAATAACAGAAATATTGGATGACATGTGATATGCATAATACACGCATACAAGCATAGAATCATTCATGGCATTGGAGTCAATAAATAAAACAGTTTATTATTAGCCAATTAGTTTAAGTCTTGTTTACTCACCTTTGATCGATAATAGATCCTCGTTCAGGCTTTGTAATTCACTCTTAGACCACTTGAAAACCTAACAAGTTTATAGACTTTTAATTAAAATTAATTCCCATGTATTTAGACTAATAAAAACTAAGGGGTCGCAGGTGTGGCAGCACCCGTGGTCTCAGTTTCTGCGACCACAGGGCGTGGGGTTGCAGGGTGTGGTCGGACATACTCTGACCACACGTGCGACCACACCCTCCCTAAAAACTTCTCGAGGGCATGTGGTCGAACATGGGTATCTCATGTGGTCACACATCATGCGACCACACGTGTGACCACACGTGTGATGGTCGACCTTTCACTCTCAATTCCATTCCTCCATGTTTGGATTCCTTGGCCTATCATCATGGTCCTTCTTACAGTTGTTCTATAGCTCAAAACTATTATTTTATATACCATCCATTGTCCACATAATTTCCTCCATGGATTCTCTTGGAATTTGTCCATGGATGAATGGTTTGGGTTTCTCCTAAATCCTATCTTCTTCATAAACTATTCTAGGCTCTCAATTTATCATGGAAAATATGTTCATACCTTAAGCTTGCTAAAGATTAGAGTTTTCTCTGAATTTTCTTCCTCTTTAGTTTTCACTTCAATTTTCCTTCCCTTCCTTCTCTTATCGTTCACTCACTTTCAGTTTGAGTTCTAAAAGAGTGAAAGAGGCTAAGGGACGTCCTATTTATAGAGAAAAACCCTCCATAATATGCCCTAATGAGTTTAGGAAAGATCCCCCTTCGAATTTGGAAGGTTTCCTAATTTTCAGTTTTGACTGGGTTCGTGTGGTCGGAGGTGGGGTCGCAGAATTCGTTGACCACACCTTTTGAAATGTCCGACCACACGACCAAAATTCATGTGTTTGGATTATTCTGAGGTGTGGTTGGTCACACCTGTTTAGGTATGCGACCACACGCTCATAATTGACTGTTTTTGGGTTGATTTTTATACCTAGTCTTGTGGTTTCTTCACGCACTTGACCCACATGGCTCGACCATGATAGGTAGACCTGATACAAGGTGGTAAGACCGGTTAGTTCGATACGAGTCTTATAACTCCCCCCTCTTATTAGAAATTTCATCCTCGAATTTTATACGTACCTTCCGAGTAAAAAAGTGAGGATATTGCTTTCGCATATCATTCTCTTCTTCCCATGTGATCTCTTATATATCTTGGCTTCTTTAAGTGACCTTAACATAATAGATATCATGGTTGCATAGGCGTTGAACCTTTCGACTGGTGATTTCAGTTTGTGCTACTTCGAATGTCAAATCATCAGTTAGACCCGGTGGGTTCGCTGTTAAAACGTGTGTTGGATCTCTGACGTACTTCTTCAGTAATAAGATATGAAATACATCATGGACACTTGACATAGATGGAGGTAGTGCTAACTGATACGTCACTTTTCCAAGTTTAGCGATAATCTCATATGGTCCGACATATCTTGGACTTAGTTTTCCTTTCTGACTGAATCATTTTAAGCCTCGCATAGGTGATACTTTCAAGAATAATTTTTCACCTACAACAAATTCAAGGTCTCGACGTTGAGTATCTGCATATTGTTTCTGACAATTCTGAGCCGTTATAACTCTTTCCTTGATAATGTTGACTACTCGACAAGTCTCTTCAACAAATTCTGGTCCAACAATACTCCGTTTACCAACTTCATTCCAAAATAAAGGAGTTCGACACTTCCTACCATACAGTGCTTCATAGGGTGACATCTGTATAGTAGCCTAATAGCTGTTGTTATAGGCGAACTCGATCAATGGTAGTTTCTCATCCCATGAGCCTTTGAAATCAATAACATAGGCTCGAAGCATATCTTCTAAAATCTGAATGGTATGCTCCGACTGCCCGTCTATCTGAGGATGGAATGCAGTACTGAATTTCAGCGTTGTACCCATAGTCTACTGTAATCCTTCCCAAAACTTTGAAGTAAAGCGTGGGTCTCTATTGGACACAATGCTTTCAAGTACACCATGTAATCTGAAAATATTATCCACATATAGTTTGGCTAACCTCTCTAGGGTATACTGAGGTCATATGGCTATGAAACGAGCTGTTTTAGTCAGACGATCTACAATCACCCAGACCGCGTCAACTACTCGGGGAGTCAATGGTAACACGGTGACAAAGTCCATAGTGATGCAGTCCCAATTCCATGCTGGTTCTGGCAATGGCTGCAACAATCTTGCAAGTCTTTGTCGTTCAGCCTTTACCCTCTGACAATTTAGGCATTGAGACACAAATTTAGCTACATCTGTTTTCATTCCTCTCCACCAATATAATTTTTTCAGATCATGATACATCTTCATACTTCCAAGATGTGCCGAATAAGCAGTGGTATGAGCTTCCTTCATTAGTCGGTGTCTAATGTCCAAATTTTCCATTTCAGGAACACATACTCTTCCTTTGTACTTCAGTACCTTTTCAACATCCAAGGTGAACTCAGGAATAGTCTGACCTTTTTCGATGTCTTCTTGTACCATTCTTAGATAAGGATCTGATCTAATAGCGGCTTTCACTTCATCTAGTATATCAGGTACAATATTCAATATTGCGAACATATTTGAAAACCGATGAATAAATCCTTGATTGGTTGATCCACCCGGTGCATCTGTCACAAACTACTCATTACCATGATGGAATACTTTCCCTGTAACACACATAGCTGCAGTCGTGTTAACCTCTCCTTTGCATTTTATCATTGCTTTTCTGCTTAATGCATCAGCAACTACATTAGCCTTCCCTGGATGATACTGGATATCGCAATCATAATCCTTCAATTATTCTAGCCATCTTCTTTGTCTCATGTTCAACTCCTTTTGATTAAAAATATAAGTGAGACTCTTATGATCTGATTTAATCTGAAATTTCTCTCATACAAATAATGTCTCCATATCTTGACAGCATGTACTACTGCTGCTAATTCCAAGTCATGGGTGGGATAGTTCTTTTCATGTGTCTTTAGTTGTCTTGAGGCATACGCAACTACTTGTTCACCTTGCATAAGCACACATCCTAAACCCAATCCAGACGCATTAGTGTACAAGGTAAATGATTGTCCTGCAATAGGAATAGTCAAGATGGGAGCAGATATCAATCTAGCTTTCAATGTTTGAAAACCTTCTTCACATTTATCGGTCCAAACAAAGTTTTCTCCTTTCTTAGTTAAACTGGTGAGAGGTACGATGATTCTAGAGTAATCTTCCACAAATCATCGATAATACCCAGCTAAACCTAGGAAACTTTTGATTTCTACAATACTCTTAGGTGCTTCCCATTTCACAATGGCTTTAATCTTGCTAGGATCCACTTTAAATTTCCTTCAGCGGATACAACATGGCCTAAGAAAGCGACCTCATCCAGCCAAAACTCACACTTTATAAATTTAGCGTAAAACTTCTCTTTTCTTAGTCGCTGCAGAGCGGCTCTTAGATTCATGACATGAGTTTTCTTGTCCTTGGAGTAGACCAATATATCGTCAATAAACACAATGAATGACGTATCCAACATATCATGGAATACCCGATTCATGAGTTCCATAAAAGTTGTGGGTGCGTTAGTCAATCCAAAAGACATACTAAAAATTCATAATGTCCATATCTTGTTCTGAATGTTGTCTTTGGAATATCATTGTCCTTAATCTTCAGCTGATGGTATCCTGACCGAAGATCAATCTTGGAGAACACCTTGACACCTTGCAATTGATCGAACAAGTCATTGATCCGAGGTAATGGGTATCGATTCTTGATTGTAAGCTTATTCAATTCTCGATAGTCTATACACAGTCGAATACTACCATCCTTCTTCTTCACAAACAACATCGACGCTCCCCATGGTGATATGCTAGGTCTGATATAACCCTTGTCCAGTAATTCCTGTAGCTGTACCTTTAGTTCCTTCAGTTCTGTAGAAGCCATTCGGTAGGGTGCTGTAGATACTGGCGTGGCTCCGGGTATAAGGTCTATAACGAACTTTATCGCTCAATCTGGTGGTAGTCCTGGTAATTCTTCAGGAAATACATCTGGAAAGTCACGCACAACATCAATATCTTCCATTCGTGGTACTTCTTTGGTGAGATCAACCATGGATACTAGATACCAAATCCTCCTTTCTCGAGGCATTTTCTAGCCTTTAATGCAGAGAGGATGAGTTTTCGTCTATGGGGAAGTTTAGTTCTCACAAAACTAAACTCTACTCCTTCCTTGTCTTTAAATGTCAATTTCTTTTCTTCACATAATAGGTTTGCAGAATGCCGAGCTAACCAGTCCATTCCCAAGATAACGTCAAAGTCTGTCATCTCAAGTTGAATCAAGGTTGCATCCAAAATCTTCTCGTCGATAAGAACTGGACATGGTCCATAACTTTTTTCTAATTCCACTTCTAATCCCATAGGTGATCGTACAAGTAATTTGTAGTATAAAGATCTGAGGGGTAGATTTAGCTTCTTTCCAAATGACACAGATATAAAAGAATGAGTAGCTCCAGAATCAAAGAGTACTCTAGTGGGTATGTCATTAATAGGTATGATACCTGTGATTTGTTTTAATTTAGTCTACATGCTCACACAAGATAATACAAAATGAAAGGTTCAGGTCATACCTGTGATCACATCAGGTGATGTGGCAGCATCCTCAGATGTAACTGCATAAACCTTTCCTTACTGTAGCTGCTTCCTGGGCTTAGAACACTCCCTTAAATAATTTCCCATTTGATTGCAGTTATAGCATTTTACTCCTTTATTATTTTTCTTTTGTTGAGGTTAGGGTGTTGGAGTAGTCTTAGATGCAGCATTAAATCCTTGAGTATAGAAGGATTTAAATGTCTTTGTGTTCCCTCTGTTATAAGAATTTTTATTTGGTCTTTTGATACCTCTATTCTGAGCAAAGTAGCTCTCCCTCTGGCTCAATTCTAATACTTGAGCAATCTGCACGGCTTCATTATAAACTTTCTTTTCTAGCCCCAAAACATGCTCTCGAATGCTTCCCCTAAGTCCCATGAGGAACCTTCGGATTTTAGTATTTTCCTCCTGCATGCTAGAGGGAGCAAAGAAAAACAGCTCTTCATAACGTTGTTGATATGCATCCACAGTCATCTATCCCTGATACAAACTCAGGACCTCTCTTCCATAGCATCTCTGAAACTTTTGAGAAAATATTTCTCGAAGAATGCCTCTTTATAGGTTGCCCAGGTCAATTGGGCGTGCTTCGTTAATAGATAACTCCGAGTAGCCTTCCACCAGTGGTGTGCATCGCCCTTCAGCATAAATGTGGCACACTGTATTTTTTCTTCCTCATTAACAATCATCATCATAAAATTTCTTTCCATTTCATCGATCCAGTGAGCTGGCCACAAAGGATCTGCTGGCTTGCCATTATATTCCTTAGGCTTCATTTTTAGAAAATGCTCGATCAGTCAAGAATGGTCCAACTGATACTGAGCATAGGCCCCATACATAGGTGGTTCATACTAGTAACTACCTTGGGCTACCTCAGGGTTCTATACTGGAGCTTGTACAACTGGCATTGGAGGTGCTTGGGGTACCGTGTTGCTACCCCTTGGTACTGTGTTAGCTTGTCTGGCTGACATAGGTGTAGTATGTACAGCTGGAAAAATCATTCCCATAGCAGCTTGCATATTGGCTTATACTTGCTGTACTTGCTGCAGCTGTTGTGCCAGGTTCATAACTGCTGTAGCCAAATCTGTAATGGGGCTGGAAAGTTTGTAGGATTTGTCTGGCCATTAGCTCCTGGTGGTGCCATATTCTGATTCCCTTGTTCTTCAGGATTCTCATGGCTATCTTCCTCCATAGGTGGTGGTGGTGGAATTGGGTTACGTCCTCGCCTGGTTACTCTTCGCCCAGCCATTTCCTGTTTTGGTGGTGGTAGTATCTGAAAAATCATATAACATGTGAGGCAATCATAATATATGTCATTCCCATGTCAAAATCCAACAAATCAATGTGAAATTCTAATTTTCCAAGTCATTCAGTCAAAATATTGTATTTTCCATCGTGTAGTCGATGGTGGGGTCGCACTATGTCCGACCACAGGGTATGCGACCTCACAAAACCCTGTCAGCTTACTGAGAGCGTGTGGTCGGTTGTGGGGTCAGAATATGTTTGACCACAGGGTCTGACCACACAAGGTCTGTCAACTCACCGAGAGCCTATGGTCGATTGTGTGGTCGCAATATGTCCGACTACAGGGTCCGACCACACGATGTTTGGCAACTCACCGAGAGCCTGTGGTTGATCGTGTGGTCGCAATATGTCTGACCACAGGGTCCAACCACAGGAGGTCTGGCAACTCACCGAGAGCCTGTGGTCGATCGTGGGGTCGGTCGTGTGGTCGCAGATTTGGTCAAATTTTGCGACCACACGACTCCAAATCAGGTTTTTAAACCTGATTTTTGAAGTCATTTCCCACTTTCTCTTTTTCCTTCAACTCAACTCGCTTCTGAGTTGCTACAGTATTGACCACTCATGTCTGGCGATTATTTCCTCCATTCACGACCTCCGCTCCATTCCTTCAGGTATGTTCTCTATTGGTCTTCATTTTTAAGCTTTCAAAACTAGGTTTTTCTCCATTTATAGAGTTTTATTCAAATTAAAATTTTTCTAACCGTAAAAATCTGATTTTTATTGGGGGATTTTTCTATTGGCCACCCAATAGACGAAATCCCTCAAGAAAATTTGAGTTTCATCGGTTAGTTTTTGAGAAACTTAATTTTCTATTTTTGACCTAATTTTTTGGATTTTTCCAAATTATTGAAATTTCTTCAAATTCGATCTTCCTAGTTTAAATTTCCAATTGTATGAGCCTTGCAGGATGGTTTGGAATACATATAAGTCCTCCTGCCCAACTGTTTGGGTGAAAAGTGAGGCTTTTGGCCAAATCATGCCATTATAATGCCAAATTTTTTGAGTTTTTTACTATATCTAATATCTTGCTTATTTATCTGTGTCTTTGCAGATAACATGGCTCGCACCAAAGTTCCCAGAGCTCATGATCCTATCCACTTCCGGTCTAATGAAGCAGAGGCTCAGTATGCTCGTTATGAGCATAAAAAGGTGGAAGGGGGTCGTTGTGTAAACTTGGCTAATCTAGCCTTGTTTAACGTATTATTTAACGTAGAGGGTGCTTTTGGTGACATGGGTTGGCTCCCTGTGATATTATATGAGGCTTGCACCTATCCTACTCTGGTGAAGCAATTTTATTGCAACCTTCAGATGGTGGGCGATCCAAATGATATAGACAAGGGTAGAGAGCTCAGGATCACCAGTTATGTTAAAGGGGTGGAGATCTCCTTTAACTGCCAGGAGTTGGCTGATCTCCTGGGTATTTCAAATGACAGCCCCTTGGTATACTGCGCACCTAAGGAACCCCAGTTCCTATCTTTGATGATGCGTGCAGGGATTGATTGCCAGCTTCTTAGAGATGATCGCTGGGAGATGAAGGCAATCAACCTACGGTCGGAATGAAGGCAATCAACCTACGGTCGGAACCTCAGGTGTACTGCAAGATTATTCAGCACAACTTGATTCCGCAGGGTGGGCACTATGAGAAGATTTCCCAGTTGACCCAGTATCTCTTGTACTGCATCTGCACTAGGTAGCCCGTCTGCCTCCCAATATTATCATCAGGATGATGCGCCGTGCTACGATGCCTGGTCAGATAGGCAACCTGCCCTATGGGCGTTTGATCACTACCCTGCTCACTCGCCTGCATGTCGACTTAGTGGATGAGAGGATTCATGAGGATACCTTCTCGTCTGACCTTGACTGGGAGGCCATCTGCAAGATGGGGATGCGGGATGCGCAGGCCAATGACGAGGAGAGGAACGCTATGGTGTGTCCCGTACTCGGGTCGAGATAGCAAATGCTGAAGCGGCAGCAGCAGCAGCAGGAGTCCATGGGGGTGATGCTGAGGATGATGATCATATGTTCATGGATGTAGACGTCATACCTCCTCCATCACCACTGCATTCCACTGGAGCTGGCCCTTCTCGGGTTCCTTCCCACTCAACTGGTCCTTTCCACCCACCACCAGATGATGTGATGAGGTTGTTGCGTGAGATTAGGGAGGCCCAACACGCGTCTGACCAGTGGATGATCGATCTGGCAGCTAGTCTCTAGGTGACCCAGACTTAGGTAGCCTGGGTGACTAGAGTATATGCTGAGGACTATGACCGAGATCATGAGGCACCTCCTCCTCCAGCACCTCCAGCTCCATGATGCATTTTTTTTACTTTTTCCTTGTACTACAGAGTAACTGTCCAGATTGTGAACCGTACTCTGATTTGGATATATATATATATATATATATATATATATATATATATATATATATATATATATATATATATATATATATATATATATATATATATATAAAGGGACACGGCCTATTCGAGATCTGGTTGAACCGTTAGATCATAGATGGTTCATCACCCCATTCTAGTTGGTTGGAATTGGGGTGTTACAACTTGGTATCGAGCTCTCGGGCTTTGTCTATTAAACCTTTATACTTCCACAAAAGTTTGTGAACGAGTTAGGATAAAATTTAAAAGCTTTATTAAGAACACACTATAAGTATCTGTGTTGTATGAGACAAAATTAAGAAAGAGAATAATGCACTATTAAGATGAGTAACAATTTTCATATACACATCGAATAAAAACCATATATTTTTATTCGATGTGTATATGAAAATTGTTACTCATCTTAATAGTGCATTATTCTCTTTCTTAATTTTGTCTCATACAACACAGATACTTATAGTGTGTTCTTAATAAAGCTTTAAATTTTTTCCTAATTCAGTTCACAAACTTTTGTGGAAGTATACAGGTTTAATAGACAAAGCCCGAGAGCTCTGATACCAAGTTGTAACACCCCAATTCTGAACCAACTAGAATGGTGTGATGAACCATCTATGTTCTAACGGTTCAACCAGGATCTCGAATAGACCGTGTCCCTTTGCTTAAACCATATACATCCACAACCATAATTAGAGTAAATAAACAATAGCGGAAGTCTTTAATATTAATGAACTGAGCATCTAACAATGATAACATAAATAAAGTATCCAATTATCTCCAAAAAACTAAGACATAAAATAAAATAAATTAATCAATTACATCTTCTAAATAATCCAATAAATAATCTAATCAAAGACGCATGAGTTGCACTCGTACGACGAATCATGCAACTCCATCATAGCTTCTGCATCCATCGCCGTAACATGTCCGTACATTGGAGCATTCATGTAATCTTCTACATTAGGACCTGCATCATCAACTAAAAATATTTGACGTCGAAAGGGTGAGCACACATCATGGCTCAGTGAGGAAACAAAACAATGCAACAAACATATGCATGCATTCAATTCATATCTTTGGTCTGGTTCATAAGTTTGCAATGTGCAATAGAAAGGATAGGTGGCCACCGCACCTCTATACACGAGTGTGTGAAGCACCCAATGGATCAAAGACAATATTGCTGTCTCACATGCACCCATCATGGAATAGAGATAGAGCTAAAATGCCCGGATCAAACACCGCATGACACTTCCCCTGATGCCCTACCCATACCAATACGTAAGCCCCTATTGGCAAGGGCTTGTAAACTGGGCTCGCAACTAACCAATCCTAATGTCAAACAGTGTATCCAAGGCCTTGCCCCAGCATCCCTCAATACGTCCATAGAGATAGAGCTAAGGCCCCCCAACAGAGTCAGAGACTATATGATCTGAGACCACCTCCCCTGATGCCCTACGACGTAATAGTTCTGCTAAGGTAATGACGATACGACGATGTCAATGGACAAGACAGGAGTAGAGATAGAGCTAGAGTCTGGTGACCAGAATGAACCACAATCTCATGTCCTCCCCCTGATGCCCCACTCACATCAAGCACACTAACCACACACATACATTCACAGTAATAAGAGGAATATTGGATGACATGTAATATGCACAATACATGCATACAAGCATAGAATCATTCATGGCATTGGACTCAATAAATAAAACAGTTTATTGTTAGCCAATTAGTTTAGGTCTTGTTCCCTCACCTTTGATCGATAATAGATCCTCGTTTAAGATTTGTAATTCACTCTTAGACCACTTGAAAACCTAACAAGTTTATAGACTTTTAATTAGAATTAATTCCCATGTATTTAGACTAACAGAAACTGAGGGGTCGCAAGTGTGGCAGCACCTGTGGTCTCAGTTTCTGCGACCACAGGGCGTGGGGTTGCTGGGTGTGGTCGGACATACTCCGACCACAAGTGCCACCACACCCTCCCTGGAAACTTCCCAAGGGCATGTGGTCAGACATGTGTATCTCTTGTGGTCGCACATTATGCGACCACACATGCGACCACACGTGTGATGGTCGACCTTTCACTCTCAATTTCAATCCTCTATGTTTGGACTCCTTGGCCTATCATCATGGTCCTTCCTACAATTGTTCTATGGCTCAAAACTATTATTTTATATACCATCCATTGTCCACATAATTTCCTCCAAGGATTCTCTTGGACTTTATCCATGGATGAATGGTTTGGGTTTCTCTTAAATCCTATCTTCTTCGTAAACTATTCTAGGCTCTCAATTTATCATGGAGAATATGTTCATACCTTAAGCTTGCTGAAGATTCAGAGTTTTCTCTGAATTTTATTCCTCCTTAGTCTTCCTCTTCAATTTTCCTTCCCTTCCTTTTCTTTTCTTTCTCTCACTTTTAGTTTGAGTTCTAAAAGAGTAAAAGAGGCTAAGGGAATTCCTATTTATAGAGGAAAACCCTCCATAATATGCCCTAATGAGTTTCGGAAAGACCCCCCTTCGAATTAGGAAGGTTTCCTAATTTTCGGTTCTGACTGGGTTTGTATGGTCGGAAGTGGGGTTGCAGAATCAGTCGACTACACCTTTTGAAATGTTCGACCACACGACCAAAATTCATGTGGTTGGACTATTTTGAGGTGTGGTCGGTCACACCTATTTAGGTATGCGACCACACGCTCATAATTGATTATTTTTGGGTTGATTTTCATACCTGGTCTTGTGGTTTCTTCACCCACTTGGTTCACTTGGCTCGACCATAATAGGTAGACCTGATACAAGGTGGTAAGACCGATTAGTTTGATACGGGTCTTGCACCCACTCTCTAGTGCAGACACAATACGTTAGGTACTGGGTAAGCTGAGATAACTCACTGTAGTGGCTTCTCTGAGGAACAATGTCATGCTGGATAATGCGGCAATATACTCAAGGAACGGGTCTCAAACTGGCAGCTTTCATGGGCACCCTTGGGTTATGGATCTGCTCTGAAACCTCCTGGCACAGATCATCAGTAAAGAAGCCCTTCATTTTGGGAGCGCAGTAAACCAAGTCACCGGTCGGACTGTAGCAACTCACTAAGTCAGAGAGGAATCGCCACCGAAGAGGAAAATGAGAAGAAAAGTGAGGAATGAGTTAAAATTTATGATTTTAAAGCCTTTTTGGGCATACCGGTCAACGATTTTTCCCTATACCGGTTGACCGGTACCCCCTAGGGTATGCGACTGGTACCTCCCGGTCAGCGAATGGATTTTGTCCGCCTGACCATACCGGTCGCACCACACTCTACAGTGCCGCGACAGGTAGGTTGCGACCAGACAGAAAAAAAAATTGAGGAAATTTTAAAATTTTGATTAAAGCTTCCTTTAGGATTTTTGCCTTGCACTTGTTAAAGACTAACACTATTATGACTATTCGAATGTACCTCATGTGTTATGTCTTCTTCTCAGATCCAAACAGGATGAGTAATCTGAGATGGCAGACGGAAATGGTCGCAGAGGTTCACGGAAATGTTTCCACTCAAAGGTGTGTTAAGCCGAGGACAATGTGGAAGCAGGAAACGTTGATGAGCAAAACCTGAACCCAGACGATGGAACCCCAATGAGGGATGATAGGGACAGGACACCAATGAGAAATGGTGGAGAAGGGCAGAGTCACAGAGCACCAACAAATCTGCCAGGCCCTCCTCACACTAACTCTGAGACTATTGTGACAAATCTGGTCTATGATGGAAGCTCAGTAGAAGGTGTTTTTAAATGAGATGCTGAAGATGTTCAGGCCACTAGGATATATCCCTACAGAAGGTACGCCTGAGTTTGGGGGAAATAATACCACACTGCCAGTGGATGGTAGCAATGGGCCGATGAGCCAAAGACAAAACCCACAACTACCAAATCAATTTCTGACATCCTCTACCTATCAAGGGATCTATCCATACCCACCACCATGGTATGGAACAAATGCACAGGGGCAGAATGACCTAAGCCGAGTGGTGGATAGGCTTTTGAAATTGAAACTCCCTACCTTCATAAGGAAACCAGGAAGTCCACTATGGCCTGCACAGTGGGTTACTGAGATGGTGAAGAACTTCCGTCTGATGACTTACACGGAGGATGAGAATGTGCTATTTGTTACGCACATGCTAAAGGAAGATGCTAATGCCTGGTGGAATTCTATCCGGATATACTTGGAGACAAAGCACACTCAGATCACCTGGGAAATATTCAAGGGAGCCTTGTTTGATAAGTACTTTCCTAAGAGCTTTTGTGATCAAATGGAGAAGGAATTCCTTAACCTGCAACAATCCCAGTTGACTGTTGATGCGTACTAGCAGAGGTACAAATAACTATTTTTCTTCACTCTAGCAAGCATGCAAGAGGAGGAAACCAAGACCCGTAGGTTCACCAGGGGATTGTGAGGTAGTATCCAGGAGCACGTCTTGGGTTTGAAGAAGAAGGTGTATAACGAGGCTGTGCAGATTGCTAGGTGATTGAATCAAGCCAAAGAGACAGCTTCTTTGCTCAAAATAGGGGACTGAAGAAGCCTACTACTGAGACTTCGGGTGGAGGGAACACTAGACCATTTCGCCCATAAAGGCTCAGTCTGCTGTGGTGCCAGCAAGGAATACTACTACACCACCACCATCACAGGTAGCTGGACAAAACCTAAATGTCAAATGTTTCAACTACCAATAATTGGGTCATTATGCAAAGACCTGTACTATACCTAGAAAGCAACTACCACAGCAAGGGAAGATATTTGCAGTCACCACTAAAGAGGCAGCCGCATCACCTGATGTGGCTACTGGTATGATTCTGTCCCTTACTATTTTTCTTATTGTTTTTTTATGTATGAGCATGTAGAATTAAGGGAGAAGTAAATTTTAGGAACTGTTGATATAGCTTGTACCCGCCAGAGTACTCTTCGACTTTGGGGATACACACTCCTTTGTTTCTATATCTTTTGGGAAGCGAATGGAATTACCTGTCAAGTCCTTAACCCCAAGCTTGATAGTTTGCTCTCCGTTGGGAGTAGAAGTGGCATTGAATGAATGCTATGGGCCATGTTCTGTTAGTATTGAGGGGTGAAACCTAGAAGCAAATCTGGTTCAACCCGAGATGGCAGACTTTGATGTCATCTTGGGAATGGATTGGCTAGGCCATCATTCAGCGAACTTATTATGCGACGAAAGAAAACTTGTTTTTAAGGATGAAAAGGGAAAGGAGTTTAGTTTTACTGGAACCAAATTACCTAGGAAGCGGAAGCTGATCCTCTCTGCCTTAAAAGCTAAGAGATGCTTAGAGAAGGGGGGAGTGGGGCACTTAGTGTCTGTGGTTGACATCGCTGCAAAGGTGCCAAAGATGGAAGATCAAGATGTGGTACGAGAGTTTTCAGATGTATTTTCAGAAGATCTACTAGGTTTACCTCCAGACAGGCCTACAAAGTTCGTGATAGACCTCATGCCAAGGTCGGCGTCGGTGTCTAAGGCACCGTACAGGATGGCCCCTATAGAATTAAAGGAGTTGAAGACCCAGTTACAAGAACTACTAGATAATGGTTTCATACGACCAAGCATATCGCCATGGGGAGCACCTGTATTATTCCTAAAGAAGGACTGTAGTGTACGACTATGTATCAACTACTGAGAGTTGAATAATTTAACCATCAAGAATCGATACCCTTTGTCTAGGATCGATGATCTATTTGATCAGTTGTAGGGTGCAAAGGTTTTCTCGAAGATTGATCTTAGATCAGGGTATCACCAATTGAAGATCAAGGCATGAGATATTCCGAAGACTGCTTTTAGAACAAGGTACGAGCATTATGAGTTCCTTGTAATGTCATTCGGGTTGACTAATGCTCCAGCGTCGTTCATGGAACTGATGAACCGAGTGTTTCATGACATGTTGGACACTTCGATCATCGTATTCATTGACGACATCTTGGTCTACTCAAAGGAGAAGGAGACTCATGCAACACACTTGAGAGCAGCCCTACAATGGCTGAGAAGGGAGAAGCTTTACGTCAAGTTCAAGAAATGTAAATTTTGACTGAAGGAAGTGGCCTTCTTGGGTCACGTGGTATCTGCAGACGGTATCAAGGTAGATCCAAGCAAGATCGCAGCTATAGTAGGATGGGATGCACCGAAATCAGTTGCGAAGATTCGTAGTTTCCTTGGATTGGTTGGGTACTATAGAAGATTCGTAGAAGACTACTCAAGAATCACCGTTATACTTACTAGGCTAAAAAAGAAAGGAGAAAAGTTCATATGGACAGATGAGTGTAAGAAGTGCTTTCAAACTCTGAAGTCAAGACTAGTCTCTGCACCTATCTTGACCATTCCAGCACCAGGCTTGCCGTTCACCCTATATAAGGATGCCTCAGGGTTGGGTCTTGGATGTGTGTTAATGCAAGGAGAATAGGTGATTGCCTACGCATCAAGACAGTTGAAAGAGCATGAGAGGAACTATCCTACGCATGATCTAGAGTTAGCAGCGGTCATTCACGCAATCAAGACTTAGAGGCACTACCTTTATGGTGAAAAGTTTTAGATCAAGTCGGATCACAAGAGTTTGACTTATCTTTTTACTCAGAACGACCTGAATATGAGACAAAGGAGATGGCTGAAGCAATTAAAAGATTACGATAGTGACATCCAATACCATCCGGGTAAGGCAAACGTTGTGGCTGATGCCTTAAGCAGAAATTGGGCATTGAAACCTGAGGCAGGACCTAGTACAAATGCTGCATTGTGTGCTGCAGTCTTAGGCTCAATAGAGAATGATAAAGAGCATATATTAGAGATTGTAGGAGATCCAGTGGAACAGGTCTTAATTCATAAGTTCACATTGATGTTCGCAGCTTTGAAGATCTCATCGGATCTCATAGATGAGGTCAAAGTAGCAATCCTATAAGATCCACACCTCAAGACTGTGCAAGAAGATCTAGAGAAGGGTAAAAGCAACCCTGACTTTACCTTGGATTCAGACAAGGTACTCAGGTATCGTGGACGATTATGTATACCTGAGAATGAGAACTCAAATATTAGAGATAGAATTATGACAGAAGCTCATTATACCCCATATTCGGTACATCCAGGAAGCACCAAAATGTACCATGATTTAAGAAGACTATATTGGTGGAGGGGTATGAAAGCAGATGTAGCTCGATTCATATTCCAATGTCTGAATTGCCAACAAGTGAAAGCAGAAAGGCAAAGACCCGTAGGTTTGCTACAACCACTACCGGAGTCAGCATGGAAGTGGGATTGTATCACAATGGATTTCGTCAGTGGTCTACCCTTGACACCAAGGTCAGTGGATGCCGTGTGGGTTATAGTCGAATGACTTACCAAGATAGCTCGCTTCATCACTGTCAGATCTCAGTATACCATGGACAAGCTAGCCAAGCTATATGTGGATAATATAGTCAAACTCTATGGCATCCCAGAGAGTATAGTATTTGACAGAGATCCCTGTTTTACATCAAAGTTCTTGGAAGGGTTATAGAAAGTCATGGGAACCAAGTTGAAGTTTAGCACAACTTTTCATCCTCAGACAGATGGGTAGTCAGAAAGAACTATTCAAATCCTAGAGGATATGCTCCGAGCGTGTGCCCTAGATTTTAAAAGAGCTTGGGACGAGACGGTATCGCTTATCGAGTTTGCTTATAACAATAGTTACCAGGCTACGATCTAGATGGCTCCATATGTGGCACTCTATGGGAAAAAATTTTGTACACCTCTGTTATGGAATGAGGTGGGAGAGAGAAGGATTCTAGGACCGGAGTTCGTAGAAGAAACTTGTAGAGCAATTGATCAAATCAAGGAAAGAGTGAAGACAGCTAAAGTTCGACAAAAGTACTATGTAGATAACCGACGTTGAGAAATGGAGTTTGTAGTGGGTGATAAGGTGTTCTTGAAGATATCATCTGTGCGAGGTCTGAAATGATTTGGTAAGAAGGGAAAGGTATGCCCCAGGTATGTGGGACCATACGAGATTTTGACCAGACGTGGTAATGTGGCATATCAACTGGCTCTACCACCATCCATGTCAAGCGTTCATGATGTGTTACATGTTTCTTTATTGAAGAAGTATGTTAGGGATCCATCACACATCTTGACAGCAAACCCATCAGACTTAACAAAGGACTTGACGTTTGAAGTGGCACCTGTGATGCTCACAAGCCGAAAGGTACAACATCTCCGAAGCAAGGATATCCATTACGTCAAAGTGCATTGGAAAAGCCACGATGTAGAAGAAATCACTTGGGAGGAAGAGAACGTGATGCGAAAGGAATACCTTAACCTTTTCGATGAATAAGGTACGTATAAATTTTGAGGCCGGAATTTCTTTTAAGGGTGGGGGAGTTGTAAGACCCGCACTCCATGAACCCGATCTAAACTTTTAATTCTTTTCGTAACAGGTCTTCCAATCATCACCGGGCCAGACGGGATGAGCGGATGATAACCAGGTACAAAAATGGACCTAATGTATGATATTTTTTTATATCGGTCGACCGGTATGTCAGGGCAGACAGACTGGTTATATCCAAAAATGGATCTCTGCTGGTCCCACTTTTCAAATCTCGAGCCTAAGGACTTTCCTAACATAAGGAAACTTCCTAAACTCTATCCTAGTCTATTTAGGGACCCTTAAACCTCATTAGAACTCTTTCATTGAGCCTCACAAACCCTAAAGAAGAGAAAGAGATTGAAGAAGGAGAAAGAGCTAAGGAAGGAGGGAGAGGAGCCGTCGTTGGCCGTCAGATGAAGAACACCATACTTGCGAACCAACGGTAAGTGCTTGAACCTTCCTCTAAGTTAAGCATTATAGATGATTAGTCATGAATTGATCAATACCATGCAAGGTGAGGTATTAATCTAAAACCCTTAAATTTATCGTCAAACCCTAATACAGTCGATGAACCCCAGATTCGCATTCTAGGTTAAGGATCATCGAAACTGAGACTTGATTGGAACATGAAACAACTCTAACTTGTTGCTCCAGCCTAGAATGTATAGGAGAAACCCTAGATCCAATAGGGGGTGACCGATGGAAGGCGAACACCGAGTTGATGGTCTTCCGGAGGCATACCGGTCGCACCATATGCGACTGGTACTGCGATCGGTACCTCTTGGAGACTGGTTTGTGGGGGACTGATCGACCATACAGGTCACACCTTTCCCCACAGTGCAGCGACCGGTGCTTGTGACCGGTACTGCAACCGGTATGCACTGTGAGGAGTGTTTTTGACCAAGTTGATTTTTCGACCAACGTAAACCCTAAGAAACTACTTCTAGTTCAACCCTAACATCATGTAGGACCTTGTGGTAGTGACTTTGGATTTTGTAACACGGAGCAAGCTAGCAATCAAGCGTCAGGTAAGGGAATTAGACCTAAACCCGAATAACTTAATAACAGTAAAAAATTGTTAATAATTATGATTCTGTGGAATGGTGTTTGTGCATACTCGCATGTCATTTTATTTTCAGTTATTATATTGTTCATGCATACTAGCTATGCTAGGATGTGATTGTTAGGCATGCGATTGTTTTTGTTGGTGTATGGAATGGGAAGGGCCTGGGGTCTGGGATCATTCCTCACACTAGCACCTTTTTGTATCGTTTCTATCTTAGCATGCTTGGTGCGGGTAGGGTATCAGGGGGAGGAAGTAGCACTGTGGTCTCCGGCCTGGCCACTATACTCTAGCCCTATCTCTATGCCGTAGGGAGCTATGATGGGATAGGGCCTACTGTGATGACATATAGGATTGGTTAGTTGTGATCCCAGTTTGCAAGCCCTCGCCAATAGGGGCTTACGTGTTGGTATGGGTAGGGCATCAGGGGAAGTGTTGGCGGTGTTTGATCCGGACACTTTAGCTCTATCTCTATTCCATGGTGGGTGCATGTGGGACGACAGTGGTGTTTGATCCATTGAGCGGATTCACACAGTCGTGTATAGAGGTGCGGTGGCTGCCAATCCTTTCTATAGCACATTGCAAACTTAAAACTAGACCATAATGTGAATGTTACTCATGCATGATGTGCATTGCATTGTCTGATTTTCTTACTGAGCTAAGTTGTGAGCTCACCCTTGTGTACACACTATTTTTAGATGTTGATGCAGGTTACATTGTGGACGACTACATGGATGCTCCAGTATATGGAGGTGCTGCGACCTTAGAAGTACAAGCAGGGGAGGACGAGCATGACGCTTCATGCGAGTGCTCTTTCTGCGTGTACCTCTAGGATATTTGATTTGTTTATTTTATTTATTTTCAGTTGGATTTATAATTAGGATGTAAGGATAATTAATTATGTTTTGGTATTTTGAATAATTTGATAATTTATTTATCAATAGATGTATTCAGTTCATTTAATTTAAGACTTTCGTTGTATTTAATCATATTCTGATTGTGGTTATGTGCAATGGTTTGTATCAATGGTTACGATCTTATTGAGATCCTGGTGTGAACTGTTGGTTCAGTGACGGTTCACTCACACTTCTGGTTTAGTCGGAATTGGGGTGTGACACTTCCTCCTATCCTTCTTCTTCAAATCTCTTTCTCTTTCTCCCTCTCTCTCTCTCTCTTTTAATTTGGGTTCTAAAAGAATAGGAGAGGATATGAGACATCCTTAATATAGAGAAAAACTCTCCATATAGAGTCCCAATCTAACTAGGTAAGAGATCCCTTCGTTTAGGAAAGTTTCTAAAACTCAGAGTCGGTCATATCATCGTGTGGTCGCATGTGTGGTCGCAAAACCCATCGACCACACGTCCCAAATATACGACCACACATTGGATTTTTGAGTAGTCTCATTTTCTTTAGGTGTGGTAGACCATACCTGCTCAGGTATGCGATCACACACTCCAACTTGATTAATTTTGGGTCAATTTATGTACCTATCCTGGTAGTTCCTTCACACACTTGGTCTACTCGATCTGACCATGATAGGAAAACCTGACACGGCATGGTAAGACCGGGTTAGTAGAGTGCGGGTCTTACACAACAACTTTAGCCCAAAATTTTATGGGCAGACCTTTACTCTTCAACATATTTTGAACCATGTTAAGAATAGTTCTATTCTTTTTTTTCGATGATTCCATTTTTTTGTAGAGTGAATGGAACCGTTAAAGGATGATGAATCCCTTTTTCATCACAGTGTTCCTTGAATTTATTTAATGTAAATTTGCCTCCTCTATCGGATTTTATGGCTTTTATAACATAGCCACTTTGTTTTTCAACTAATGCTTTAAATTTCTTAAAAGCTCCAAACACCTCTGATTTTTGTTTAAGAAAATAGACCCAAGTCTTTCTACTAAAATATCAATGAATAGAAGGAAATACTTATTTTTTTCCAAATAAACTTGGATTATTGGCCCACACACATCCGTATAAATAAGTTCTAAAGGCTTCGACGCCCTTGATGTAGCTTCCTTTGAAAAGCTTTTCCTTGGATGCTTACCTAGAATACATCCCTCACATAATTGATCTGGGTGATCAATAAAAGATAATCTTTTTACTATTCCTTTTTTACTTAACAATTTCATCCCACCAAAGTTTAAGTGTCCAAATCTTAAGTGCCACACCAAGAGGAGTCTTTCAAGCAAGCCTTTAGGCACTTAGCAATATCATTTTAAATGTTCAAAAGAAAATTCTATTTTTTGTCATTGGCACCTTTGCAATCAAATTGCTCCTTTGATCTCTTATAAAAAGACTACGATATTTCATGTAGATATCATAGCCTTTTTCCTAGAGTTGTCCCAAGCTCAATATATTATTTTTCATATTGGGCACATAATAAACATTATAAATACATTGGTGCCTTCTATTTTTAAGATGGATTAAGATGTTATCTTTTCCCTTGATCGAAATTTTGAAAGCATCTCCAAAAGTAACATTGCTCCTTACCAACTCATTAAGCTCCACAAACATGCTCTTGTTTTCACACATATGGTTGCTTGCTCCAGTGTCAAAATACCATGTGTTATTTTCTCTACTTTTACCTCCTTTGTATGCCAACAATAATGTGGAATCTTCATCTTGATTTCTTTCCACATAATTAGCTTTTTCTTTAAAATAATTAGAAATATTTCTACATTCAGAAGAATAATGGCCAAACTTCTTGCAATTATAGCATTGAACTTGGGATTTTTCATACCTTTGCTTTCCATTTTGGTTTGAATAATTTCCTCTTCCACGACCTCTTGCATGATGTTATTTTTTATGCTTTTCTTCATTATTGTATGAGTTTTGACCGCCTCTTCCTTTTCTTCCTCGGTAACCACCACGTCCTCGTCCTTGTCCTCTTTGGCTTCTTTCATGGGGATGTCTTTCTTCTCTTCCTTCCAATTGAGTTTGGTTTGAAGAACCTGCTACAATGACTTTGGTTTTTTTCTTATTGAGCCTTTCTTCATGGGCTTGTAATGAACCCATGAGTTGATCAATAGTCAAGAATCTAAATCTTTAGATTTTTCAATAGCCACAACAATATAATCAAATTTTATATCCAAAGATCAAAGGATTTTTTTCAATCATTCGAGTGTCATCTAACTTTTCTCCATTTATTTTCAATTGATTAAAACTCTAGAAAAATAATCGAAAATTGATTCCAAAATTTTCATATGTAAAGATTCAAATTCACCTCTAAGGGTCTGGAGATGCACCTTTCTTACCTTATCAACTTCTTTATGAGAGTTTTAAAGAATCTCCCACACTTGCTTGTAGTGTTTCATGTGCTATCTTCTCAAATGTGTCTTATCTATACCTTGATAGATAATGTAAAGAGTCTTCTTATCTTTCTTCCTTGTGTCCTTTAAAATATTCCTTTGAGTTTGGGACAAAGTGGCTTCATCTTTTGGCTCCTTGTAATCTTTCTCTACCATCTCCCATGCATCTTGTATTCCTAGCAACGCCTTCATTTGGATGCTCCAATTATCATAGTTATCTTTGGTGAGACGAAGAACTTGAAAGGAAAACATTCCATTAGCCATATTCGAACCAACTCTGATACCACACTATGTTAGAAGATGAGCTATGGAAATGGGAGAAATAGAAGAGGAGAGATGTGGATGAACACTCAAATGAATTTCATTAACTTGAATCTCAAATTTAGCTTGATACAAAATGGCAAGAGGAGACCTCCTTTTATAGGCCTTATAGGAAGCTTCTAGCTACACTCTTCTACACACCTCTTCTACCTACTTATCTTCTACACACTTCTTCTACCTACCAATAGATTCTTCTAGACTTTGGACTCTTCTACAAATATTCTAGATAATTATTGTAGGGAAAATTTCAGCTACCAACCAAAAAGAATTGACTAAGTCACTTATCACCCAAGTTGTTTAAAAAAATCACCTACCACCCAAGTCTGACAAACGTTAGTCCATTTATTAATGGGAAGAAACTGAAATTGTGTGTAGACGTTTATACCCTTGTAATTTTAAACTTAAAAATGTTAACCAACCTGAAAATTACTTATTTACCCATCTAATGTAAATAACACCATCTAACTCATCTGATTCAATCTCACCGAAAATTGAAACTTATCATTCTTCTTCGTTCTGGGCTGCAACAATGAACTTTGGAAAAGGTTAGGGTTTTCTCCCTCATTGTTCTCCCCTTCCTCTCTCCCTCATCATTCTCCCCTTCCTCTTTTCCTTATCGTTATCCCCTCTGTCTCTCCCTCATCGTGACTTTGATTCCCTTTCCCCTCTCCTTCCTCTCTCCCTCACTGTGAATCTAATTCCCTTTCCCCTCTCCTTCCTCTCCCTCATTCAATGGAGAAACTTCAATTTGAACTCTATATAAGGTTAGAGTTCCTTACCTGTTTCAAATGGTCTCATCGTCGTCTTCTACATGAGTCGAAGGAAGAAAAGGAATCATTACAAGAAACCATTCGAGTTGCAGAGTGAAGTAGCATAGTAAAGGAAGAAAAGGAATAGCGTCAGCGATCGAAGGAATGGCTTCGTGTTCTACAGCTTCATCCTCAGCGAGCTACAGAAGCATCATCAGTGATCGGAATACCAGAGTGAAGTAGCAGATCGATCGTTTGACTTTAGGGTTGGGGGAACAGTAAAAATTGGGGCTTTTTTGTTCTAGACAAAGCACGAAACGAAAATAAGAGGAAAAGGGTGAAAAAAAGAAGAAGGGTAAATTGGACTTTTCCCTTACAAAAAGGGTATTATTGTCATTCAAATATTTTGTAACGGTTGATATCAGCAACTAACGACTCTGTTAGTTGCTTTTGAATATTTTTGATAAAAGTTTGTCAAACTTTGGTGGTAGGTGAATTTTTTAAACAACTTGGGTGATAGGTGATTTAGACAATTCTTTTTGGGTGGTGGTTGAAATTATCCCGTTATTGTAATATACCAATTACAAATTTACCCTCAGAGTGGAAATTACAATTTAATCATAATTTAAGTTTAATTATAATTTCAACATGAAATCCTCCCTAGTTCTTCAACCTCTCTTGCCATAAAACTTTGTTGTGTTCATCCGATTCAGTTGTGCAAAGCCCTAGTATTCATGTCGTAGCTGCGCCAAAGATCGCCAAAGCAGTAATGTCGAAAACCGTCAAGTTCATCAACAGAGCCCTCTTTGTTCTTCCTGGTGTCCAATCGGAAGAGGTGAGGGAAGACATGATTCTTCCTGGTTCCAACATTGTTCTGGGGCCTTATGCTAGCCACGCCCAAATTAAGTAGGTGGAATATGTGAAGAGCAGCGGTAAGCCCAAGGATTGCCTCAAAGATGATCGTCTCGGGTTTGGTATCTTTGGTCTATCCAATGTTGTAAAATCATCGCTCATTAACGCTCTTGTTTGTAATAAAGAAGTCGCTCTCACCTTTAAAAAATTGGGTCTACTTTTTTAGGAATTCTATTTATGCTTTTTTCTCTCTATTTCTTCAACCACTATTTTGTCTGATTTTGTTGCATTTTAGCATCTGTTTGTGTATTTTGCAAGGAAAACTCAACTTATATTATGGATTTTCCTGGTTACGAGTAAGCCTTGGCATCTCCCCTAAGTAAGCTTTTCATCTTCCTAAGATCGATATTGAAGAAGACAAACCTATGGCCACAGAATCGAAAGCCACAAATCAAAGAGAACGAGATGAAGGACTCGGTGAAGGATATCTTGATGTGGGATTTGTCTGATGGCATCAAAGCATTTACAATTCGGAGACAAGATGCATCAAGTTCACTTTCTTCCCCAATCGATAATTAACAACAAAAACGAGATTGAAGAGAAGGTTAACTTAGAAAAGTCTGAGAACCAGGTTCAACTTGACAGATTTATCAAATTCGTGAACAAATCAAGAATCGAAAGAAATGATATTAAGATACTCTTCTACTGATAACAATCGAAAGCTATGTTTAAAAAAATATATAATAACTGTTTGTTAGATTAAATATAACTGTAACAAAATTAGGCTATGTTTAAACTGTAGGCTATGTTTAAAAGCTACGTTTAAAAGCTATGTTTAAACTGAGCAGTTATGTGGGCCACCAATGAGCGTATCCTCTCTATACAAACTGTATTCTATGGCTAGCCATTCTACCCTCAATTGCTCATTCAATTTACAAAAGAATGCCATTGAGCTTAACCTCTCTATACAGATGACGTGTTCTGTTAGATCGAATACGTCATGGCTGAAGATCGCAATGGCTCCAGGGACGTGCTGGGAAATCTAACAACTCCTTAGAACTTCCAGCCAGACCTGAGCGCTGCCGTTTTCAAGCAAGAAAACTGATTGTGGAGCTCCAACCTGTGAGATTTGTAGGCTGGCCGCACACTGCTATGGCAGGCTTGCTCTTGCGGGATGGCCTGTGAGTTGCTGGCCTGTACGACTGCCCTTACAAGTGGTCTACTGCAGCTATGCAGTGCCTGCATGCCTGCGGGTTTTGCATGTTACCTGCAGGCTGCGAGCTTGCACGACTGCAGCTGGCTGCCCTTGCAGGTGGCCAGCTATGGCTATAATACTTGATGCCTGTTGTATCCTGCATGTGTGCATGGCTACATGCAGGCTAGCCTTGCGGCTTGCCTGAGAGTACCAACTGGCTGGCCAAAGACGGGTGGACATTTTTTTTCTTCTAAACATGGCAACACTTCAAAGTGGACGACTGACAAGAATACTGCTCTAATACCAAATGTAAGCCCACCACTAATACAAAGCTAATGTAAATGTGGAAAATAATAAACTGTAAAATACCTCTAGTATATGAATCAATCCCCTCCACTGCCTTCCAACCTTGTACGCGACTGGCTAGTAATCCGGTGATCCACATCCTCTCCTCCCAGAGGTTTCGGAGGAGAGGGGGTGGCCTCGTTAGATGGCCAACACCTAGGGTTCGGGTAAATCTGAGTCCTCAATCCTAGCCGACAAGCTGAGTCGACAAGAAGGTGTCGGCTCGGATTTACCCGAACCCAAGGTATCGGTCATTTAACGGGGCTACCGCCTCTCCTGAACCTCTGGTGTCGGCTCGGATTCACCCCTTCTAAAGTGTACACAAGACCCTAATTTTGTAAGATTAAATATAACTAATCGTACGAAGGAGAAGTGGTTAGCCATAGAATCCTATGCTAACAACTAGGGGTGAAAGTTTTACCCTAATGGACCGAGCCCGCCCAAAACCGCCCTGAACCCGGTCAGGGTTTAGCCCGGCCCGTACCCTGACAGGATCCAATCAGGGTACAGGGTAATTTTTACCCTGTCAGGGTAAGGACAGGTTAGGGTTGAGGCCTCGGGTAGAGCCTGGCCCGACCCTACCCGACCCTGAATTATATATATATATATATATATATATATATATATATATATATATATATATATATATATATATATATATATATATATATATATATATATATATATATATATATATATATATATTCAGAAATGGTGTTTCTATTTTCTAACCCTAATCCTTATCTCTATTCTTCTCTCATTTTCTCTTTCTCCTACTGCAGCCAACGGCCAGAGCATGATGCTACCGCTCATTTTCAGATGAAACAAAAGCTAGTTTCTCTCATTTTTAGTCTTCAGATCTCTCATTTTCAGTCTTTAGATCTCTTCAGATCTCTCCTACCGCAGCCGACGGCCAGAGCATGATGCTTCCGCTCATTTTCAGATGAAACAAAAGCTAGGACATCTCTCACTCTCTCTTTCTAGTTTCTCCTACTGCAGCCGACGGCTCTCTATTTCTCCTACCGGCTACCGCAGCTGACGACACTGTCCAGACTCTAGAGCGTCTCTCACTCTCTCTTTCTCCTACCGCAGCCGACGGCATGTTTTCCATCTTCACTTTTTTTCTCCCCATCGCAAAACTGAAGGGAGAATATCGGTTTTTCCATTAACTCTATGACTATATATAGTTTTTTTTTTGTTTCCTAATCTGAACTCATTAACATGTTTTTGTTCTACAGGAATCTTCATCCCTAAAAGACATACCAGTTGTCATCATGTCCTCTGACAATTTTACCATTTCGGATTAGCAGGTAAAATACAACTCAAGAGAAGGGCCGAAGAGAAAATCTTGAGCTGTTGCTTACTGCTACGTCACTCACCAGGTTCTCCTTTAAATTCTCTCTCCGTTGTTTTTATTTATCAACTCCAGTAACCAGTACGATTTTGAATTCAATTTGGATTTACAGTTAGTTCTGCCTATTCTGGTATGCTTCTTTCAATTCTAGCGGATTAACTACTATGAATTGGGGGAGGGAAAACAACACTGAGTTCAATTGAATTGAAAACCATTTGCTTTCTGTAATTCCAATTGTATTAATCTTGCATTGCTGATGCATCTAGCGTTTGGACGAAACCGTAGTCCTTGCCTTGTTATCTTGTCTTTATCACTCAACGTGCTTAGATTAACTATGTAACGGGGTAAAGATGCCATGCGTATGGATAAACCAAGTTGGTGTGCTTTGGTTGTGTCTGAGTTGTCCATAATACAACTCAAGATTCTCTCTTCGGCCGTTTCTAATTTGACTCAGAAAGATTTATTATTTATATTTTTAGCAGGTAAAAAGCAAGGGGAATTACACTCAATGTGCTTTTCTTCTTCTTCTTCTTTTATTTATTTTTTATTTTTTATAATGGGGGTGTTGGGGGATGAACATTGGATAATGGATATAGAACTATGATAATCTTTTTCTTCATTTGATATTACTATAAATTTTATTTCGCTTGTTATGGTAACGATTAGAAATCGTTCTCTTAATCTTATGCTTGAGTTACATATTGTATAAACCAGTTTCTTGTATGCGCAGGAGGTTATTGCAATGATGCGCTATTTAGTGCACATCTGATTACATGCCAAGATATTATTTCAATGTTAGTGTGTTACTGTTATTCTTATATGCAATAATAAGCTTTAGCATTGAGGCTTCATATTAACACCCCATGATTCTCCCAAAGCTCCATATTTAACAATACCAGAGGCATCCTTTTAACCTTCAGCTATCTGCATCTTGCAATATTTGTTCAAAAATACCTGGTATCTCTCTTTTTGCCAATATCCTCTTTTATATATGTGTTTCTATATCTTTGTGTACATTGAGAAAAATGGTCTATTGCATCTCATGAGAATCTGAAAAATTTAAGATTGCTCTTTTTTTTTAGTGCATTGGAATTATTGACACAGTAGCAATAATTTAAGTCAAGTGGCATGTTTGAGTTTTAACTCATGTATATTTTTTAAATTATACAGGTGTCAATGGCAGAGGAAGTCCAATCAGCCAACTCAATTCCTGGTGAGCAGCAGGTGCCTACACCATTAAGTGTCCCATCAACCAACTCAACTCCTGATCAGCAAACCTCTACTCCAATAACTAGCGCTGAATGTGAGGTATCATCTAATTCTAAACTACCTCCATTATCGCCATCTAGTGTTTGGAACCGCTTTAAGAAGATTATACCTCCCGATGGTTCTAAAGTTAAAAGATGTAATTGCAACTATTGCAATAAAGAACTTGCATGTGCGAGTGAACATGGGACAAGCTCATTGAAATGTCATTTAGATAAATGTTGGCTATTTCCATATAGAGGAGATAAGAAACAAAAGGTCTTGAATTTTCCAGGTGATAAGGGTGATGATAGTTCGAGCATCGTTTGTCCCAATATGTTAGCTTGGAAGTTTGACCAAGAACATTGTAGAAAGATGCTTGCTCATATGATTATCATAAATGAGTTGCCTTTTAAAGCTATAGAGCGGGAGGGTTTTAGAGTATTTTGCAATGCTTTGAATCCTAGGTTCAATCTTTTGTCACGTATCACTGTAGCAAAAGATTGTTTTGGGTTGTATGAGGAGGAGAAAAAGAAATTGAAATTTTTTTTTGAGAAATCTTGTCAAAGGGTTTGCCTAACTACTGATATATGGACTTCAAACCAAAATCTTGGTTATATGTGCATCACAGCACATTTCATTGACCAAAATTGGAAATTGCAAAAGAGGATAATTAACTTTTCTGTAGTTCCATCACACCACACTCTGGTGATGTCATATGTAATGTTCTTGAGTCATGTCTACTAAGCTGGGGTTTAGACAAAGTAACAACTATTACAGTAGATAATGCATCTAATAATGATGTGGCAATCTGGAGTTTGAAAAGGAGACTTAGCAAGAAAAATGGGTTGTTGTTAAATGGTGACTTCTTTCATGTGAGATGTTGTGCACATGTTCTGAACTTGATTGTTAAGGAAGGTCTCAAATATTTTGAGGATCTTTAATTAAAGTTCGTTCTATAGTGAAATATGTGAGGAGTTCACCTGCAAGAGGACAACAGTTTCAGTTGTGCTGTGAGCAAGAAAAAATTCAATGTAAGAAAACCTTGTGTCTAGACTATCCTACTTGTTGGAATTCTACATTTCTCATGGTTGAAACTGCTTTAGAGTTTCAAAAGGCTTTTGAATGCCTAGAGAAGCGGGACATAAAATTTAGAATAGAGTGCAAGGATATTCTAAGTCAACAAGATTGGGAGAATACAAAAGTTATTTGAAAGTTTTTAGAAGCTTTTTATACTGCTACATTAAGATTGTCTGGGTCTCTTTCTATCACATCAAATATTTATTTTAAAGAAGTTTTTACAATTGAGTCACTATTGATGAAGTGGTCAATAAGTGAAAATCCCACATGTCATAATATGGCAATGGCCATGATGGAAAAGTTTAAAAAGTACTGGGATAATGCAGATAGAGTTAACATCTTTTTTATTGTTCCTGCTGTTTTTGATCCTCGAAAGAAGATGAAATATGTGAAGCTTTGCTATTCTTATTCAAATCTATATCCTCCATCTAAGGTTGATGCGAAGGTTGCAAATGTTAGGAATGTCTTGGAACATCTTGTTTATCATTACCAATTACATAAATAATCTTCTTCTCGTACAATGGTAGATGTTTCATCTTCATTTGATGCTGATACTCTATCAAGTAACAGTGACATGTTTGACATTGAGATAGAAAGACAGTTGGAAGAAAATGAAAATTTAAAAGTTGGGACAGAAATAGATCAGTATTTGATGGAAAACCTTGTGAAGAAAACTAATGATTTCGACATCTTGGGATGGTGGAAGTATAATAGCTCAAGATTACCAATTCTTAGTAAGGTGGCTCAAGATATTTTACCAATTCCTATCTCAACTGTTGCTTCAGAGTCTGCATTTAGCACTAGTGGTCGGATTCTATACCAATTTCGTAGCTCATTGACACCACATGTGTAGAGTCTTTGTTGTGTGCACAGGATTGGCTACGACTTTCAAATATTCCTCTTAATAATGGAGAAGAATTCATGGACGAAATTGATAAGGATTTATCAGGTACAAAGTTCAATGATATAACTGTTATTAAGTACATGAATTATGAATTGGATTATATTTACTCACTTTTTTTATTACATTAATTGTAGTTTCAGGATTGACCACAGCTTGACGTAAAGCATGGTGTTGCATGTTTAGAGCCTGGTGTTGCATCTTTAGAGCCTTGGAGTTGGTTTTGTAACTAATTGTCACATAACTTTAATTTATTTTTCATTTACTTCAAATGATAGTATTAAATTCTAATTGTGTTTTTCATCCTTTTTTTGTGTGTAGGAAATATGATAGTGGACTGTGGATGGAATTTGGACTCACTAAACTATGGATGGAATTAGGACTCACTAGACTGTGGAGAATGAGAGAGAAAGAGAGACCATTAGTTCTCATACTTTTGGCCCTTTGCTAGTTTTCAGCTTTGCTACTTTATTATTTTATTTTATTTCATAATGAATGTTATTGTATTAGTTTCTCTATATTCCTAGCAGAAGAGGAATATTAACAATTTAACATTATCTTTTATGCTACTATTTTGGATTCTCATGAAATGTTTTTACTTTTTATATTACTCTATATTTTTATTATGTTGTGCTTTATTTTATTTTGATCATCTCTATTAAATTATCATTAATCTTGTTACTGTATTCCTCTTTTTGATAATCATTCATGTCTTATACTTGTAAATATTTGGCATTTATATATTAAAATGTTGAGTTCAGGATAAATCAGGGTAAACCCTACCCTGATTTAGGATCAATCAGGGTAAACCCGGCCCGGTCCGGTCCGATCAGGGTAAATCAGGGTAGGGTAGGGTTTGGTAATATCATGCCAGGGTAGGATAAGTGTTGAGGTTATGTAATACCCTGACAGTGTAGGCTAGGGTTTGGGTTAGCATGAAAATTTTTTGGGTAAAGTAGGATTTACAGATACCCGGCCCACCTGACCCTGTTTCACCCCTACTAACAACCCATTGAGAGAGAGAGAGAAGCGCATGGACAAGTGGGTGAACTGTCATGTGGGAAGCGCATGGATAACTAGGTGAACTGTCATGTGGGTCACCCCATTCACAAACCTCACCAGTGAATGAGAGGAAAAAAATAAAGTAAATCCCCACCTAGTGTTTCCAAAGGTACTAGGACGGTATAGGTAAAAAAAATAAAAAAGACATGCAATTAGAACAAATTCTCAGTGAGTTCTTCCGTCGCCCTATTTTCTTCAGGAACTTCTGGGTATTTGTCAATTTCACCCTGGAAACGACTCACAACTAGAACATATTTCTCAGTGACGCCTTCCGTCGAACAATCCTATTTTCTTCACGAACTTCTGGGTAAAACCCAGATAAAGCATATAAGTACATGGTACTTTATAATATTGTTGAATGTCACTAATAGCAATTTAACAACGAAGCTCTTTCTCCCCCCCCAAAAAAAAAAAAAAAAAAAAGACAGAAAGCCTATATCGCGATACTGATGGATTTGCTTTGGTAGATAAAGGCTAATCCAACTGTTCTGAAAATTATCGTTTATGCCTCTCTTGCGCTAGAAAGATGTCTCCACACAGAACGCAGAGAGAATAGGTCACACCGGTCTCAAGTCTTAGAAAAAAGTCGAGCAAGTTGGGTTTCGATTTTATTTCCTATTTTGATCAGGAGATAAAATGGGGAACTTTAACGTATAGAAGTAAAATTTATTTTACTGTGAAATCTATTTCTCTGAGAACCAAACATATAAAATATTTTTCTTGCGTCATAAATTTACTTCCTTAGCAAAAATTTTACATTTCCCTTGCAACCAAATATAATCTAAACAAAATCTCCAGCTGCAAGACTCCCTTGGAGTGGGGCCATCTGGTTTGCTAATTCCATCCCTCGATTTTCCATGTTGGCATGGAGATACCACATTTACTTTGCATGTCTTTTTTCTGCTTGGATCTGGCAAATCATCAGGGGCCTTTGCAGTCCCTCAAAGAAGCCAACTACTGACATTGCTGGAGAAGCTAGATGGATCGATCAATCCTTTAATGGCACTGGTATGATTGGGAAAGTAGCAAAAATGGCTTTTTGCACTACTATTGTTCTCATCAGAGGAAACAATCGTATCTTCCGAAATAGGGCCAAACCTAGAGAAGTTGTTGATATCGTTGTTGTTCCTAGCATCAAAGAATGGTATTAAGCAAAAGCTAGTTGTCCAATCTTGTTGGTGCCCCCCACCCCAAAGAACATCCATATGAAGACAAAATGGGATTCAAATCCTCTCATTCCCCTCATGTCAGCATAAGGAAATCTAGTGACTGTCATCTACTATGTACATATACCAATATATCAGTATGTGCACATTGTGGATGGCAGCCAGTGGATTTTCTCATATCGGCATGAGAGGCATAAGATGATTTATCTCAATCATATCTCCATCCTATATTGAGCTTTTCGCCATCTTCCCATTTTAATGGTCCTTAAAGAATTAAATTATCAAACAATTTTCAAAACATTATCCGTTGGAGAAATTTATTCTAAACCAATCATCCTGTGAGGTTTTGTAGGTGGGCCACATATTCCTACTATGCCGAGGCATGATATTATCAAGGGAGTGGTCTAGATGGGCCATGCATATATTGATTTCGATATATAAATATTTTTTTTTTGCTAAAATGTCCAAAGAATTTATTAATAAAAATAATGTAAAAACACAATTATCACCTTTTAAGAAAGGGATACCCCACCTTCGGCATTGCCATCAGCATGGCCCTTTCTAAAGCTCATTTGCACTTTGCAAATATGTATCGTGGTCTCCTTGATACATCCCATACAACATCACGGGCCATAAAATCCGAACATGTGCTCCATTGCTGTATAGACTTAGACTGAGCTGCCTTCTTTGCGAGAATCAGCCACCATATTGGATTCTCTAAAACCATGAGTTATCCTCAATTCCACCACATCAAGATTTTCCGTGATGGCAGACCCATGGTATTTTCCTAGATAGCACGCAGTGGACCACTCCTTCAGAGTCCATTTCTAGCTAGATATGAGTGCACCCATTGTTAATCCCCTGTTATATTCCAATACCCGCAACTAATATCTCAGCATTGAAATTAGTTTGAATACCAAGATACACTGAGGCTGCAAACATTACTTCACATTTTCCTTCCTTATCACCACGCTTGCACCAGCTTCACCCGGATTTCCTAAGGAGCAGCCATCGGTATTAATTTTACACCACGGCTCCTTAGGACCAGTCCAATACACTTCTCTTGGTATCTTCAAACTCGGAGGCTTGGTGCTTAGTCCAAAAAAACCGTACCAATTGTATTTCTTTTAAATTAGACTTTGTACAAGGATTGCGAATGGATAAATCTTGATAGACATGCTTCACCAGATTCATCGCCTGCGGGATAGATGGAAACCGTCCTTCATAGCAGCTTGCATTTCGACTTGACCAGTTTACCTGCAACAACACATAAAACATAGACATCCGAAATTTCCTAATTGGCATGATCTTTTTTTTCCTTAGCCACCATGAGTGCATCCTCTTTGTGTCAGGAAATCCACCCCACTGAATACCAAAATAGCTCAACAGTGCACTCCATAACTCCTTTGCAAAGTTACAATAAAGGAAGAGATGCTCAAAATTTTCCTCATTGCAATGACAACATTAACATCTTGATGTCACCTGCACAGTCTTCTTCTTAATAATTAGCATCTGTCCATTCAAAGCTGTTTCAAACACCATATCCAGGCAAAGACCGAGGTTTTAGGGTGCAATTCTTTCCTCCATATATCACGTGCCCATGCTGGTTCTTGTTCACCACCTCTTAAGCATCGCAATGCCGAGGATACACTGAATATCCCATTCTACGTTTCAGTCCATACTAACCTTTCCACACCAGATCTTGGTAGTGGTATTTACTTGGCCGTGTTCCATATATTCAGTAGCTAGGTTAACGCCACCTATGGTAGTCTCCACGCACCATTGTGTATAATTTCCCTCAGGAAAATATTATGAGTTATCAGATGGCTTTCATCTAAATCGAGAACATGTTTTAAAGCCACATTCTCCAACCAAATATCCGACCACAATCGAATACTCCATCCATCCCCAATTATCCACTTCATATGTGCAGTCGTTGATGCCTAGATTTTTTTATGTTGGTCCATACAGTCGACACTGTTAGATTTATGTGGGCTTAATTAATTACCTAAACCAGTTATTTAGTTAGAATCTAATTGACACAATAGAACCGGTTTGGTTTGATTTGTCTCATGGTATGAGATAGGCTTGATAATCCTAATTTTATTGTGGGAAGGGTTTTAGGGTTATAGTAGTATTCTATTAATATTGGGTTGGAGTCCTCACACACACAGTTAATCAGTTCTCTTTGAGACATCAAGAAATCCTCTGGAGACTATGGAAGATTGTAGTCGAGGGATTTCAATCAAAGTCTTGAAGTGTAGAGGAATCAGCCTTAACAGATAAGTATGTTTTTATGTTCATTGTTTGTATCATCTCCATTGCATTCTAGAGTAACTATATGGATTGAAATGGGTTTAACTGAAACCCTAAGCACATAATTTCTAATAGTTGGTATCAGAACCAACCATATAGACCTAGGATCAATGAGGATTGATTGTAAAGACCTATAACTGAATGGTTGAATTGAAAGAGATAAATTTCTCGAATTTGGATCGAACCTATTGGAGGTTTTTCACCAAAGAAAATTTTTTGACCTGAGAAACAGGTCAAGCCATGTACCATTGCAAAGAGGAGATCGAAACAGTTCCAGCGATATAAAAATTGTTGGTGCCTACCGCTGGATGCGCCGCCACTCGTTGGCGGTAGCCGCGAGTGGATCTCACTTGTGAGGGAGAAATTTGTAAAAAAAATAAATAAATAAAGGTTCTGACGCCGTTGACTCGGTCATCGCTTAGTCAACTTGGAAACTCTACCGGGTTAGCCGTCATGGTCTGGTCTGACTCGGTCCAATTTGACCTAGGGGTAGACCCACCCCGCACACATGTGTCCAATACGTGTGGTTGGCTGACCCATTAAGTACCCTATTACCGGGCTAATATATCAGTTGACCAGCCTCTTGACCCAGTCAACGACTCAATTTGGTTAACTCGGTAACCGGTTACTCTGACTCGAAAACCCGATTCTGAGACCGGTATTTTAGCCTGAATACTTGAAATATTGGACCGGGTTGGACTGCTGTTAGACATGGATCGGCTCGATAAACCAACCATCTGGTTCAACCTTGCTAGCAGGTGGTTCAGTTTAAAGGAATTAAAAAAAATGTTTTTTGAGATACTCGGTTCGGTTTGAGCTGAACTAAGGTGAACAGATCCTGGGCAGACTGACCCAAACCTGGATAGACTGATCCAGCCCGAACCGAACTGGACTGATCCTAATAGCCCATAAGGATCTGTTTGGTTTTTGCTTTTAAGAAAAATGACATTAACTTGTGATTTTAGGAGCTAGGAAGGTCGGATTGACCTCCGATTTGTTCCATTGGACTCCATTTTTTTATGCTTTTCAATCTGATATACATTTTGGTACATTGAAAAACATGTTATTATAGAAAAATACCCTATGGGAACTCAATTTGTAGTGTTTTTGTTGATTTTTTTTAAAGTTATTGTACCAAATTGATTGTTGAGCTATTGTGCATGATTGTTTGAATTTTTAACTTTATAAAGTTGTATTTTAAAAAATTCATAGTTAAATATATATATCCCATATGAGTTGTAGGTTGGAATTTGTTCATATCATGGTGGAATTTGGTGTGACCATCAAAGAGGCAACCTGTTTCATTATGATGCGTTTAAATTCAATTATTTGTGTTTGTAAATGCTTCAGTTTGATAGTGTTCACCCAAAGGTGAGATTGTCCAAGTTTATTAAAATTAGGATTTTTAGTTGTTGTATAAGGATTATGGTGTGATCACCAAAGTGGCAACCTTAGTTCTATCATAATATACTCAAATCTAATATTTATGCATTACAAGCTACAATAAGGAAGTACAGTGTTCATCCAAAAGTGACACTGACATAAACTTGCACTTTTATCGATGTAGCAAAGAGCGGCACTGTCCACCCAAAGGTGGTGTTGTCAAAGAATATAAAGAACTCAGGTTGAAGGATCTTGGTTTTAGGAGTTTCATCCACCCAAAGGTGGTGAGATTTTCAAGAGTCATTATTCCTACGCAGTTATTGCACATCTATCGAGAGGATCAGTGCACATATTGTCCCAAAGGATGTGTGTGTAGTTCGATTGACTTTTCAAAGATGTAAATTGACTTGCACATGTTATGTATATATTATTGCTAGCTAATTTTATTTGGTATTAATCGTAGACTTATAATTATTTAGATTGTAATATAGTTAGGATCATGTAATGATTAAAATGTCTATCATTGGTAGTCAGTTCTATCAATTGGCATAAAAATTAAAAACTAGTCTAGGACTGTTTAACCTAGATGTATTCAACAAAAAATTATATTCTGATCCTTAGGGTGTTCAGTCCTTAAGATCAAGTAAAACAATGTTTATATGAAGAACATTGAAAAAAGATATTCCCTGTGAAATCCAAAGAAATGTTTGATATTTCAAGAAAGGGCAGAGAGATGTTTTATTATTCAAGCCCATCAATACCAGTTTTGATGGTAATGGAGTGTGAGGAAGCACAAGGTAGAGCAGTAAATTTCAGCTACCACCCAAAATAGTTTTAAAACATCATCTACCACCCACAACTTTCAAAAAACATCAGCTACCACCCAAATATTTACCACCGTTAATCAAATAGATCCACTCCGTTAAATGAATCCGTTAGTTGCTAATGTCATCTAAAATATTTTTTAAATTGGACAATAATACCTTTAAAATTAAGTTAAAAGACGTTTTTATCCTCCCTTAGTCAATTGACCCTACACCCCCAAATGGTAAGCCCAAGTCTTGACTTCAACGGAAGAAAGAAGAGAAAACCTTCCTCCGATTATGTTAGCCAATGACAATGATTGAAATGAAGGAGGAGAGAGGGGTGGCTAGAAAATAGGGAGAAGAGAGTGGATTGCTGCCTCAAGAAAGAGAAAAGGGAGGAGATCAAAAGAGAGAAAAGGGTGAGCTCCATGAAAACTCTTGTAAAATTTCTACAACCTGCTCCGGCGGTAGCGAGAGTAGTCGTTTGATTTTTCTGGTTTATTTCAACGTCAACCTCTGTTCCATTCCACAATCTGCTCCTGTGGTCGCGAGATTCATCGTTCAATTTCTTTAGCTTGGTTCAACGAAAACTCTTGTAGAATTTCTAAGATCTGTTCCAGCAATATCAATCTTTGTTTGATTTCTCGAATTTGCACTGAAGGTGGCAAGAATCACTCCTTAATTTATAATATACTTCAAAGGATCTTGATCAAAATTATTTGGTTTAGATGGAGCTCGGTTGAAGAAGGATAAATGTTTCGGTTGGATAAGAGGAAAATCTCACTCAGAGTCCTTTTCTATGAGTGCTTTGGTTCGGGTTGATTTCTCTTTGCTAAAATCCCTCAGTCAAGCTTCGAGATCAGAAGAAATAACATGGGCATTGGAAGACAAGATGACAATCTCAATCTGTTCGGTCCACAGTAACACAACCCGCCAGAAAAATGCCAGGGTTCGGCCACAAAAATATGTTTAAAATAGGATTTTTGTAAAAGATGTTCCAGCTTCTTCTGGGTCGTTTTGGTCTCCATAAAAATCAGATATAAGTTACTTATTTCTCCAGTATCCATGCCTATACCCATGATCAAAACTGAAGAAGAAAATCCCCTGAAAGACCAATAACAAAGAGGAGAGTCAGAGAGAGAGAGAGATAGAGAGGAGAGGGGAGAGGGATGTCTCGCGCCGTCCTTCAAACCGTTCAAATTATGTCTCTCAGCTCTCAAATCCCAAACAAAAACCTCCTTTCTTAGACTTATCTCCCTCCCAAATGCTCTATTCGAAGCCCTTCTCGATCGATTTCCATCAGAAAAACTCGAAAGTTTCCCGTGATTAATGGATGTTCTTCTCCAGCTCTGGTGGGTGGAGACCACGCAACACACTTGGAACGCTGCTTCAGGCTCTCCCCTGCTAATTTAGATGCGGGCATGCGTTCATTGTCGACATCGTCTTCGTCTTCTGGTTGCCCCGAGTTATGAAAAGTGAACCAGATGCTACTTGGGTGATTTTGGTCTGGTTTTCGATTTTATTTGTAGTGGCAACCTTTAGGGTTTGTTGAAGAAAGATCGAAACCAGAAAACTAGGAAAAAAAGAAAAGCAAAAGAGGAAAGCAAAAGAGGAAAGAAGAAGAAAGAGAGAAAAAGAAGAAAAAGAGGATAAGGGTTATATTAGTAATTTTACTGGTTTTAAAATTTTCAAATTAATAACATAAAGGGTAAAACTGTCTAACGTTGATTTCCATCACCTTCGTTAGTTACTTGGGTGTAGTTGATGTTTTTGGAAAAGTGTGGGTGGTAGATGATGTTTTGAAATTATTATGGAGGGTAGCTGATTTTTTTCCTAAATATTAATAGTAAACTCCAAGATAAGTGGACATCTATTGGTAATTCATTAGAACATCTATAGGCGATACTTTAGATTTTTACTTCTTTATAAGAACTGTTTAGTCAGAAACTTTATGACAAAGAATTAAACATTAATGAATGCAAAATAAAATAGATCTAAGTAGAATGAAACTCTTATAGTGTGACTCAGAAGGGACAAGTGAAGAAAGGTTGTAAAGCTGGACAAGCATAAGTAAAAAAATAATAAGGATTATGAAACCTCTGAGCAAGAAGGTGTAGCAGATTGAACATTATTGAACACTTAAGCATTAATCGTATTCTAAAATCCCTCCTTACAAAGTTTATAACATGTATATATGTGAGAATTAGTTAAAACGGAAGAAGAAAAAATTAAAGTAAATGAAGGTTATTTACAACAAGGATTTATTGGACTGTAGATTGAACACTATTGAACACTTAAGCATTAATCGTATTCTAAAACCCCTCCTTCCAAAGTTTATAACATGTATATATGTGAGAATTAGTTAAAAGGGAAGAAGACAAAATTAAAGTAAATGAAGGTTATTCACAACAAGGATTTATTGGACTTGGTAGACATCGAGATTTTATCTAGGATTTTTTTATCATAGTTTAATCCATGGGTGTTTTTCCAAATAATGAAAATTAAGATGGAAATTTTTTTAGTAAAGAAATTAAAACTATTAGATCTGAATGAGAGAGTTTTATATTATGGGAGACCAAGTGATACTAGTCTATTCTCTGATAAATTTGAGCAAGTGTTTGTAAAATCCTGATAATATATTTGATCCTATAGGAAAAGAATTGTTAAATTTGAGCAAGTGTTTGTAAAATCCTGATAATATATTTGATCCTATAGGAAAAGAATTAATAAAATACTTATTTAGTCAGTTTTAGTTTAAGTTATCTTTTTGTTTGAGATTGTAAAGCAGACATGGTTTCATAACACTCGTGGGAGAGTAATTATTTTAAGACATTGAGTTGTCATTTTATGGGATGTCAAAACAGATCTGAAGGATACAATAAGATTCTTGGATAATGCTGGTTAGCAGTCACACCCAAGAAACTTGAAGTTTGATGAGACCACATGGAAATGACTGTGGAACAACCAGTTGAGATAATGAAAATATTACTAGTGTAATGAAGTGATTATTGAAATATTCATTAATATCGATGCTTTAACCATAGTAGTAAAGCCAGATGAGACAATGAGGAGATATACTAGACCATGTAGATCTTTGATTTCATCCAATCATATATTGTACTTCAAAATAAATATTTTGGTGTTAGACAAGATAAAGATCACAATGGTTTTGAGTAAGTTATCAGTAATAAAATTGATCTTGAATGGTTAACGATCATAAAAGATGTGTTATTGTCTATGAACAATAATGAGACTTAGGATTTTATGTTTTTATTGATAAACGATGTACTTATAGGCTCAAAATGGGTATACAATAAAATGTGTGATTTCAGTGGAAGAATTGATTGCTACAAAGTAATACTTGTAGCAAAGTAGAATCACACAAAGAGAAAATAAAGTATTGACTTCAAATCTTTGAGGTCTTAGTTGCGTATTTTGTTTTGGAATTGCATCAGATAGATGTAAAGATGGTTTTAATCAAATAAAATCTAAAAAAAAAGAAGATGTTTATATGCTTTAATCATAGGATTTTATGGTAAGGGTAAAGAAGATATGTTTTGTAGACTTATAAAGTCAATCTGTGGATTAAACAGGTATCCAGATAATGGTATCTAAAGTTTGACATGATTGTGTCTTCTTTCAACTTGGTTGAGATTCTCATTTATCATTATGTATATCTAGAGGTCAATGGGAGTAGATTCATTTCATAGTTATATGTGTTGATGGTTAAATACTGACGTACAATGACATAGTTTACGGGTTGAAACCAAAATTTCAATGTCTGATAACTTCGAGATGAAGAATGTGTGAGTAAGTACTTTTGAACTTGACATTGAGTTTCCTCATGATAAGAAAAATAGAATTCTGAATTTGTCTTAAGGTGCATATGTTGTTCGTGTTCTCAAACTGTTTAGTATGCATGAATAACAGGTAAGTTGAGGATACTCGAATCGGTAAATGAGACAAATTGACAGAATTGTGTACAAAGAATGATATTGAGCATCTCCACTTCAATAAGAAGCTTAATATATGCTCAAGGTTGTAATCATTTTTAATATAGTCTTTTCATTGAGTATTATGGGACATTTTAGTTAGATGCTGGTATAGCTTACTGGACAACGAAAAAATAATGGTCATGCAGTATATGCAGAGGACCAATGATTGCATGTTCATTTACGGAAGTAGTGACACTCTAGGGTATTTTCATATAATTTTAAATGTTTGCATTGATGACAAGAAACCAACATCAAGGTTCATTGTTATGGTGGTAGGGTTTTGTAATTCTATGTGAAAATAACAAACATGTTATTTAGTATAAGAGTTTCTTTTCTTATTTGGTGGTTGTAGACTCTACTTTTAAACCTATTGAGATATGTTGTGACAGCGGTTCAGTTGAGTTCTTCTCAAAGAATAATAAAAAAATCTAGTATTTCAAAACATAATAGAGATCAAATCTCTTTAAGTAAGGAAAATGTCAAAATAATTTATATCGTTTTAGATTCTTTGACGAAAGTTTTTTTAGTGGGAGTCTTCAAGGGACAGTATGTTCAATATATGAATGCTTGAAAATAATTAATTTTATTAGAGGTTTGAGTGGCCAAAGATTTGAGAATCAGTGGAAGTCTATAGATATGCTTAATTAGAGAGAGACTTTTTATGTTTATGTTTGTGTTTTCATAGTGCTTACTATGTTTAATTGTATTGCTCATGGTTTGATGGACACAGTTTTTGTAACCATGGTTTTGTTTAAATTAGCATTTACATTATTGATATTTTGCATACATAGTTATGTATTTGACATGTCAAAGATAAATTAGACTATATTTAGTCAAAGATCGGACACCAGGCAGTATTTAGTCAAAGGATGGATATGGCAGTATTCAGCCAAGATAAAAGGCAGTATTCAGTCAGAGGAAAAGGATAGTATTTAGTCAAATAAACAATGACGGTAAATCAAAGTGCGGTATTAATCCAAGCTAGAGGCAGTTTGCCATGACAGGATAATATCAAAGGATAAAGACGGTGTCTAGCCAAAGTATAGTATTATATTTTTGTTTTATTTAAATACCATGTTTTATAATCCATAAAAGTTTTGGGGCATTTTGATTAAGGTTCTTTAATCAAGTTTGAACTCGCATGTGAGTTTACTTTCATGCATTATCTCAGGTGATTCATGTATTGAGTAGACCTCTGTTATGGCTAACAGAAGGCCGTACACCATATATTGAGATGTATTATCCGCTGTTGCTAGCATTGATAGGCTTGATGGATGTTTCAAAGTTAGTGACGATATAGTGTGTTGGATTCCATTGCCACACTGATTAATGGTGGTTTTGTAATTAATATAGCCCGAGTGGGAGATTATTAAATTTATGTGAGCTTAATTAATTAGCTAAACCAGTTATTCAATGGGAATCTGATTGACACAGTAAAATCGATTTGGTTTGATTCATCACATGGTATGAGATAAGTTTAATAACACTAATTCTATTGTGGGAAGGATTTTAGGGTTATAGTAGTATTTTATAAATATTAAGTTACAGTCCCCACACATATAGTTAATCAGTTCTCTCTGCACCCATTAGCAAGAGACATTAGGATATCCTTTGGAGGCTGTGGAAGACTGTAGCTGAAGAATTTTGATCAAAGTTTTGGAGCATAGAGGAATCAGCCTTCACAGACAGGTATGTCTTTATGTTCATTGTTTGTATCATTTCCATTGCATTCTAGAGTAACTGTATGGATTGGAATGGGTTTAGTTGAAACCCTAAGCACATAATTTCTAACAACCGCCACTCTAGTTCTTAGATCACCCTCATCTGTAATGTATTTGTGATGCATCAATTTTGCAAAAACCAATGTACCAAACATAATATGCCACTCTAGCTTAGCAAGGAGGGCTTTGTTAATGACTGAGAAACTCAATATTCCTAGTCCCCTCTCCTTCTGTGGTTTACAAACATCATTTTACTTTACCGTAATCCCTTTTTGTTTTAAAGGATCTCTACACCATATGAAATTTCTTATCCAGGCTTCTGCTTGCTTGACCATAGATACCGGCCAAAGATACACCGAGAAAGAATGTAACAGCGAGCTACTCAGCACCGATTTAACTAATTCCAACCGACCTGCCATCGATAACAGCTTTCCATACCATACCGTAAACTTCTTCTTCAATATGTCCATTAAAGGTATAAGGTGATTCTTCCTTCTTCTTTACCTTCCCTTTAAAAATATCTACCCCGAGATATCTAGTAGGAAAAAAAGCTCTATGTATAACCAAGTTTTGATAAAATCCGGCCTTTAATACTTGTGCTAGTATTGCTGAAAAACATTTTACTTTTTCCTCCATTTATATGTTGTCCAGCATATTCATGGTATTTTCCTATCAAATTCTTCAAAACTCGTACGTGTACTTCTTGTTTTCGCCTTTACAAATACGGGATTATCATCAGCGAACAGTAATTGATATGGAGGTGCTACCCCATTCCGATAATCAAATTCAATTGGCATGCAAATATGCAATCTTTCTGTAATCCTTAATTTTTTTTTTTTTTACTCACTTGGCCAACTCTGATTCGGATAAAACTTGACATCAGACATCTATTCACAAAAAAGTTACAAGTACTCCATCCTCCCAAGAACATTGCACCCTTGTAAGTTTACACATAATGATAATTAAAGAAATCAAATTGGTGTAGAATTCAAGAGATAACTAGGGTTGTAATAGACAATATGTATGAACACTTCACAATAATAATAATAATAATAATAATAATAATAATAATAATAAAAACTACACAGTTTAATTTAGTGTCAGGGTTCCCCTACATGCCATCATAGAAAATCTGAAAGTGATATATATATATATATATATATATATATATATATATATATATATATATATATATATATATATATATATATATATTCCTTCTTGACGCTGGCACTGCATGAGCCACGAAGGAATACAAAAAAAAAAAAATCTCTAAAAATAAAAGAAATAAATGCTTTTCTACATGTTGTTGTTGTATTTTTAAAATTATTATCATAATTAATTCTCTAGTAAATGTTTAATCAATAAGATGTTTGAGCAATAATAGGAAAGCTTACTTCGTATATAATGAGTCATTTGGATGAGATACCAACAAATTTGACATGTTAACTATTTTGAGAGTTATTCATCTATCCAATGGAAAAATACCGAATCATCTCTTTTTTTTCTTTTTTTTTTTTTTAAGGAAAATTATCTCATTCTTGAGTCACAAAAATAGTGGGTATATAAGAATTAAATAATGGGAGTGTAGGAATCATTTTTTTTTTATTTTTTTTATAAAATTTACTCAACTCAAGATTCCAAAGTATATTCCCAAATATTTAAACGATTTTTATAAACTCGTTTTGAAACTTCATTGGTTTCTATCATGAAGATGTTTAAGTAATTGTTGTCAACTGAATGTCTATTGGATATTGCACAACGCAACTACCAACCTCTGGTCACGTAAGACATTAATTTATAGGTGTGAGAATAAGGAAATGATCAGCAAGTCCTTACAGAGCTGAAATATTTAATACATGTGGATCTAAGGTCTTCTGTTTAAATGTTATTTTTTTTTGTCAAATCCGAGTTTGCAAGGTGGCCAAACAAGCAATTGAAAATTTTGATCATACTGTCAGGATGGCACATTGGACCTACCAATGATGGTTTTTTTTTTTTTTTTTTTTTGTAAGTACCAATGATAGTTAAATCAAATAAAAAAAAAGTTTTGAAATCATTATTTAATATTGTAATTAAATTAATTTCAAGTCATTTGAAATGTAGTTTAAATTTTTTATTTCTTTTTTAATCAAATTTTTTGTATTTAAAATAAAAAAATAAAATATAAAAAAAATTAGGAAAGAGGTTCTTTAAAGATCAGAGAAATCAACTATAGTAAAGATGAGAAGGGACGAAGTCGTTGTTTGTTCGACCATCCCCCTCCCCCCTAGGCCCAGCATTCGCCCCCCTTCTTTGCTATAATGCCAGATACTATTGCATTGGACCCCTGCAAACCATCCGCAAACCTCACCTCCATCCCATTGTTACTCTCTCCTTTCGATTGACCCCTGGAGTGGCACTGCTTCTGGCGTTGGATTTTCAAGGGAAAATCCTTGGCCATTAGAGCCTGTCCCTCTAGCTTCCCTGCCTCCCCCGTCCTGTCCGGAAGATGCAGAGGGCTCCCAAAGTGATGATTATTCCTCCTCAGATGAAATTAGGCAAGAGTTGGCTTGGCTAGCTAACAAGATATCGTGCACAGATTTTGATGGGTCCGTGGCAAGCACCATGCTTGAGGTCGAAAGGAGCCATGGTCGCCGCATTGATTTCCATGTTGAGGATCCTTTGGGCATTAGTCTCTCGATGGATTGGGATGGGATTTCTAACTTGGCAAATTAGTTTCATTAAGAGGAAATCATTTTGATGGTGTTTTGTGAGCTGGGTTGTCTTGTTATCTAATCTGAGATGGGCTCTTGATTTTCCCCTTTTTGTCTCATTGGTGGAGGGAGGTTGTTCCCTCGCCCTTGGAGGTGGGCCTTGCATTTTGTTTATTTTCTTTTGCTGGTTCTTTTCTTACCCTGGGTTTCCCCCCTAATGCTGGTTGTTCGTATTCTCTTTCTTTGGGTTTTAATAAATTATCTAATTACTCAAAAAAATAAAAAAGACGAGAAGGGACTCTAATGCGAGATTGAGGGCAGATGTTGACAGCCCACGGTGTCAGATACCTAATCTGATTAGAAAAACTTTTACCTAAATATTATATGATATTACTAAATATTAAAAATTATATCAATATGATAAGAATCTTAAGTAAATTATACAACCATATTAAAAAAAAGTTATTAATTTATTATTATTTTTTTGTAAACCAATTATACTTCTACTTCATTCGTGCAAACAAAGTCCCACAAACTTGAAGAGTATCCTTCCATTAACAAAGAAGACCAAATAACAACACGCCACGGAAGCAAAAAAAAAACCCAACATTCAGATATATTAATTAGGGAAAAAATATTAAAATTTTCTAAAAAATAATCCCTATCCTTCACCCGTCAACAATTTTTAAGAGTTTTCTTTCGTCTACGTTACAATCTTATATAGGACGTTTATAAAACAGCCCCAACACTTAATCTTTCTTTTCAATTTCCACAGAAGAAAAGCAAGATAACTGATGATCAGGAAAGAAGCAGCAGCAGCAGGAAGATCATAATAGCAGATTCTTGAGAATGGGTTCTGTGATCTCCCAACTGGTGCAACACAAAAAGGCCGTAATTTCCGAGAAGAAGATTCTAGCTGATCTCCAAGAGAAATCAGGGAATGAATTCCCTGGTTCAGATTACAATCCTCCTGACAGAAAGAATTGGATGTCCAATCTTGACCCTCAAAAAATTCAAATAGGCAAAATCGTTTGGCCAGGTACCCATGACTCAGCAACCGACAAAATTGGCATCCCAGGCATCACTCGTCCATTCGCTCAGTGCCAAACCTTGTCTATCTATGATCAACTTGTTATAGGAACCCGAGTCTTCGATATCCGAGTTCAAGAGAATCGGCGTGTCTGTCATGGAATCCTCCTAACTTACTCCATTGATGTTGTTATCAACGACGTCAAGAAGTTTCTCACAGAAACTAAATCAGAGATTACAATTCTCGAGATACGCACCGAGTTTGGCCACCAGGATCCACCGGAATTCGATAAGTACTTAGTGAGTCAACTCGGTGAGTTATTAATCCACCAGGATGATCAGCTGTTTAACAAGACTCTGGCGGAGCTGCTGCCTAAACGTGTTATATGTGTTTGGATGCCAAGCAAATCAGCTGCACCAAAGTCCGGCGATCCTCTGTGGAGTGGGTCGTCCTACTTGAAGGACAACTGGGTTAATACCGATTTGCCATGGACTAAGTTCCAGAGCAATATGAAGTATTTGAAGCTACAACCATCGGTGTCAAAAAGAAATTTCTTCTACAGAGTGGAGAATACGGTTACACCACAGGTTAATAATCCTGTTGTATGTGTGAAACCAGTGACGTTTAGGATTCACCCATATGGAAGGCTTTTTATTAATCAGTGCTTCAGTAATGGCTGTGCAGATCGGTTGCAGATCTTCTCGGAGGATTTTATTGATGAAGATTTCATTGACGCCTGCATTGGACTTACTCGTGCCAGAATTGAGGGGAAGGCCTGAATGTTTTAGGATTATGAGATTGTTAATGTTTCATGCTGTAAATAATATTATTATGAATTCTGATTCTTTTTGTATTATACTTATTGGTTGACATGAAGGAGATTAAGATGCGTGTTTTCTCTCCCTTCCGTTTGGAAGAAGCATGTAATATGCAATCTTTTTTTTTCCTTTCTTCTACTTTCACATGAATTTAGAGTAGGGTAAATATGTGGGCTTAATTGATTATATGTTCGGTTGTTTATTGGGAATCTAACTTACAGGTAGACTAATTCTAGTCTCATTATGAGATGAATCAAACTGGTTTACCATAGGACTGAACCACCATGATTAGCCATGGATTTTATCTCTGTTGCTCCCATATGCATAGAGACCAAAGGGATCCCAAGAAGTTGTGGAAGGCTCCAAGACGGAAAACAATCTTCAGCAAATATTATGTAATTATTTATCTCCTTTAATTACCATTGTATTATAGTAATCTGTGTGGTAGATTCATTAGGGTTTATGAGAAATCCCAATGGAAAAACTCTAAATTGAAACAAAAACTTCTAACATTTAGTACTCGGAATCGGATCGGGTGCATATCCCGCCGGAATTGAAATCGACGGCACACGATTCTTTAACTCGGATCGGTCTCTTCTTCATTCCTCAAGGCTTCAATAACTCGTTTGAAGACAAGGACGTGTTAGGGAAAATAATGGTGGATGATTAAATCTAACCGTAGAAAGAGAATTTTGGATGATCTTTCGGTGATGAGCACATGATGCTCATGTGAGGACAAAGATGGAAATCTTTAGAAGTCGCCACCTAGATTTAGGTCTAGGACCTTGGAAATGTGAAATCTCACCCTAAGGTAAGACTTCGATTGACTCATGACCCTTAGATTGGAATTCTGGTCCATCGAGATTGGGTAAGTGTCGTTACGGTTATGGGAAGGGGTTAGGCACCCAAACCGCCCGATCGAAATCGGTCTCCTATACCTTTCCTATGCTAGACTCTATTTGCTAAGCCAAACCAAACCAAGGGGTTTGATATCATTGAACCGAATCAGATCCATCGATTGCCTACGTATCACGGAATTATTCAAAATCGGGTTCACCATCGTAGTTCGGATGTGATTAAAGTTTATGGATGTGATTTATGCTTGTGCATGATTAAGTTCTTTGTTCAAGTTGAAATTTATGCTTGAATGGTTGAGAAATCCTATGGGTTAGGATCTGGATAGTCCATGTGGACTGATAGATAGTCCTAGTGGATCTAAGAATAACCCTATTTGGGTTGAAATATGGATAATGTCCTAGTGGATTTATGGATAGTCCAAGTGGACTAAGATGTGGATAACCCTATTTGGGTTAAAATATGGGGGATATCCTAGTGGATCTATGGATAGTCCGAGTGGACTAAATTGTGGATCCGAATTTGGGTTTCTCCCAAATAGCCTACGTATCCTAGGGTTTGACCTAGGAATCAGAATCCGCGTAGTTCGGGATGGATAACCTGTTCTAGGTTAATGATTGAGAACCTATTCTAGGTTTAGGTTTAGAACCTATTCTAGGTTTAGGGTTTGCCGAGGGCAAATCGTCCTAAATTACCCTTTTCATTCCGAATTCTAATTTTGGAAGGTTTGGCAAGGCATTCTCTTTCTTCATTAAGATTTTTTTATCATTCCCATTATGCCCTTCCCAAGAATGTGGGTGCCTAAATGCACGTCCCCACACCTATGTTGTCTTCTAGAGGTGTGCATATATGGCAGTTTGACTAGGGTGTTGCATAAAATAAGTTATTGCCAAAAAACAGAATATTCTATCTAGACATGGCACATAAAACATTTATGGCAAGAAAATCACATACAAGAAGATTGTTTAGAAATCTTTCAAATATGGCATGTATTGCAAATAAGGCAAGAGCCTATATGGCATGATCTAGTATGCTATCTTCTAAGCATGGCAAGATCCTAATTGCTATTTCTTTCCATATTTAGGGTTTTCTACCCTAATTATTATTTTATTTCTATTTTTTAGGATTTTCTACCCTAATTGCTACTTTCTTTCCATTTTAGGGTTTTCTACCCTAATTGTAATTTTATTTCCATTTTTTAGGTTTTCCTATCCTAATAGCTATTTTCTTTCCATTTTAGTGTTTTCTACCCTAATTATTTTCTTTCCATTTTTAGGTTTTCTACCCCTAATTATTTTCTTTCCCATTTTTAGGGTTTTCTACCCTAATTATTTTCTTTCCATTTTTAGGGTTTTCTACCCTAATTATTTTCTTTCCATTTTTAGGGTTTTCTACCCTAATTATTTTCTTTCCATTTTTAGGGTTTTCTACCCTAATTATTTTCTTTCCATTTTTAGGGTTTTCTACCCTAATTGTGACAATAAGCATTTAATATAGCATGTGAGCAAGTGTAGCGCATAAATATGGCAATAAACATGTGTATCATTCCAATCATGGCAATGTGATTATTTCAATTATGGCAATGTGATCATTCCAATTATGGCAGTGTATGCATACGAGCATCCGAACATAGCATAACATCAAATATGGCATGTGAGAAACAACCAAAGCATATGAGAATCAATCAAAACATGATGGAACATGCAGCAAGATAACAGCTTTGTCGGCTGGACCAAAATGGGCACATAGGGCACTGTACTTACTCAAAAAATTCTTAAAATATATCCCTGGAAAGAAGACTCAGAGGCCAACATTTTGTCTCAAGGGAGATATTCCTAAAAGAGACCATAGGCAGGTCGAAAACATTCCCCAAGTACAGGTAAATACACTGGTCAGGTCTGTTCCAGATTTTTGACCAGTTGCACCATAAATTCCAAATAAAATTCTATTCTTAATGAAAATTAAATACAGACATATGTCTATGTAGATAACTATCTGATCTAAAATTTCATTAAGAAAAACAAGTTAAAACAGTATATTTTCTTTGTGAAAAATGACTCTTTTCAATCATGCAAATCAGCACATCATGGCAGATCTGAAATCAAAGCTTTATGCACTTAAAAATTGATATCAATTCAAAAAAAAATGGAAAAAATATGAAACCAGTGCCATTTTTTAGAAGACTTTCATGTCTAAAAAGTTCATGTTAAGTGGAATTTCTGATTATGGCCATAAAGTCTTTGTCTAGAGACTTTCCGATGGAGGATTGCATTACATCCGAGAAAAATAGCAATGTCAAAGACAAATTGTTTGATATATTTCCCCAATTCCAAATGGAACGAAATTTTTAGGGTAGTCTTCTATCATATCAGAGAGACTCCCATAAAATTTTGGGCTTCAAAATCTTAGAAAAAATACATATGATGTACGTCCTAAGTTTGAACCCTAAATCTGGAATTTTCAGATCAGAAAATCACTTTATGAAATTTACAAAAAACATCAAACATCATTGTATATCAATCAAAAATTCATCATTGAATAGCTTAGACAAATTATCATTCATGAAAAATGTTAGACATAGGCATCCTAACATTAACAAGCATGTAATAGAGCATTCATGATTGAGATTTCATGAAAATTAGCCTTTTTCAAGCAAAATTGGCATTCGGGCATTATAACGACCTCTAAATTTGTTTAGAGTACTAACCTTGGGCCCTTTTATCGAGCGAAACCGTTGATGAAGGGTGATTGGGGATTGTATCAATCCCCTTTGAATGTGAATCCTCCTTCTCCTCTCTTCCTCGCTTCTTTCTCTCTTCTCTTTCTCTCTCTCTTTCACGTTTTCCTCTCTCTCGCTCTCTCCTTTCTCTCTCTCCCCACGCTTTCCTCTCTTTTTGCTCTGGAAAAAAAGGATCCTCCTCCTTGCCTATTTATAGTTTTTTCACTCATTTTCTAAAAGATCCTTTTTTCTAAAAAAATATTTTTTTTCCCCCTTTTTTCTTTCCTTCCTTTTTTCTTTCCTTTCTTTCTCCTCTCTCTCTTTCACGTTTTCTTTCTAGAAAACGTGAAGGGGAATCTTTTCCCCTTTTTCTTTTTTTTTTTTTTTTTCCTCTCTCTTTCCTTTTTTTTTTCTCATGATCTTTTGGATTATCTCAAAACCCTAAATCCCCTTCTCTTTCACGTTTTCTCTCTCCCCCTTTCCTTTTTTTTCTCAAAATCTTTTGGATTATCTCCACAATTGAAATCTCTATTCTTTTCCACGTTTTTTCCTCCCCTCTTTCCTTTTTTTTTTCTCAAAATCTTTTGGATTATCTCCACAATTGAAATCTCTATTCTTTTCCACGTTTTTTCTCTCCCCTCTTTCCTTTTTCTTCTCAAAAATCTTTTGGATTATGATTTACACATGTATATTACACATATATATATTTAATAACATACATACACATACATACATACATACATGTATATATATATGTATATATATATATATTATAATATATATAGAGACCCGACCTAGGTTGACAACCGATTTGAATTGAGTTGACCGGACCGATTGGAATTCACCGGGGTTTCCTCTCCTTGTCATTTCACGGGTCATTTCCGCCGTCATCCCGCATGGAATTTTCCGATGGCCTCTATTCCAAATTTTTTATGCTTCATTTTGTAGAACATAAAAAATGAGAAATATAGGAACTTGAACCACCTCATTTGGAAGTAAAATGGTCAACTTATGAATTTTTGAAGTTTAAACGGACCAATTACCGATAATTTGGTTGACCATTCCCGCATGAGATCCTTCGGAGACTTCTACCGAAAAATATTTTACGCCCACTTTGTAGAGCACTAAAAATGGAACATAATGAGACCGAATCACCCGAATCCGATGTAGAACGGAAAAGATATGCGTCAAGTTCTAATGATCATTTTGCATGCAAGTTTGCATGGGACCCACCGGCGACTTCTACCCGGGATTTTTTACGTCCACTTTGTAGAACATCATGAATGAAGAATAATGGTCTTGGAATCATCCGAATCCGATGTCGATGATCAAGATATGATGATTTGAAATTCAAGCAATCCAACTTAGGATAATTTGCATGAAGGCCCCCGGGATTATTATTTTATAATAATTTCGGAAACCTCCCTTATATGTAGCATCCGACTAAAATGATCATATCTTCCTCATTTGATATCGAATTGAGCAATTCCGGTCTCGTTTCAAGATAATTCCATGACCTATGCATCCACGCAGATAATAGCCCATGACCCTGCCGTGAGGATCGGTGGAAAATCACGAATCTTTGGGTTAAAGGTCCGAAACCCGCCATATTGGTTCACTTATGCCGAGGGTGGCAAAAATGGGGTGCTTACAGATGCCCCTCTTTAGCCGAGATTGTTATCGCTTGAAGGCTAAAAGATAAAAGAACCACATTTTTGGGGTATGAGTGACATTGTTTATTGGGCTGCACTTAGGGTATTTCTTCCTAAACCGCCTACGTATTCTAAGGGTGTCCTAGAAATCAAGCCCGTAACGTAGTTCGACCGGGCAAGAAGGTTTGCTTGTCTCGGAAGATTGGTGAGTGCTCTTCTTGTATGAAGCTAGGCCGTGAATACAAGACTCATTTGTAGGCCGGGAACCTTTTCTTGTTGAGGTGGAACTCAATGCAAGGTATGTGCGGGCTTGGACCCGGCTTGATCCATTTGTAGGCCGATAAACCTCTTCTTGTATGAAGCTAGGCTGTGAATACAAGGCTCATTTGTAGGCCGGGAACCTCTTCTTGCCGAGATGGAACTCAATGCAAGGTATGTGCGGGCTTGGACCCGGCTTGATCCATTTGTAGGCTGATAAACCTCTTCTTGTATGGAGCTAGGGCTGTGAATACAAGGCTCATTTGTAGGTCTGGGAACCTCTTCTTGCTAAGGTGGAACTCAATGCAAGGTATGTGCGGGCTTGGACCCGGCTTGATCCATTTGTAGGCCGATAAACCTCTTCTTGTATGGAGCTAGGCCGTGAATACAAGGCTGATTGCATGAGCTTGGGCTCGGATTTGATTTGTCCGGATGGAAGACTTGATGTCTTTCCTTGATTAAGATTTTGGCTTGAGTACCTGCATTTGCCGAACATTGAAAATTTCATAGAGCATATGAATGATTATGTTGAATCAAGTGCTTCTTTATTGAATCTAAGAGACATAGTTCATGAAACACACTAGAATTCAAAAAAAATAACCTAAAATGCTATTGGCTTCTTGATTGGTGCGACTCTAGGGAGTGTTTGAACATTTCTATTGTTCCATTCACGAGCAATGGTATCAACCGGATCTGATGTCAACTTTATGGGAAGTTCATAATCAGTTACTTCTCCGTTGGTGCTTGCTGGGATATTGAATTGCCGAGGTAATCTTATTGGAGAGTAGAACGAGGTATGAGTCAACCCCATGATCCGGACATGCAAACTATTTTCCGTATTTGTGACAACCCGCTCTTGCTTCCACCAAGTGCATTTCCATCCGATGTCCGCCGTGGTTATTTCTTTGAGGCGGCTAAACCGGGCTCAGGTCCATCCGATAAGCCATAGGATCTGCTCTCTTTGCCAATTGAAAAGGGTTGAGGGTCGCCATTTCAGATTCCTCAACTAATCCTAACCTTCTCAACTAACCAGATTTGAAGAAGATATGGTGATCCGCTGAAATTGTTCAACTCAAACCGGTCTTGATGAGTTGCCATGAAGTCAAAGCCCTTGAATGTCTCGGCCAACACTGTAGGGATGATATCAAAACCTTGTCTTGCATGCTTTATGAGATCTATTATGATGGGAGATTCCAGATTCGGGCAACTTCGTAGCAATAGTCGGGCTATGCTACAATATAGGTAAACATGTCTTCTCCGAACTTGTGCTTCTTTCCTTGTTGGACTTGTATGAGCATATGACTTGATCATGCGCTTTATCTCGTAGCCGTTGATCTTGTACAAAACGGCACATTTCTTTCTTATCCCGCTTGAAAAAGTCTTGTATCTCCCGCCTCGTAATCTTTTCCCCGGATATGGCTTGAAGATCTTCCGCTTAGGTGCGAGCAAAAGGCAAGCTCCAAATTCTTCCACGCTTGGGCATAACTCGACTTCTCCCATCCCGAAAACATGAACCGCCGGATCCCGGCATTGAGCGGCCGCTTTTAAAAGGTCCGGGCATAATTTTACGGTTGTTAATTGAGGAAGTGCCTCCAATTGATGCTTTCGTAAGAAAGAGCTATCTTCTCGTGGAACTCAATACGCCGCTCCAATTTTTCGCCCCGTCCATCTCTCGTAATTCCGTCTCGACGGATCAATGTATTATCGCCTTCCCGGCCGTGACCCGTAGGGAATCCCGACATACAAATAGAGGTTAAAAAATGAATCATTGGAATTACCTTCAATTATTGTTGTTTAGATATGTTGAAAATGCCCTTAGAAGGTTGCACACGAAATGTATACATATGATTGACTCTGTCTGAGTTTAAAGTACATAAATCTATAGACATGACGAGCTAAAATGGAGGTCCAAAAGGGACCGACAAGAAACCGTCCGGTGGGTTTGCCGCCCCGAAGGAGTTTGTGGTTGTTTATGTAGAATGGGCATATCTTCCCGAGAAGATCCCATTTTATGGGCTTTGGAATGGATGGGCTTATTGGAATCTTGGGACGCCGTCGGATGTAATGAACGACGATAAGAGTTCCAAATTTTCTTCTTTTCTTCTTCTTTTTTTTTTTTTTTTTTTTTTTTTTTTTTTTTTTTTTTTTCTCGATTGATATACTCATGAGAGTTTACATCAAATGATATGAAAAACGGGCTTTGATATGTAACTCTTGGGAAATCCGTTGGATAGATGGACGGATGAAAGAGTTTAGCCAACAAACAGAAATTCTTTCTTTGATCATGATGATAAGAAGAACCATTCCCCGGGTGAAAGGTGTTGTGCCCCATTGGAGAATCCAAATCAACCATGTCGGTAAGTTCCTCAAATGATTGATGCCCCGTTGTTGATGTCGCAGTGAGAGACAAGCCTTCTACAGCCCCCTTTTTTTTTTTTTTTTTTTTTTTTTTTTTTTTTTTTTTTTGAAGGAGCGTAGAGGCTACACATAATACTTCTTCACTTGATCCAAGTTGGTCAAGTATTGTAACTCGATGCCTTCCATGTTGACTAGTCGAACAGCTTTCCCTTTAGTGAGGGCACCTCTATTTCTACCGGGAGGACTGCTTCCATACCATATACTAGTGAATACGGCGTTGCCCCAGTAGATGTTCTTATGGATGTTCCGTATGCCCGAGTGCATAAGGTAGTTTGTCCGCCCGACCAACATTAGATTCCGCCATCTTCCGGAGGATAACCTTAACATTTTTATTGGCTGCCTCTACTGCCCCATTTGTCCGTGGACGGTAAGGAGAGGACCGATGCCTTTTGATGTGGAACTTGTCACATAATTCTTGGACTCTCCCTCCGAAGTGTTGTCCTTGATCCGAGATTATAGACCGAGGCATTCCATGCCGGCATATGATATACTCTTGTAGAAATTTAGCCACTTTGTTTGCTGTGAGCTTGGCGTATGATTGTGCCTCTACCCACTTTGTAAAGTAATCGATGGCAACCAAGATGAATTCATGCCCATTCGAAGCTTTAGGGTGAACCTTTCCAATCACATCTATGCCCCGAGTTGAGAAAGGCCATGGAGAGCTAAGAGTATGCAACTCTGCGGGAGGCACGTGTATCAAATTAGCATGGATTTGGCACTTGTGACATTTCCTTACGAACTCGAACAATCCGCTTCCATTGTGTTCCAATAATATCCCATTCTCGAGAATCTTCTTTGCAAGCATTCTAGCGCTCATGTGAGGTCCGCATATTCCTTGATGGACCCGCTCGATAACATTTTGCGCCTGTTCCTCATCGATACGGACTAACCGCACTCCTTCATGGGATCTTTTGTACGGGATATCTTCGCATAGTATGAATTGGGAGGCATATCTCCTAAGAGACTTCCTCTCACCTGTTGTAGCTTCCACCGGATACTTTCCTTCTTTGATGAAATCTATGATAGGAGCAAACCATGGCCGACCATCGACCGTCAATGCATTCACTTCTTCCAAGTGGATCTGGCCGTACTCTCTTCTCTATGATTAGTGGTTTGATACGTCCCAACGGATCATTTCCAATCATTGAAGCCAAGGTGGCCAATGCATCAGCATACTTATTGGTATCTCTTGGGGAGTAGTCAAATTCAATTTGCTCGAACTTCCGAGCCAGGGGTTATTGCACATTGCCGATAAGGTATCGCCTTCTCATCTTTGGTTTTCCAATCCCCTCCGACTTGGTAGATAACAATTGATGAGTCACCATAGACTTTTAATCATGGACCCCCTATGGCCAAAGCTGCTTTTAGTCCCATGATACATGCTTCATACTCGCAATGTTGTTTGTGCAAATAAGTCTAATCCGAATGAAAATGGTACAAATGCCCCTTCCGGATCTATGAATAAGACGCCGGCCCCGTATCCCATATGATTTGCGGCTCCATCGAAGAACATTATCCATGTGTCATTCTTCCCCTCTTCTTGAGTGGTGTAGACTTCTTCATCGAGGAATACATCTTCCAAATGTCCGAGGTTATCTTCAATTGGTAGAGCCGACGGATGTTCTCGCGATTACGCTCCCTTTGATAGACTTTTGAGTAGTGTATGTGATGTCAAATTGACAACAACAATAGCCACCTAGCCAATCTTCCCGTTAAAGCCGGTTTCTCGAATAGATACTTCAGGGGGTCCATTCCGGAAATGAGTATGACCTTGTAGGATAACATGTAATGTCTCAATCTCTTTGTTATCCGCACCGGGGCTGTGCATGTCTTCTCCAACCGTGTATAATTGGCTTCAGTATCCCGTGAATTTCTTACTCGAGATAGTATACGCCTTTTTCGTCTTTCCATCTTGTATCATGCCTCGGGCTATCATTGACCCCATAGAAACTTCTAGTACCGACAAGTAAAGGAGTAGCGGTCTTCCCGGTACTGGTGGGGCTAAGACCGGTGGGTTCAACAGATATGCCTTAATCTTGTCAAAAGCCATCCGACATTGAGGGTTCCAATCCTTTGGCTGGTCCTTCCCGAGTAGTTTGAAAATTGGTTCACACGTTGCGGTGAGATGTGCAATAAACCGGTTGATGTATTGAAGTCTTCCCAAGAAACCTCTTACTTCCCTTTCCGTTTGAGGAGCCGGCATTTCGTAGATGGCTTTTATCTTGGTTGGGTCAATTTCAATTCCTCTTTGGCTGACCATAAAACCTAGCATTTTGCCGGCTATAACCCCCGAATGCACATTTTTGGGGGTTAAGCCTTAGTTTGTAGTGCTTGATCCTTTCAAAGAATTTCCTTAACGCAGGGATGTGACCTTCTCTCGGTGAACGATTTTACAATCATATCATCTACATACACCTCTACCTCCTTATGGATTAGGTCGTGCAAGATTGTAGTAGCCATCCTTTGATAAGTTGCCCCAAAATTTTTCAGCCCAAATGGCATTACAAAGTAACAAAGAGGTGCCCCAATCCGCTATGAATGGGCGGTCTTCTCCTTGTCTTCAGTGCCATCTTTATCCGATTGTACCCCGAGAATCCATCCATGAAGGACAACAGAGCATGATTTGCAAGTGTTATCCACTAGGATGTCTATCTTTGGTAATGGAAAGTCATCTTTAGGGCTGGCCTTATTCAGGTTTCGTAATCAATGCACACCCTCGCCTTCCATCTTTTTAGGTACAATGACCACATTTGCTAACCACTCGGATACTCGGAACCTCCGGGAATCCCGCATCAAACCGCTTCATGATATCCTCCTTAACCTTAAGGGTCCATTCAGGCCTTAACCGCCTTAGCTTCGCGCTTACATGGCCTTACGTCCGAGACCAAAGGTATCTTATGCTGTACCACTTCGTGGTCTATGCCGGGCATATCTTCATAGGACCAGGCAAATACTTCTTGGAATTCCATTAGTAATTCCGCCATTTGTTTGGTTTCCTCTTCCGTCAAGGTAGCACCGATCTTTATTTCTCGAGGTTGCTCTACTGAACCAAGGCTGATTATCTTGAAGTCTTCACCAACAAGTTGAGCTTTCTTTTCCTCCGAGGCTTGGATGGATTGTAATATTTCAGGAAATGGTTCATCATTCTCATCATTTTCAAAGTTAGAGTTAGAAGGAGAAGGAAAGGAAGAAGTAGACGCAGAGTAATTCAAAATGTCATCTTTATTCATATTCAAAAGCAGAGGTACAGAGGAAATGGTTCCAAGTGGAACGGACTCAAACTTTGAAACGGACTCAATCTTATCTAAAGACCTCAGGACCCTAGGCTCGGACATAGTCATTATATGTGGATTACATGGCAACCCCTTTGGGTAGACAAAATTATCATGACAACTCCAATTGGGGATTATTCCTTTGATGGGTAGGGTGAATTGTTGTACATCGGGACTCCTATCTTGGTCTTCACCGGTGAGCGCCATCACTTGATCATCGTCGAACAGCTTGCCGATGTTGATCACTTCTATCTCAGATTTTTGCTTCTTGCTCGCTCTTGGATCTTGACTTGCTCGAGCTCTTCCCAATCAAGAGTACAATCATGGAATATTTCGAACCCGGGTACTTGCTTTTGAAGGTGAGTGCTGAACCAAGGTTCCGAAAATCCACAATAAATGTTGTTTTCTCCTTCTTTGACAAAATACCCATTTAGGGTCCTTGAAAACTCGGATATCTTGTACATTGTATAACCCCTCGATATTGCATGACGGACCGCTTCGTCCGTCCTTTGAGGTCGCCGGTCCCCACTAACTCTATCCGATGCTCTTATTTTGCTGCTACCATACTTAACACTATACTTGTATTTCATCCTCTCGAACTTCCGAAATCCTTCGTCGCCTCTCGCTCCGCTTTTGCTTGATTACTTTCGGATCCCCTTCGGTGGGGGTATATCCCAGCCCAAATCTATACTCATTGATCAATAGAGATAAGAAAGTGGTACTACCATGTTGGTGGGGAACCAAGGCCCATACCCGGAAAGTAGAGCATGTTAAGTAATTGACGAAATGAAAAAGGCAGATGCGCACTGTAGGATCCGGCTCGGCTTGTGGCTAAGATGTTGTCAACTTGAAACCCTCCGAGAGAGAAGTCCCGCCTTGTATTCCCTTGTAACTCTTCATTACTTTGTCCAAGTGGCCAATGTATTCACAGCTGCGGAATCTGCGTGTATTGTCACGGTTGTACCCTTGTAGATGAATTTAATCTTCCGGTATAAAGCGGATGCCACCGCATTGGCCCGATGGATCCAAGGCCTACCCGTAAGCATCCTGAATGAGGCGTAGATATCAATGACTTGGAACTCTGCTTTCAAACTCAGCCGGTCCTACTTGAATTGGTACCGTGAAGACACCCAATATAGCCCTTCCGGTATTGTCGTATGCCTTGATGGTCATATCCGGTGGTTTCAACTCGACTCGCCGAAGCCTAGATGCTTGAACGCACGGAAAGGGAATACATTTAAGGCTGACCCATTATCGACCAAAACCTGAAAAATGCTATTGCCCCGGCATCCGATGGTAATATGCGAGCTTGTATGTGATCCTTACCTCCTTGAGGAAGATCTCGCATCTCCAAAAAACAATTGCATTAACGGCATATCTACCCCCTACTAGCATGGCTAGTTCTTCTCCCTCCATTGAAACCGGGACCCGAATGCTTGCCGAGATTTCAGCACCGCGTCCCTGTGGACCTTGGAAGCCATCGAAGTTCCCAAATGGACACATTGGCTTGGGTCTTTTGTAGTTGTTTCAAGACCGGGTTTGGAGGTTCCGGTTGATTGGCGGGTCCTTTACCTTTCTCTCTTACGGCTTGGGCCGGATCACTTACCATCGGGTGAGATGGTTTGTAGTTCTTCCCCCGTTCGGTTTCGCTATTTCTTGCTCATCCTCCGGGAATATGAACTCCATCTCAAGGAAACGGTTGTCAAATTGATCTACTTCTCTCTCCTCATCGGAGAGGTAGATGATGAATGGTTCTTCTTCTTCTTCTTCTTGTGCTTGTGCTATAAGGTGTGATGAATCTTCCGGGAAATAGAAATCATATTCTTCTTCTTCTTGTTGATGACTTCCCAACATGTTTATTTCGTCACCGGATGTGACAACCATATTGCTTACTCCTTCTATGACCGTAGTAAGGTCCGAGGGGTTATCTCCCACTCTATGAAGTTGATGCCTTGGGTGAGGGAGGGGATTATTCGCCACCGACACTTGTCGGGGCTGGACCTTAAATTTGCCGTAATCCAACAGATCTTGTATGGCATGCCTTAATGTATAGCAATTGTCCGTATCATGCCCATGCTGATTGTGGTACTTACAAAAAAGATCCATACGAAAAATTCCTGGAAGAGGGCTTGGAGGTGGACGAGGGTCGAGCACAGTCAACTTCTTGGCTTGTATTAATTTATCCAGAGCCTTGGACCGGGTCATCCCCAAATCGGTAAACCGCCTCCTTGGTCTTGCTTGCTGTGGTGGGGTGTAATTTGAACTTCCCAAGATCAATGGTTCAGAATTGGTATTAGCTATCTGCTTTACGGATTGATTTCCTGGGTTTCTTGGTGGGTACGCCCTTCTATTTGACACTCCTTCCGACCTTTCCGACTTTCCCGGGTAATATATCTCCTCGGGTTATGGCGTCCTCCACTTGTTGTCCCGCAACCACGAGCCCTTCAAATGATAGGATGGCCCGGCCGAAGATGTATGTCTTATATGGCCCACTTAAACCTCTCATCATTATCCGCACTTGATCTCTTTCGCAGGGTCGATCCCAAAGCTTCGCTGCAACACTTCCGAACCGGGTCGATAGGCCGTGAACGCCTCTCCTTGTGCTTGGACCATGGTCTCCAACCGCCTACGGTGGGTCTCCAACTCCGTATTGTAGGAATAGAAATTGATAAATGCTTTAGTGATATCCGACCAAGAATGTATCCGTGATGGTTTCGAATTCATCAACCATCGATGAGCCCCACCCGTGAGGGAGAATTGGAATGCCCGTCCCTAACCGCTCATCGCTGAATCCTTCGCCTTGCTTCAATAGACCCGTGAATGATCTTAAGTGGGCCCCGGGATCTCCTGTCCCATCAAATTTCTCGGTGGTCCATTTAAACTTGGGAGGTAGTTTAGTTTCGGAAAGAAGCATAATCCTTCGGCATCAATAATTTGACTTTCTACTCCTTTCATGCCCCTTAGTATTTTTTCCACTTGACTCAATCTGTCACCGTATGGGCCATCTTCTTCCTTCGATTTCTTAGTCACCGGGGTAGCCCGAATGATGGACTGTTTATGGGGTACGACACCTTCCATATCTTCGAATGCCGGGTTTATGAAAATTTTTGATGCAGCTGCATTAGGGGTATTCGGTCCTTGTGGTGATGCCATATTTACCCTTTCGGAGGTCAACCCTTGAGCCCGCAGCTGTAATTGGATATCCCTTACTGCGGTAGCTATCATTCCCATGGTATCCTCTATCTTTTCCATTCTAGCATCCATAGTGTTCGGGACTTGGTTTGATCCTTCGGCCATTGATTCAGTTGATGTGGTTGAGATGGGACTAACAGGCTTTGGTGTGTACACCCTAGATAATCTCCCAAGAACGGGATCCCTTATCCAAGAGGTAGAAATGGTTGTAGTTTGGGCTGACTCCTTGGCTTGGGTACCGGAAAGGAACCCAAAAGTGATAAATATTAGGACACTAAGATTACGGAAGTGGAAAGAAGTTAAGTACACAATCAAAGATGACTCAACCAAACAAGAGTTAGCTCCCTCATAAGAACGATCGGGTAAACATTGTCCGAAAGTCAATTTAATCGAATTTGATTAAGCCATGTGTTCGGGCCTTGGGACCTCGTGATTCAAAAATGGATAATCGGTGGTACCAAGGTCCGGCCAATTGGATTACCGAATTCGATGAAATTGAAATGGATATATTAATCCGTCGTCCTTATTAGGGATGATTAGCAAAAGCGGTTCATAGATGAACAAACTAGTAAATTTCTTCTTGACCATGGTATCTAAGTCTTGACAGGGGATTTTCTACTCGTTTTTTGAAATCGACGTGTTAACAATGAGAGATTCAACACATCGAGCTTACTTAATGGAGGGTGTATAGTGACCGTCTACTATGATGTAGAACAGGTGTATACATACCCCATGCTCCCAATGGGTGAGAGTTCAAGATGCTCATCGTGTAGAATCTAACATGTTGACCAATCGAGGACAAAAACGGGCAGAACTTCGACGCCTCGAACATGGATGTCATGGTTAAGCCGATTTTACTTGGGTCGGTTCAGGGATGAACCAAAAAAATAACAAACATTGGGCTACAATCCGGGTTAGGACGAAAAAGGCCACCTTGACGAGGATGGGGTAACCTATCACCGAATGCTCGATGAATAATGGGCCCCCAATCCCTTTATATACTATGTTGCAAGGATCCAAGCGACGTGGAGTAGCATAACGCATTCCCGGGCGGACCCAAGAAACGCTCGTTAGAGGCTGCTCACCGGTCGTGGTCTCACAAAGTACAGGCCAAGGCTGTGTGTTTCTCCTAGCGGGCTGCCCCATATGCATGGGACCCGGTTCGGCTACTCGCACGAATGTGTGACTGAACCCATTCCCCCCCAAAGCAATAATATACAAGCATAAATATAATATCCTAAAATCTAGCATCCAATTCACATAAGGAAAGTTTTCATTTAAGAGTTTGACATTTATATCCCCAGTGAAGTCGCCACTGTGAGGACAAAGATGGAAATCTTTAGAAGTCGCCACCTAGATTTAGGTCTAGGACCTTGGAAATGTGAAATCTCACCCTAAGGTAAGACTTCGATTGACTCATGACCCTTAGATTGGAATTCTGGTCCATCAGAGATTGGGTAAGTGTCGTTACGGTTATGGGAAGGGGTTAGGCACTCCAAACCGCCCGATCGAAATCGGTCTCCTATACCTTTCCTATGCTAGACTCTATTTGCTAAGCCAAACCAAACCAAGGGGTTTGATATCATTGAACCGAATCCGTATCCATCAGATTGCCTACGTATTACGGAATTATTCCGAAAATCAGGTTCACCATCGTAGTTCAGGTGTGATTAAAGTTTATGGATGTGATTTATGCTTGTGCATGATTAAGTTCTTTGTTCAAGTTGAAATTTATGCTTGAATGGCTGAGAAATCCTATGGGTTAGGATCTGGATAGTCCATGTGGACTGATAGATAGTCCTAGTGGATCTAAGAATAACCCTATTTGGGTTGAAATATGGATAATGTCCTAGTGGATTTATGGATAGTCCAAGTGGACTAAGATGTGGATAACCCTATTTGGGTTAAAATATGGGGGATATCCTAGTGGATCTATGGATAGTCCAAGTGGACTAAAATGTGGATCCGAATTTGGGTTTCTCCCAAATAGCCTACGTATCCTAGGGTTTGACCTAGGAATCAGAATCCGCGTAGTTCGGGATGGATAACCTGTTCTAGGTTAATGATTGAGAACCTATTCTAGGTTTAGGTTTAGAACCTATTCTAGGTTTAGGGTTTGCCGAGGGCAAATCGTCCTAAATTACCCTTTTCATTCCGAATTCTAATTTTGGAAGGTTTGGCAAGGCATTCTCTTTCTTCATTAAGATTTTTTATCATTCCCATTATGCCCTTCCCAAGAATGTGGGTGCCTAAATGCACGTCCCCACACCTATGTTGTCTTCTAGAGGTGTGCATATATGGCAGTTTGACTAGGGTGTTGCATAAAATAAGTTATTGCCAAAAAATAGAATATTCTATCTAGACATGGCACATAAAACATTTATGGCAAGAAAATCACATACAGTAAGATTGTTTAGAAATCTTTCAAATATGGCATGTATTGCAAATAAGGCAAGAGCCTATATGGCATGATCTAGTATGCTATCTTCTAAGCATGGCAAGATCCTAATTGCTATTTCTTTCCATATTTAGGGTTTTCTACCCTAATTATTATTTTATTTCTATTTTTTAGGATTTTCTACCCTAATTGCTACTTTCTTTCCATTTTAGGGTTTTCTACCCTAATTGTAATTTTATTTCCATTTTTAGGGTTTTCTACCCTAATTGCTATTTTCTTTCCATTTTAGGGTTTTCTACCCTAATTATTTTCTTTCCATTTTTAGGGTTTTCTACCCTAATTATTTTCTTTCCATTTTTAGGGTTTTCTACCCTAATTATTTTCTTTCCATTTTTAGGGTTTTCTACCCTAATTATTTTCTTTCCATTTTTAGGGTTTTCTACCCTAATTATTTTCTTTCCATTTTTAGGGTTTTCTACCCTAATTGTGACAATAAGCATTTAATATAGCATGTGAGCAAGTGTAGCAGATAAATATGGCAATAAACATGTGTATCATTCCAATCATGGCAATGTGATTATTTCAATTATGGCAATGTGATCATTCCAATTATGGCAGTGTATGCATACGAGCATCCGAACATAGCATAGCATCAAATATGGCATGTGAGAAACAACCAAAGCATATGAGAATCAATCAAAACATGATGGAACATGCAACAAAGATAACAGCTTTGTCGGCTGGACCAAAATGGGCACATAGGGCACTGTACTTATTCAAAAAATTCTTAAAATATATCCCTGGAAAGAAGACTCAGAGGCCAACATTTTGTCTCAAGGGAGATATTCCTAAAAGAGACCATAGGCAGGTCGAAAACATTCCCCAAGTACAGGTAAATACACTGGTCAGGTCTGTTCCAGATTTTTGACCAGTTGCACCATAAATTCCAAATAAAATTCTATTCTTAATGAAAATTAAATACAGACATATGTCTATGTAGATAACTATCTGATCTAAAATTTCATTAAGAAAAACAAGTTAAAACAGTATATTTTCTTTGTGAAAAATGACTCTTTTCAATCATGCAAATCAGCACATCATGGCAGATCTGAAATCAAAGCTTTATGCACTTAAAAATTGATATCAATTCAACAAAAAATGGAAAAAATATGAAACCAGTGCCATTTTTTAGAAGACTTTCATGTCTAAAAAGTTCATGTTAAGTGGAATTTCTGATTATGGCCATAAAGTCTTTGTCTAGAGACTTTCCGATGGAGGATTGCATTACATCCGAGAAAAATAGCAATGTCAAAGACAAATTGTTTGATATATTTCCCCAATTCCAAATGGAACGAAATTTTTAGGGTAGTCTTCTATCATATCAAAGAGACTCCCATAAAATTTTGGGCTTCAAAATCTTAGAAAAAATACATATGATGTACGTCCTAAGTTTGAACCCTAAATCTGGAATTTTCAGATCAGAAAATCACTTTATGAAATTTACAAAAAAACATCAAACATCATTGTATATCAATCAAAAATTCATCATTGAATAGCTTAGACAAATTATCATTCATGAAAAATGTTAGATATAGGCATCCTAACATTAACAAGCATGTAATAGAGCATTCATGATTGAGATTTCATGAAAATTAGCCTTTTTCAAGCAAAATTGGCATTCGGGTATTATAACGACCTCTAAATTTGTTTAGAGTACTAACCTTGGGCTCAAATCGAGCGAAACCGTTGATGAAGGGTGATTGGGGATTGTATCAATCCCCTTTGAATGTGAATCCTCCTTCTCCCTCTCTTCCTCGCTTCTTTCTCTCTTCTCTTTCTCTCTCTCTTTCACGCTTTTCCTCTCTCTCTGCTCTCCTTTCTCTCTCTCCCCACGTTTTCCTCTCTTTTTGCTCTGGAAAAAAAGGATCCTCCTCTTTGCCTATTTATAGTTTTTTCACTCATTTTCTAAAAGATCCTTTTTTCTAAAAAATATTTTTTTTTTCCTTTTTCTTTCCTTCCTTTTTTCTTTCTTTCTTTCTCCTCTCTCTCTTTCACGTTTTCTTTCTAGAAAACGTGAAGGGGAATCTTTTTCCCCTTTTTTCTTTTTTTTTTTTTTATTCCTCTCTCTTTCCTTTTTTCTTCTCATGATCTTTTGGATTATCTCAAAACCCTAAATCCCCTTCTCTTTCACGTTTTCTCTCTCCCCTCTTTCCTTTTTTTTCTCAAAATCTTTTTGGATTATCTCCACAATTGAAATCTCTATTCTTTTCCACGTTTTTTCTCTCCCCTCTTTCCTTTTTTTTTCTCAAAATCTTTTGGATTATCTCCACAATTGAAATCTCTATTCTTTTCCACGTTTTTCTCTCCCCTCTTTCCTTTTTCTTCTCAAAAATCTTTTGGATTATGATTTACACATGTATATTACACATATATATATTTAATAACATACATACACATACATACATACATACATGTATATATATATGTATATATATATATATATTATAATATATATAGAGACTGACCTAGGTTGACAACTGATTTGAATTGAGTTGACTGGACTGATTGGAATTCACTGGGTTTCCTCTCCTTGTCATTTCACGGGTCATTTCCGCTGTCATCCCGCATGGAATTTTCCCGATGGCCTCTATTCCAAATTTTTTGCGTTCATTTTGTAGAACATAAAAAAATGAGAAATATAGGAACTTGAACCACCTCATTTGGAAGTAAAATGGTCAACTTATGAATTTTTGAAGTTTAAACGGACCAATTACCGATAATTTGGTTGACCATTCCGCATGAGATCCTTCGAGACTTCTACCGAAAATATTTTACGTCCACTTTGTAGAGCACTAAAAATGGAACATAATGAGACCGGAATCACCCGAATCCGATGTAGAACGGAAAAGATATGCGACTCAAGTTCTAATGATCATTTTGCATGCAAGTTTGCATGGGACCCACCGGCGACTTCTACCCGGGATTTTTTACGTCCACTTTGTAGAACATCATGAATGAAGAATAATGGTCTTGGAATCATCTGAATCCGATGTCAGATGATCAAGATATGATGATTTGAAATTCAAGCAATCCAACTTAGGATAATTTGCATGAAGGCCCCTGGGATTATTTATGATATTTTCAGAAACCTCCCTTATATGTATCATCCGACTAAAATGGTCGTATCTTCCTCATTTTACACCGGAATTGAGCAATTCTGGTCTCGTTTCGAAGATAATTCCATGACCTATGCATCTATGCTGATAATAGCCCATGACCCTACTGTGGGGATCAGTGGAGAATTACAAATCTTTGGGTTAAAGGTCAGAAACCTGCCATATTGGTTCACTTATGCCGAGGGTGGCAAAAATGGGGTGCTTACAGCTCATCCAAGGAACACGGTATGAGAATGAAGATATTGCAGACAATACTATAAGGAACCCGTGTTCGACCCCCTATCCTGACTAGGATAATATGCGACAAATTGAGGTGGGTTGTTGGGCCATTAATGGATTATCATTAATGCTCATAAATGCTGACAACAACCATAAATGCAAAACATATTGATTTGATTCGCCAAGTCACTAGATCTTAGTCCAAATCGACGGATAGTCAGAGCTTTACTTGGTAAAAGTGCAAGGACAGAAGCGGACATCTGGGTGTATAAGGAACATGGCCCAGAAGAGGGGTCGGATAAGGTCGATGGGGGTCGAAAAGTGATTAACAAGACAATATCACACGGTCTAGGGGGTCGTAGGCGTGCGGACCTATTGAATCCTAGGTAGCTAATGATCAAAGTAGGGACAGGTATGGGAAAGCTTGCCCAAAAAGGTTTCCAATTGAATCTATATATGTAACAAGAGAACATGAAATAAAGGGGACTTGAACTCTGGAGAAAATATCTCTCATTTCCGTTGTTATTGCTTTCAGTTGAGTTCTTTCAGTATCTAAGTTCAGTAGGAAAGGAGATAGTATAGGCAAACAGTGTCTCAAGGAACCCTTGTTTTCTAAAGGAGCTCCATTGTTTTATTGAGACTTCCATATTGTCTGTCCTGGTGATTCCATTCTGGATTCCAACAATAACAGTTTGGCGCCCAGCGTGGGGCCCTGACATATTTTGTTTGTTCAAATATCTCTTCTTTTACCAAAAGAGGAAAAAACATTTCTAACTTTATCCCTTTTCTTCAATCACATTTTCTCCCTAGCCACTCAACCAGTTCTCTTAACGTTGGCATGGCATGAGCAGGAAGAGCTGAAAGTTCCTATAACTTACGAGAAACTCAAGCTCGGCAGGCCGAAGCTAATATGGCCAGAGAACGGGTAGATGACCCAAGGGGACAAGATCCCCAAGATGTGTTTCCAGAAGAGCCAACCAATGATGGAGCGGGTGGCTCCAACTCAGATCAGACCCAGTACGTTTCCAGGGAACAATTTGATAGACTAGCCCAGCAGTTGGCCGCTTTGACAGAACTGTTACAACAACAGCCCACAGGAGTACCAGTAGCTTCAGTACCACTAGTAGATGTACCTGAAGTCCCACAGAGACCGCGACAGTCTAGACGCTCTGTGCCACGTGCTGTCCCTCCTAGCCCAAGGGGGGATAGTCCCTCGATAGATTCGTATCACCGCAAGGGTCGAAGTAGTCAGTGGGAGGACCCGCGACCTCAATCTGTCCCAGGAGTCGACCCGACTGAAATCGTTGAAAGTAGCCAAGAGTCTCTGGGAGTTTCTCGCCGGTCGTCTATCTCACGAAGGATGGGATCGAGGCAAGGTGCCAAGTGGGCCAGAGTCGGGATGTACACCGAATCGAAGGTAGCACGGGAGGCCCAAAGGAGGATCGACGAAGCTAGACGGGCCAGAGAAGATGCTCAGGCTAGGGTCGATGCTGCTCGACAAGCTTGTGAGGACATCCAAGCAAGGAACGAAGTAGCTAGGAGAATTCGAGAAGAAACCCAAGCCAGGGTCATAGAAGCCAGACAAATTCGCAAAGAAGTTCACGCTAAAGTGGACGCAGCGCAAGGAGAAAGGGTGGCGACTGCGCCGTCCGTTGCTGTGCCTTCGATTGCTATACCAGTCGCGGCTGTTCCAAAGGCAGATAGCTCTCCGGTTGGGAATGAAAACACTGAGAGGCTAGAACGTCTTGTCAAAGAGTTGATGTACCGGGTACAACATGTGGAAAGAGGGGTCGATCCAGCTGCTCTTTAGGAGTATGCCACGGAGACAGCCTTGACGAACGAGGTTATGAATCATCCCTTACCTTCCAACTTTGCCCTCCCAAATGTAGAATGGTATGATGGCAAGACGGATCCGGAGAGACACTTGGACAATTTCAAGGTGGGAATTGTAAGACCCGTACTCCGTAAACCCGATCTAAACCTTGGTTTTGTGTCGTAACAGGTCTTCCGATCATCACCGGGCCAGACGGGACTAACGGATGACAAACAGGTATGAAATCGAACCAAAGACGATCGAATCAGCATAATTTTATGTTGACCGGTCGATGTTACCGGTCATGGTACCGGTCGACCGGTCAGGGCTGCGCAGCTAAGTGTGGAAATTCAGAAATTGACTTCTGAGGGTCCCACTTGCCTGATTTCGAATCCTAAGACTTTCCTAATCCTAATAGGTTACTAAATCCTAATTCTAGCCTATAAATATACCCTTAAACCTCCTCAAATCCTTTCCATTGTCTCTAGCAAACCCTAGAGAAGAGAAAGAGGTTGGAAAGGAGAAGGAGCTAGGAAGAAGAAGAAGTGCCGCCATTGTCGTTCGACGAAGCTCACTCTACGCCAGTCAACGGTAAGTGTTTGAATCGAACTTCTTACCCTATGTTAATTGTGTGGGTGGATCAATACCATGCAAAGTAGGTATTGATCTAAAACCCTAAATTGGCCAATAAACCCTAAGTTGCTGTCAAACCCTAGATTCGAGTTTCGAGATGATATTCATCGAAACGAGACTTGAATGAGTTGGGGATAACTCTAACTCCAAGTTTAGACTTAGAATGGATAGGAAAAACCTTGGAAATCCATGGAGGATGATCGACGGCAGTCGAAAACCCATGTATGGTCTTCCGGAGACATACCGGTCGACTATACCGGTTGCACATGGTGCGACCTGTATGTTGCCACCGGTATCCCTCGGGAGGCTGGTCTGTGGGGACCGGCTGACCATACCGGTCGCCAGTCTTTCCCACAGAGTTGCGACCGGTACATGCCACCGGTCAGCTCTGTGAGTGTATTTTTGTAACCATGTTGGTTTCCGACCAACATGAAATCCTAGGCAATATATTCTAATGAAATCCTAATAACATTGTAGGACTTTGTGACTTCCCGTTTGGATCTTGCGACGTGGAGCAAGCTAACAAACGAGCGTCAGGTAAGGGAATCTGACCTAAACCTAATAATTAATGGACAGTAAGTTGTTGTTAATTACCTGAATATCTATGATGTGATGTTTGTGCATATTCACATGCCATCCTTTACTTTCAGTTATTATTATTGTTCATGCATGGATAGGAATGTGATTGTTAAGCATGTAATTATTTTCGTTAGTGTGTGGAGTGGGGCATGGGCCTGGGATCACTCCTCACACTAGCACCTTTTTGTAGTATTCTGTCTTAACATGCTTGGTACGGGTGGGGCATCAGGGGAAGGTCGTGGTACGGTGGTCTCCGATGTTGATGCTGGCCTGGCCATTGTTATGTGGCATTGTGGTCTCCGAGGTCGACGCTAGCTTGTCCACGATGCTTTAGCTCTATCCCTAAGCCGTAGGGAGTTATATTGGGATAGGGTCTACCGTATTGTTTCTATCCTAGTGGGTTAGTTGCGGATAGAGCATCAGGGGAGGTGTGGGAATGCCTTAGCTCTATCTCTATGCTGTAGACGGCTGTGCTGGGATAGAGCGTACATTGATGACATATAGGATTGGTTAGTTGCGAGCCCAGTTTGCGAGCCCTGGCCAGTAGGGGCTTAGGTACTAGTATGGGTAGAGTATCAGGGGAGGTACGTGGGTATCTTAGCTCTATCTCTATTCCATGATGGGTGCATGTGGGCCGATGGGGGTGTGATCCATGAGGTGCCACACACTCGTGTATAGAGGTGTGGGGGCCACCAAACCTTTCTATAGCACATTGCAAACTTAAACCAGACCACAGCATAAAATGATTGTTACTCATGCATTATATTGTGAAATTGTCTGATTGTCTTACTGAGCTAAGTTGTAAGCTCACCCTTTGTATATACATTGTTTTTAGATACTGATGCAGGTTACACGGTGGATGACTACATGAACGCTCCGACGTATGGAGGTGTAGCTGCTCTGGATGTGCAAGCAGGAGAGGAGGAGCATGACGCTTCATGCGAGTGCCCTTTCTGCGTGTACCTTTGATCGGATTTTTATTTATTTCTTTCAGTTATTTTCGGTTGGATTAAATGGATGTACGGATATTATTTTATGTGTTTGAATTTGGATAATTAGATATTTATTTAAATTATCAATAGATACTCAGTTCATTCTATTTAATGTCTTCCGCTGTATATTAATATTCTGATTGTGGTTATGTGTAATGGTTTGTATGAGCGGACGCGGCCTATTCGAGATCCTGGTGTGAACCGTTGGTTCAATGGCGGTTCACTCACACCATTCTGGTTGGATCAGAATTGGGGTGTGACAGGAATGGTCATTTACGGCCACCACGACGTGCTGTGTTGCAGAGCATTCCCATCAACATTATGGGAAGCAGGAAGGACATGGCTCAACAACCTTCCTCCGCGATCGGTGGAAACTTTCAAGGAGCTTAGTAGCTTATTCCTGTCTCATTTTCAAGGGAGTCGAGTGCAGAAGAAAAATCTGTCCCATTTGATGGCGATCAAGCAAGGAGAAGGGGAACCACTTTGACAATTCAATACTCGTTTCCTAGGAGTGGCAGGGGAAGTCTAGACTTGCAACCAGATGTGGTTGTTTTGACCCTGTCTAAAGCTTGCAGAGACCCACAGTTGGTGTTCTCATTCAACAAAAGCGCCTGAGAACTCATGCAGAAATTTTCAGTCGATGCGATCGGTACACATCAGGGGCAGAAGCGGTGGCGGAGTTATCAGGCCAGTAAGTTTGTGTCTTGTGGTTGCTGAAAAGAAGAGGAATGAAGCAATGGAGAAGGCTCCTAAAGAAGGAGAAAAAAGCAAAAAAACCAAGGTGGCGAAGGTGTTATACCCTGCTCGACCCGTTCACGAATACACACCTCTCAAGAGAACCATGTCTGAGATATTGAACATCAAAAGGGGAGACACCCTACTGGTTCTTCCACCAAAGATGATAGCATGACCTGAGGAGCGCAATAGACGGTTATACTGTGCGCATCACCAAGATCATGGCCATGATACCAACTCATGCAGGCATTTGAAAAGTCTGGACGAAGATCTCATCCAGCATGGAAGGTGGACAGAATTTATAAGATCAGGGACGGGCCCAACTCTGCCTACACCTGCGATGGTGCTCCCTCCACCTCCTGCTACGAGGGCTTTGGAAGAAAGAAGGGCGAGGGTCGAACGTAGACCTCAACCACCCCCAAGATCGCCCCCAAGGGGATTTATGGGCCAGATTGATCTATGCGTAGATGAGCAGCAGGAGAAGATGAAGGATTACCTTGCCCCAGGGGTTCAAACTGTTCGAGAGAAAAGTCCCCCGCGGAAGCTATTTGGAAGGCAGGACTAGAGTAAGATCTGGGGCTGAGTGATGACGAGTATGTTACACTTAGCCAGTCGGAATGCATGACGGTGACGGTCTGGCCTGAGCACATGCGGCGTGAAGTGCTCCCGATTGTGGTAGAACCAGAGGAGGAAGGAGCGGTAAAGGGAAAGCAAGTTCGACGTGGGGACGAAAACATAGGGGAATCGTCTTCCAAGAAGTTCAGGTATGATGGATACATTTATTTTAGAGACGATGATCTGATAGATGTTGTCACCCCCCATGAAGGTCCCCTTATTATCAAAATGGCCATCGGAGAGGAGTGGGAAGTGAGTCGTATTTTGGTCGATATGGGTAGCGCTTGTGAAATCCTATATTACGACACGTATCGAAGGTTGGGCTACAAGGATGAACAGCTGAAGCCCATTCGATATTCTCTTCTAGGGTTTAATGGTGAAGGAGTGCAAGTGACAGGAGCCATTCAGATTGATACTTGCCTGGGAACCTACCCAGTGCGGGTAAACATCAGTATGAAATACATGGTGGTGGATACCAGATCGAGCCACAACGATATACTCAGAAGGACGGGTCTAAACAAGCTGCGGGCTTGTTTATCTACCTACTATTTGCTGATGAAGTTCCCAACTGAATGGGGAGTTGGGTGCTGCAAGGCGGACCAATCCGTCTCGAAAAGGTGCCACGCTGCATTCCTGGCTGCCCTAAATGAAGATCAACCAATTCAAGTGATCCAGCTGGATGAGTATCACATCGACTTTCCCACAGAGTGAATCACTCCAGTCGAAAATCTCATCTCGGTACCCTTCAACGACGACCACCCTGAGAAGACATTCTTAGTGGGATCAGCTATTCCAGAAGAACAAAGGCAGGAACTCATAAAGTTCTTAAAGGCAAATTCGGATATTTTTGCCTGGACTTTGGAAGACATGCCTAGAATCCCACGTTCGACCATGGAACATCATCTCCTAATAGATCCACATCAGCACCCTATTCGCCAAAAGAAGAGAGCAATATCGATGGAGAAGCAAGCAATCATCGATCAGGAGGTTGAAAGCTATTGAAGGCAGGGTTTATCCGAGAAGTGTACTATCCGGACTGACTGGCTAATATTGTACTGGTACCTAAGTCTGGTGACCGTTGGCGTGTATGTACTGATTTCACTGATCTTAATAAAGCATGCCCAAAAGATTCTTACCCCTTGCCTCGGATAGATCAGCTCATTGATGCCACCGCAGGGCATGAGCTGCTATCTTTTTTGGATGCTTATTCGGGATATAATCAAATAAAGATGGCTAGAGAAGATGAGGAGAACACAGCCTTCATCACCAACAATGGTACTTACTGCTATACGGTAATGCCCTTTGGGCTAAAGAATGTGGGGGTGACGTACCAGAGGCTCGTTAATAAAGTCTTTGAAAAGCAGATTGGTCGAACCATGGATACGTGGATGACTTCCTAGTCAAGACGATTAAAGCAACAGATCACCTGGCGGACCTCAAGGAAGTTTTCGATGTAGTGAGGAGAAATTCCATGCGCCTCAATCCGGTAAAATGCGCTTTTGGGGTACAGTCTGAAAATTCTTGGGCTTCATGGTCTCCCAGAGGGGGATCGAGGCCAATCCCATAAAGATCGAGGCAATCCAAAGTATGAAGTCTCCAACTACACCCAAGCAAGTTCAAGTACTCACAGGACGAATCATGGCCCTTGGGTGATTTCTATCCCGGTCTGCAGATAGGTGTCTCCCATTCTTCGGTATCTTTCTTCACCCCCTTTGTTGGTCAAGCCAGAGATTGGAGATACATTACTACTTTATCTGGCGGTCTCGCCATGTACCGTCAGTGGAGTACTAGTCAAGGAAGTCACAGAACACAACACCCTGTGTACTACGTCAGCAAGGCCCTATTAGATGCAGAGACCAGGTATCAGTCAATCAAAAAGTTAGCTCTAGCGGTGGTGGTTTGTGCTCGTAAGTTACAACCCTACTTCCAGTCTCATTCCATCATTGTGTTGACGGATCGACCCCTGAGTAAATTCCTTGCCAAAGTAGACGTGTCCGGGTGTATGATCAATTTGGCGATCGAACTAGGGGAGTTTGACTTCAAGTTTCAACTTCAGACTACCATCAAAGCACATGCATTAGCAGATTTCCTGATTGAAAGTACCCTCCTAGGAGGTAAAGAAGAAGGGACAAATCTGGAGTGAGCCCTTGAAGAAGCCAAAGTTAAAATCTTCCTCGGTCTTGAAGAACCTTCTTGGGTCATGTACATAGATGGAGCTTCCAACCAAGAAGATGCGGGAGCAAGTATTGTCCTTATCAGCCCCGAAGGGTTCAAAGTACTAACATCTGTACGCTTTGGTTTCTCAACAACCAATAATGTGGCAAAATATGAGGCCTTGGTAGTCGGGTTAAAATTGGCTAGAAAGTTGAAAGTCACTCACTTGCTAGTATATGGGGATTCCCAAGTGGTCGTGCGATAAGTTACGGGGGACTATGAGGCTCGACAAAACTGTTTGGCTAAATATTTAGCCCTCGTGAAGCAACTCATTGAACCACTGGAGAAGTTTACGATGGTCAGCATACCATGTGATCAGAATACGAAAGCAGATGCACTGTTTCATCTAGGGTCCAGCGACTTGAGTCGTTTTGACGTACCAGTGTACGTTGAGCATATGTCAGACCCTAGCATCGACCCTGTAGGGGAGGTCTTACTTGTCGACGTCAAGCCCTGTAGGATGGATCCATTACTTACTTATCCGAGAGAGAATGTCTTACCTGAAGACAAGAAAGAAGCCTGGCGCATTCAGACACAAGCTGGATTATATGTCATTCACGACGAGGTACTTTACAAGAAATCCCATACTTTTCCATTGCTTCATTGTGTTCCACCCTCGAAAGCAGAATACATTATGGCGGAAGTTCACGAGGGGATTTACAGATCCCACCAATGTGGGCACACCATGTGTTTTAAGATCATCAGAATGGAGTATCACTGGCCCCATATGATGAGTGATTGTGAAAAGTACGCCAGAAGCTGTGAAGCATGCCAGAAGCATGCTCCCATGTCCCATCATCAATGCGCATAGCTACAGCCTATTCCCTCTTCCATTCCTTTCGCAGTCTGGGGTATGGATATTTTGGGGCCATTCCCGCAAGCAAGGGGGCAGTTGCAATATATCTTGGTGGCAATTGATTACTTTACTAAGTGGATTGAGGTGAAAGCAATGGTTAGGGTCACGGCGTATAAAGCTAAGTGGTTCTTCAGACTTGATGTCCTATACAAATATGGAATTTCATAAGTATTGGTTCCTGACAATGGCCCACAATTCTCAAGTTAGATCTTTCATGAATTTTTCCGCGACCATAAAATTGGGCATAAGTTTGCATCAGTAGTGCACCCAGAAGTTAATGGACAAACAGAAGTCACCAATCGAACTCTGCTGCATGGTTTAGCCAGACGAGTGGAAGAAAAAAGACAAGCATGGGTTAAGGAATTACCCAGTGTGGTATGGTCGTATCGAACAACTCAACGGACGGCTACAGTGGCTACTCCTTTCAAGTTGGCTTCTGGGTCTGAAGCTATTATTCTGGTCGAAGTGGTGGAGAAAAGCTATAGGGTGTTGAACTTCAATGATGATACTAACAAAGACATCCTCTTGATGGATCTGGATCTTCTAGAAGACGTTCACGAAATAGCTCGACTGCGCATAGCGGCGTATCAGCAGAAAATGGCAAAATATTACAATTCGAGGGTCAAGGAGAATTTGTTTCAAGTGGGTGACTTAGTTTTACGCTCGACAGCTATCACTATTCCTACTCAGCAGGGTAAGTTGACCCCAAATTGGGAAGGACCGTATCGAGTTGTGAATGTTACTAGACCGGGGTCATATCATTTGGAGACAATAGATGGATTGGCCTTACCACGCACTTGGCACTCCAAAAATCTTCAAAGATACTATGTGTAAGGTGCCTTTTCTACTTACTCAATAAAATATCTGTTTACATTACATCTTTGCCTAAGAAAAAGGCCTAAGGATCTCGAAAAGAAAAAGGCCTAAGGGTCTCGAAAAGAAAAAGGCCTCAGGGTCTCAAAAAGAAAAATGCCTCAAGGTCTCGAAAAGAAAAAGGCCTAAGGGTTTCGAAAAGAAAAAGGCCTCAGGGTTTCGAAAATAAAAAGGCCTCAGGGTCTTGAAAAGGGTCTCAGGGTCTCGAAAAGAAAAAGGCCTAAGGGTCTCGAACAAGAAAAATGCCTCAGAGTCTCGAAAAGAAAAAGGCCTAAGGGTCTCCAAAAAGAAAAAAGCCTCAGGGTCTTGAAAAGAAAAAAGCCTAAGGGTCTCGAAAAGAAAAAGGCTTAGAAAAGAAAAAGGCCTAAGGGTCTCGAAAAAATTGGCCTACGGGTCTCGAAAAAGAAAAAGCCTAAGGGTCATTTTGATTTTATTTTGGTTTTAATTCATTGACAGAGTGCAATCATTTAAAGCCAGGGGAGTATGGTGGAATACTTAGAAAAAAAAAGTTGGAATACTTAGAACAAGTACAGTAAAGAAAAAAGTGTATAAGTTCAGTATAAAGGAAATTATATTGAATAAGGTAGTACAGAATAGATTCTTACAAGAAAAAAAAAAGATAAAAAAATAAAGATACATGTCTATTGTTCGTCCGTCGAAGGAAGGGAGGCCGGATCTTCGAAAATCATCCCAGGAATATCTAAAGTGTCTGTTGGAGGAGCAACGAAGGGTGGAGATGCTTCTTGAGGAGGTGGAAGACTTGAAGGCTGCACAAGCTTATCACAGATCACTGTACTCATCAAGGGAAGGAGGGAAAAGTCGAAGGTCAGAAATAGGCAGACATCTGCGAGTGCATGAACCAAGAGAGCTTCTTGGATGGCTCTGGCTCTTTCCCTTCTGAACATACCCTCCATGTCCTCAGAATCGAGTAAGGCTCTCAAGGTCTTTTCTTTGTCTTGCGCCAGAGATGATTGGGCTTGTGATAACTCGTCAATTAGGCGAGCAATTGAAGATTGCATGTTGACACTTTGCTCCTGCATAACAGCCAAGTCTTTTTTGAGGGCATCCTCTCTGGTGGTAGACTGGGCTAATTCAGCTTGTAGCTTGTGATTCTCTGCCAGCAAATTACCCCTCTCGGTGACCAACTCATCTCGGGCACCGTGCAGACCTTTGACCTCTTCCTCCAGTTGGTTGTTGAGATCAGTGGTTGCTTTAAGTTGGTTTGCTATAACCTCGTTGGACAGTCGTACTTCAGACAACTCCTTCTGGACAGCCTCGAAAACTTTGGCATCAGTAGTGAAATGCTCGTCCAATCGACGGTATTTAGTTTTCTCATCAGACAGCCTTTTCCGGTTCAACTCCAACGACGCTTCAGTACTACGCCACTTCAGGTCCAGTTCCTTGGTCCGCTCATCTGCTTCTTTGGCCCGCTCATCCGCTTCTTTGGCTCGCTCCTCAGCATCGTCCCTCTCTTGCTCGACCACCTCGAACTCAGAAGCTGGGGAGTCTTTTCCTTCCTTTTAAACCTCCTCGGCCTCAATACGAGAGGCAATAGCCGCTTCTCAATCACGGGCGGCTTGATCACGCTCTGCGTGGGCAAGAGACAGATGTCTATGGTTTTCCTGGACAGCAGCATGCGCCTCTCTCAACTTTTGTACAGAGCTTACTAACGTCTTCTGGTAGTAGTTCATCCCACACATCAACTACAAAAAAGAAGACAACAAGGAATATTTGTGAGAAAGGGATAAAAAAAAAGAGTTAGAAGGATTACTTGGTAAAGGGCCGCACATTGGCCCTGATCGATACCCTAAAGTGGGACATAATTGAAAACCTCGTTATCGGCAGGAAGACAGGCATTGTGGATGATCTCTTGAGCTACTAGGCGGTTGTGTAACCCATTGTCTGTGGAACGTACCTTCCAGGAGGGGACAAATACAGAGGGCTCAGCGGAGGTAGATCTCGAGCTAGAAGCAGAAGAAGAAAAGCTGGTTGAAGGAAGGGTGGAAGATGGACCTGGCGGTAAGGCAGAAGGTTCGACTGGGCTTTTCGGTCGAATACTCTCTTCAGCAGGGTGACTGGGGGAAGAGGATTGAACGGGCATGGAGGAAGTAGAAAGTTGAGGAAAGGTAGAAGGGGCTAGTGGAGGTAACCCTCCAGACAGGGGACAAAAAGAGGTAACCACAGTGGAATCTGTGGAAAGGGAAGACATACCGAAAGAGGCTGGAGGGGAAACTTCCAGACTCGAGGGTGGTGGTGGTGGAGCAGCCAGAATGGTTGGTGCGGAGCATGATGGAGGGTCGACCCTAGAACTTGAATCTACAGTCGGAGGAGGGATGACCGTTAAGGAAGTAGGCTCGACATCACCGGAGGGACTGGTCGGAACTTGGTCAATAGGTGCCTCCTTCAGAGGAAGAGTGCGCAATGGTAGAGGGCCAGCCGGAATCCATTGCAGGATGTCTTGGGGGGGTGTCCTCTGGGAAAATGACAGGGAGGTTTCTGAGGAAAGTTTCCTCCTTTATAATTTGTGCATGGTCTCCGCCACAATGGCGTCATCATCCTCTGTAAAAAAAAAAAGAGAGAGAAAGGGTGTATCAATACAGTTAGAGTCATGAAGGTCAAAAAAAAAAAAGAAAAAAAGAAGAAGAAGAGAGTTTACGTACCATCCTCGTTGACATCAATGACCGACGACAGTGTGGAATCTCCAGTTGAAGGAAGAAGGTCGGATGCTGGAGCTTCTGAGGGAGCATCTGGCTTAGAGCTCCCAGTGAACGGAACACTCGAAGACTCAGGGCCGATGGGCGGAGCGACGCTTACTGGAGGTAGCGTGAAAATCTCGGTAGGAACAGCGGGAGGGACATCCGCTGCTTTCTCGAGGGCCTCCAGTTTTTGGGCCATAGAAGCGATTATCTCCTCCTTCTCCCATTGCTGGTGGCGGAATAGATCCATCCCCATAAGGTCTACCCATATGTTGTCGTCCAGGCCTTCCACTGCACCGTGAATCAACAGGAAATCATTAGAGATTGGAGTTAACAAGCAAACATGAAGAAGAAGGTTAGTGCTACCATGAAATTTACTCAGTCCATATAGGAACAAGAATTGGTTGTTAAACAGATCCTTGTACTGGACTACCCTCCCTCGATCTTTTACCCGTTCGAGGGTCTCTATCTCGAGTGGTGTCAGAAGTGGGGCGACCCCAACTATGAAAGGGTTGATGAACTGCCATTGTAAGACCCGCACGCCACGAACCCGGTCTAACCTTATATTTTGTGTCGGGACCCGTCTACATATCATGGTCTAGCCAAGTGGACCAAATGTGTGAAGAAAAACCAAGATCCAATATGAAAATTTACCCAAAAACAGTCAAAATGAGGGTAGGGTCACAGGTTTTAACAGGCAGGTCCGACCCTCCCATCGACCCTCACCATCGACCCTCAACCATGGGTCCCAGGGTCTATGAGTTGTCCGACCCTCCCATCGACCCTCGGTATTCGGGAAAAATAACACGAAATGAAAATTAGGAAACCTTCCTAATTTCGATTGGAACCTTTCCTAAACTCAATGGGACTTATTTTGGGAGATTTTACCTTATAAATAGGACGTCCCTAAGCCTCTTTCACTTCTTTTACAATCCTAATTGGATTGAGAGAAAGAGAAGAGAAGGAAGAGAAGAAGAGAAGAAAAACTTGAAGAAAAGGCTAAGGAAGAAGAGGAAATTCAGAGGAACTCTAAATCTCAGCAAAACTAAGTTATGGATACATTCCCCATGATTTATTTAAGACTTTAGAATGGTTTATGAAGAGGATATGACTTAGAAGAAATCCAAATCATCCATCCATGGTTAGGTTTTCATGGAAAACCATGGAGGAGATCATTAAAACCATGTAGGTGAATAAAGTATAGTTCTAAACCATGGAACATGTATAGAATGGATTGTGGAAGTAAGCCATAGGACCCAACCATGAAAGAGAGAACGAAATATGATATTTTCAACTCAAACCATGGAGGGTCGCACCTAGGGTCGATGGCAGATCCGACCCTAGCATCGACCCTCAGTGTTCGGGAAGTTCAGATTAGGGGGAGGGTCGCACCCAGGGTCGATCATGACTCCAACCTTACCTCCGACCCTCAGTTAACAGAATGGTTTTTAATTCCAAATAAATTCTAATTAAATTTTATCGACTTTGTTAGGTCTTCTAGCAATATAATAACAATATAAAGGTGATTCTAAAGCTTGGAAAAGTATCTATTAGCAAGCTAAGGTGAGGAAACAGAACTCTAAACTAATTGGTTAATAACAAACTATTTTCTATTTTCTTGAGTCCAATGCCATGCTTGATTCTATGCGAAGATGTTTGTAATGTGCATACAACATGTCATCCAATATTTCTATTATTTGTTCACGCATATTTATTTTATTGTTTATAACATGATGATGATGATGATGATGATAGGAATAGGCATGTGATTGTATGTGTGTGGTTGATGTACTTGATGCGAGTGAGTATCAGGGGAGGTGTGATGAGGACGTCAATAAACATTAACCTTTGACGGGTCTCAGCACTTTAGCTCTATCTCTAACTCAAGTCTTGTGCATTAGCATCGTCGTATCACCATTACTTTAGCAGAACTATTATGTCGTAGAGTATCAGGCGAGGTGGTCTCGGTCCGTGTAGTCTCTGACTCTACCGGGGGGCCTTAGCTCTATCTCTATAGACATTCTGAGGGATGCTGGGGTGAGGCCTTGGATACACTGTTTGGAATTAGGATTGGTTAGTTGCCAGCCTAGTTTGTAGCCCTCGCCAACAGGGGCTTACGTGTTGGTATGGCACTATATAGTAATAAATGTTAACCTTTGTTATATAATGTTCATGATTGGGTGCTTGTGAGTCGACGATAAACGTTACCTTCGGGTGGCATCATACACTTGTGTATAGAGGCGGGGTCAATAAATGCGACCTTTGACTGCCTAAACCTTTCTATTGCATATTGTAAACTTTAAACCAGACCAAAGATATGAATTGATTGCATGCATATGTATTGTTGCATTGTTTTGTTTACTCACTGAGCTCAAGATAGAGAGCTGACCCTCGCGTGTGCAATTCTTTTTAGTTTCTAATGTTGCAGGTACTATGATTGAAGATGATGTCGACACGCCAACATAAGAACATGTGGCGGTTATGATGAGCAAGCTGTGGAGGACGAACATGGTTCGTTAAGCGAGCGTTTCAGCGGTGGACACGCGTAGTGTTTAGTTTGTGTATTTGGATATTGTAATATGTATTAAATTATGTTTTGGTTACTTGGAAATAAATGGAATATTAATTATTTATCATGGTTAGACCTCAGTTCATTACCTGTAAGACTTTCGCTATTTACTTTATTACCTCTGATTAATGTGGAATGTGTTTTAGTTTATCATATGTGGGATAGCCTATTGTGAGATCCTGGTTGAACCGTTGGTTTATTGACGGTTCATCACACCATTCTGGTTAGTCCAAAATTGGGGTGTGACAACTTGGTATCAGAGCATCTCGTAGGCCTTACCCATTAAACCTGAATACTTCCATTGGAGTCCATGAACTGAGTTAGGATAAATTAAAAACTTTAGTACAAACAAACCATAAGCACCTGTGTTGGTTGAGACAGAAATTAAACAAGACAATAATATACATATAAAAGGAGGAACCATATATATATACTCAAACAGAAAGAGAAGACCAAAAATTATCCTAATAAACAAACAATATAGGGTATTACTTATAAGTTGGGTAGTTATCCAATTATACAAAGATATAGTACAATAGCAAGAAGGGAGCTTCTGTATAGCAGAAAATTAAAATACCGAGTTGGTACTCACAAGATGTGAAACTTGATGTAGGACAGAGGAAGAAGAAAAATTACTAGTAATGCCAAAACCCTGTAGAGATAAAAGAGAAAGATCTTAGGCTAAATCCAACAGAGATAGGAGAATAATGTCCATACATTATGAATAAGAATAACTACAAGAAGATAAAGTTATACTCTGGGTGACATGGAAACTCAGAGTGAGATCCACCACAAGCTGATCCATTACCCGCTGAGCATTAAGAAGATGTTGCAACTTGACCCCACCACTATCTGGGTCGAGAATGGGTAATGAAAACTCATATGAGTAGATACTAAATAATGATAATCAGATTGGAGCAAATGAGAGGAGGTGAACAACCAGGCCACTCCAGCCAATCTACCTGGATTACCAAATACCTTGGTTATGGTTGTAATAAACTTGGCCCAATAAAAATACAAGAGCAACCACAAATGAGACCGACTATGCAAGTTGCTATGTGAATCACTATCCAAGTTGTTGATGCTACATCAACACCTCCGGGTCAAATCAAGTACGGTACCAATTGGTAGCATCACTGTACCCCAGTACATGTTAGCACACAGTCCCTACCATACAACAAGTCCCAGTAATGCACACCCCAGTACAGAAGTTTGGTGCACAACAAGCAATGTATCAAGGTGGTTACCCTTATCAGCCACCGATGTATGGGAAAGTTGCATCATGACAGAATGATCCGACAAGGATTGAAGAATGTCTTCTGAAGATGATAGTTCGGACATTTTCAGCAAAGGATCAAATCTATTATGGCCATAGATCTAGATAGGTTTATATAGGATGCGGTGCATTATTGATTTACTCTTATGATTATAGAGGATGCACATACCAGATTTTAATTTCTCGGGCCTTGACAGGATACCTTCTTGATTTAACCTGTCAATTGAAGTTATGGATATTGTTTCTTTAGTATTAGTCCTGATTATACCAAACTGAGCCACTCTCATGATCAACAACATGAACAGAGATATGAACTGAATGAACAGTTAAATGTTTAATCATGTTGAGCGTACATCTTTTTGATTTACACCTGATTTATTGATGTACAAATTTTTTTTTCCAGATTATACCTGATTTACTGATGTACGAAATCTTTCTCCAAATTACTCCTGTAGTGCCTTGACCAATGGCATTATATACTCAATAGAACCTGTAATCATGAGGTTAAGAACTATAAAACCACTATTTCCATGTAGTTGGACCATCGTGCAACTTAACGACCTGTTAATGTCGTTTGGATTACCACAGATTTACTCCTGATTCTTTAAACCTAGGTTCACTAGATAAAGCAAGTGTTAGTCATTACGCTAAATCGATAGAAGAAAGTGAATCACTTTTGGATGAATATTTTGATTCATACACCCCTTGACCTTGTTGATAAAGATGATTAGTGATAATGGAATTATTGGAAGAAAGATGATGGGATTCAGCTTAAATGCTATAGCTAATGAACCTCAGATGATGTAATGGAGAATCTATTTTGAGATTTCTAAATGGATGGATATGAGACATGTCTATAAAAGAGTGCATGAGCAAAAATGAGAACTATCAAGAGTAGCCAGTAAAGAAATAGATAGCACTCAAGTAGAGTTAAAGATGGTTATATCGGTATAAATTTTGACAAGGTAGAAGATTCCTAAAGGAAAATTTAAGAGTGGATACAAGGATAAAGTCATGGCATAAGTAGTACTCGATTTAATACAATGATAATTGAGTTATGCCCAATGTTGAGGGATATGATTAAGTAAAGACCAAAATAGTTTGGCTGAATTAATGAAATTATAAGCATATACCCTAATGCTTATAGATAGACTTAGGATATGAAGTAACAATCACAAGATTTTTCGAGGTATATAGAAGAGAGAGCAAGGTAGAACATCAAGGATAAAAGAAATACAAGCTAATGAGTGCAATATGAGATTTTGATGATAGTCTTTGAAAAATCAAAAGAGATGAAGGAACTAGACAAGCTCTTAAGACCTTTACATCAGATTTTGCTAGTTCAAGCACTTTTGGACTAAATGTTGTATTAGATGAGTGTTATGAATAATGTGCAAATAGTATGGGTGGATGAAATTTGGACGCAACCTAATTAGACTTAAGATGACAGACTTTGACATCATCTTGGGGATAGACTGGTTGTCTCAACACTCTACAAAGTTGTTATGTGCATAGTAGAGGTTATTATTCAAGAATAAAGATGGCATACAATTTGATTTTATTGGAAGCCTATTGCCTAGGAAGCGGAAACTGATCCTCTCTATGCTAAAGGCGAAGAGATGCTTTGAAGAGAAAGAAGTTGGATATATGGTATCTTGTGGTATATGTTACCAAAGAAGCACCAAAGATGGAAGATATTGATGTGATGCGTGAATTTCCTGATGTATTTCCAGAAAACTTATCGGGTTACCATCTGATTAAGTGACCGAGTTCGTCATTGACTTGTTACCAAGGACGATACTCGTGTCAAAGGCACCTGTAGAGTAGCTTCTATGGAGTTAAAGGGATTGAGACGCAACTACAACAGTTATTAGACAAGGGTTCTAATTGGCTAAGTATTGCATCATGGGAAGTGCCAATGCAATTCATGAAGAAGAAGGATGGTAGTGTTGTTTGCATATAGACTACCGGGAACTAAACAAGCTCACAGTCAAGAATCGATATCTACTACCTTAGATCGATGACTTGTTTAAACAGTTGCAAGGAGCAAAGGTATTTTCTTCAGTCAAGATATCATCAGCTGAAGAATTTTGGACAGAAATATCTCGAAGATAGCTTTTAGAATCGGGATTGGACATTATGAGTTCTCGATTATGACGTTTGGATTAACCAATGCCCTTACATCTTTTATGGAGCTGATGAACTAGGTGTTTCATGACATGTTGGACACGTCGGTCATAGTTTTCATAGATGATATTTGGTTTATTCCAAGAATGAAGCAACTCATACAATGGATTTTAGAATAACTTCACAACAGCTGAGAAGGGAAAAAAAACTTTATGCCAATTCCAAGAAACATGAGACATGATAAAACAAAATGATCTTCTTAGATCATGTAGCATCATATAAAGGTATTAAAGTGGACCCTATTCAGATAGAAGCAATTGTATGGAATATTGCGAAGATAAGAAGTTTCTTGGTTTTAGCTGATTATTACAGACGATGCTTGGAGGACCACCCTAAGATCGCAAAACCTCTTACCAAGCTAACCAGGAAGGGTGAGGAATTGTGTAATCAAGACTTGGAGACATTACTTATACAGAGAATAATTTTAGATTAAATCGGATTGCAAGAGTTTTATTTATCTCTTCATCAGAAAGGAGTTGAACATGAGGATAAGGAGATGGTTGGAATTGCTCAAGGATTAAGACTGTGATATTCAGTGTCACCTGAGCGAGGCTGTAGTAGCTAAGCCTTAAGCAAAAAGGGATTATGAGGTCTGAAGAAGGATCGAGTATAAATGTTGCCTTATGTTCTGCAGCAACAGATTCAGATTTGGAAAAGAGTAACATATAATAGAAGCTAGTGATGATCCAATCGAGCGAGAACTTATGGATGAATTATGATACAATAGTTCGGTTGCGTTTATGGCATTAAAAATCATCTCTAAGTTGATGGATTAAGTAAAAGTAGCAATTTTGTTAGATCTGTATATAAGAACAATGCAAGAAGATTTAGAGAAAGAAAAACCCAAACCTGACTTATTTTGGGATGCGGAGATGGTACTCAGATACAATGGTAGATTCTGAATACCTGAAGATAAAGATTCAGATGTCAGGAAGAGGATAATGATACGAGCCCATTGTACTCAATATTTAGGACATCCTGGAATACCAATATGTATCATGAGCCGAAGAGATTGTATTGGTAAAGAGGAATGATAACAAAGGTGGTGTAGTGCGTGTTCCAGTATCTGGATTATCAGCAAGTAAAGGCTGAAAGACAAAGACCAACATGGCTTACTATAATAACTATCGGAGCCAGTCTAAAAGTGGAACTGTAGTACAATGAACTATGTCACTGGTATACCACTGATCGATTGACGTAGTTTGGGTGATTGTTGATCGCATTATGAAGATAGCTTATTCCATTGCGATACAACCTCAGTATGCTTTAAAGTGGCTAACTAAGCTATATATGGATAGTATTGCCAGATTGAATGGTATGCATGAGAGCTTAGTGTCGGCCAGAAGCTCATGCTTTATCTTGAAGTTTTGGAAGGATCTATAGAAAACAATGGGAATGAAGTTGAAGTTTAGTACCGCATTTTACCTTAAACCGACGGATAGTCGGGGCGGACTATACAAATCCTATGAGATATGCTCCGAGCTTGTAAAATTGATTTCAAGGAACTTGAGTTGAGAAGGTACCGTGAATTGAAGTTGTTATTAAACTACCATGTAATGTTACCTAGGAAGCAGATACGATAGAAATGTCAAATTCCTTTTCTTTTGGAATGAAGTTAGTGAATGAAGAGTTTTAAGACCTAAGTCAATTGCAGAAAACTGTTGAGTGGCAGACAAGATCAAAGAAAAGGGTCAGGATAGCTCAAGTTGTCAAAAGAGACACCAAGACCTTGAGTTTGCCATAAGTGACAAAGTGTTCTTGAAGATATCACTTATGCGTAGTTTGAAACGATTAGACAAGAAGGGCAAGTCATATTTTATATATGTGTTGGATCTTATAAACTTTGGAGAGAAGTAGAACAGTTGCATATCAATTAGCGTTACCGCTATCCATGCCTAGTGTGCATGATGTATTTCGTGTGTCTCTATTGAAAAAATATATTAGAGATCCATATCAAACGTATTGACCACGGAAGCACTGGATTAGATAGAATGTTTAACTATTGAAGGGGTACCAGCCTAGTCCACTAGTGGAAAGGTACAATATTTCCAAAACTGGGATAATTATTATATGAAGATAATCTGACGAAGACAAGACATGGAGAAGATGGCATGGAAAGAAGAAGATGCAATGCGGAAATAGAATTCCCACCTATTGACTCCGAAGTAAACTCAAATTTTAAGGACAAAATTTATTTTAAGGATGGGGGAGTTGTAAGATCCGTACTTTCAAATTTTGAGGACGAAATTTCTTTTTAAGGGTGGTGGAGTTGTAAGACCCGCACGCCACGAACCCAACCTAACCTTATATTTTGTGTCGGGATCCGTCTACATATCATGGTCGAGCCAAGTGGACCAAATGTGTGAAGAAAAACCAAGACCCAATATGAAAATTTATCCAAAAACAGTCAAGATGAGGGTAGGGTCGCAGGTTTTAACAGACAGGTCCGACCCTCCCATCGACCCTCACCATTGACCCTCAACCATGGGTCGCAGGGTCTATGAGTTGTCCGACCCTCCCATCGACCCTCGGTATTCGGGAAAAACAGCACGAACCTAAAATTAGGAAACCTTCCTAATTTCAATTGGAACCTTTCCTAAACTCAATGGGACTTATTTTGGGAGGTTTTGCCCTATAAATAGGACGTCCCTAAGCCTCTTTCACTCCTTTTACAATCCTAATTGGATTGAGAGAAAGAGAAGAGAATGAAGAGAAGAAGAGAAGGAAAACTTGAAGAAAAGGCTAAGGAAGAAGAGGAAATTCAGAGGAACTCTGAATCTCAGCAAAACTAAGGTATGGATATGTTCCCCATGATTTATTTAAGACTTTAGAATGATTTATGAAGAAGATATGACTTAGAAGAAACCCAAATCATCCATCCATGGTTAGGTTTTCATGGAAAACCATGGAGGAGATTATTAAAACCATGTAGGTGAATAAAGTATAGTTCTAAACCATGGAACATGTATAGAATGGATTGTGGAAGTAAGCCATAGGACCCAACCATGAAAGAGAGAACGAAATATGATATTTTCGACTCAAACCATAGAGGGAACGCACCTAGGGTCGATGGCGGATCCGACCCTAGCATCGACCCTCAGTGTTCGGGAAGTTCAGATTAGGGGGAGGGTCGCACCCAGGGTCGATCATGACTCCGACCCTACCTCTGACCCTCAGTTAACAGAATGGTTTTTAATTTCAAATAAATTCTAATTAAATTCTATTGACTTTTTTAGGTCTTCTAGCAGTATAATAACAATATAAAGGTGATTCTAAAGCTTGGAAAAGTATCTATTAGCAAGCTAAGGTGAGGAAACAGAACTCTAAACTAATTGGTTAATAACAAACTATTTTCTATTTTCTTGAGTCCAATGCCATGCTTGATTCTATGCGAAGATGTTTGTAATGTGCATACAACATGTCATCCAATATTTCTATTATTTGTTCACGCATATTTATTTTATTGTTTATAACATGATGATGATGATGATGATGATAGGAATAGGCATGTGATTGTATGTGTGTGGTTGGTGTACTTGATGCGAGCGAGTATCCAGGGAGGAGTGATGAGGATGTCAATAAACGTTAACCTTTGGCGGGTCTCAGCACTTTAGCTCTATCTCTAACTCAAGTCTTGTGCATTAGCATCATCGTATCGCCATTACTTTAGTAGAACTATTATGTCGTAGAGTATCAGGGGAGGTGGTCTCGGTCCTTGTAGTCTCGACTCTACCGGGGGCCTTAGCTCTATCTCTATGGACATTCTGAGGGATGCTGGGGTGAGGCCTTGGATACACTGTTTGGCATTAGGATTGGTTAGTTGTGAGCCCAGTTTGCAGCCCTCGCCAACAGGGGCTTACGTGTTGGTATGGCACTATATAGAAATAAACGTTAACCTTTGTTATATAATGTTCATGATTGGGTGCTTGTGAGTCGACGATAAATGTTACCTTCAGGCGGCGTCACACACTTGTATATAGAGGCGGGGTCAATAAACGCGACCTTTGACTACCTAAACATTTCTATTGCATGTTGCAAACTTTAAACCAGACCAAAGATATGAATTGACTGCATGCATATGTATTGTTGCATTGTTTTGTTTATTCACTGAGCTCAACTTGGAGAGCTGACCCTCGCGCGCGTAATTCTTTTTAGTTTCTAATGTTGCAGGTACTATGATTGAAGATTATGTCGGCACGCCAACATAAGAACATGTGGCGGTTATGATGAGCAAACTGTGGAGGACGAACATGGTTCGTTAAGCGATCGTTTCAGCGGTGGACACGCGTAGTGTTTAGTTTGTGTATTTGGATATTGTAATATGTATTAAATTATGTTTTGGTTACTAGGAAATAAATAGAATATTAATTATTTATCATGGTTAGACCTCAGTTCATTATTTGTAAGACTTTCGCTATTTACTTTATTACCTCTGATTAATGTGGAATGTGTTTTGGTTTATCATATGTGGGATAGCCTATTGTGAGATCCTGGTTGAACCGTTGGTTTATTGACGGTTCATCACAGCATTCTGGTTAGTCCAGAATTGGGGTGTGACAGCCATTGGTTTCCAATGGGGAAGGAGCGCATACCTTGAAGGGTATGACCCCATTTTATTATAGCCCCAAAAAACTTCTCTTTCCAATGAGGCATAGAGGAGGGGGTGGTTTCGATCATGGGGAGAACTATGTCTAAGTTCCGACAAAAGAAGTAGTAAGTACCATTAGGTTTGGTTCTGTGGGTCAAGGGGTCGCGCCATATTAGAACTCCCATGTCGAACAGAAATTGGAAAAACCGCAGGATGGGAGGCTCTCGACTACAGAGGAAGAAGATGATAAAGGAATGGATGTGAGCCCAAGAGTTGGGCAGAAGCTGAGTAGGGGCTAGGCCATAGTAGCCCAGAATCTCGAATACCAAGGGGTGGCAAGGGAAATAGAAGTCGGATAGAAACATGTTGAGGTTTACCACCATCCTATGAGAATAAGGATGGCATGCTCGGTCTTCCGGAATCGAAACAATTAACTGAACAGAGTCAGGAACACGAAAGGAAGCCCTAAGATCTTGAAGTTTGGGTTCAGTCATGATGGACTTTACGGAGGAAGCCACACAAAGAGGACCAGCCTCATCGGGGATATCGTGGGAAGATCTTCCAGGGTTACCGCTGGAGCTCTCCCTACCCTGAGTAAATTTAGGAGGGTGTGATCGACGCAGGGTAGGCTCAGAAACGTGACTGACAATAATTTTGTCGCGAGCCATGATGGGTTAGTAGAGAAATATAAATAGAGGACAAGAGCAGAGCTTACTCGGATAATGTTTGGGTCACCGGGAACCTCTACGGAAAGAAGATGCCTTAGACGGAATTGGGAAGATAGAGTCAGAAAAACTTCGAAGAGAAAGCCTTCATGAAAAATTCTACAAGTAGCAGGTGCGTGAGGAAGAAGATGAGAAGAAGGAAGGGATTTTTATAGGTTTGTTGGCAGGTGGGTCACAGTCTGGCAGTCATGATGGTTCTCGAGCGTTGTGACTGACAGACTAGAGGCAGATGTGATGTTTTAGGGGGAAGCGACGCGTGGACAGATGCGATGATCGTTAAGAGGCGGGAGAGACACTATTCAAAAGAAACGACTCGATGGAAATGGAAACGGCGTCAGGAGCATTTAAAAAAGGGATTAATATCATGGCGAACCGTTACAGGCGTCATGTCAGGGATGCGGGCGTTCAAGTTTCGAAAAAGAAGGATAGATAAAGGTAATCATGTCAAGGAGAGGTCGGCGGAGGATCATCCACGTATTTAAAAGAGGATATTTTCCCTTAAAGATATGTCTCCTTCGATCGAAACGACGCGTAAGGAGACAAGGGGGTTCTATTAGGCAAAATAATGGTGGATGATTAAATCTAACCGTAGAAAGAGAATTTCGGATGATCTTTCGGCGATGAGCACGTGGCGCTCATCCAAGGAACACGATATGAGAATGAAGATATTGCGAAAAAATACTATAAAAAAACCTGTGTTCGACCCCCTATGCTGACTAAGATAAGATGCGACAGATTGACGGGGGTTGTTGGGCCATTAATGGATTATCATTAATGTTCATAAATGCTGACAACAACCATAAATGCAAAACATGCTGATTTGTTCCACCAAGTCACTAGATCTTAGTCCAAATCGACGGATAGTCAGAACTTTACTTGGTAAAAGTGCAATGATAGAAGCGGACATCTGGGTGTATAAGGAACATGGCCCAGAAGAGGGATCGAATAAGGTCGATGGGGGTCGAAAAGTGATTGACAAGACAATATCACACGGTCTAGGGGGTCGTAGGCTTGCGGACCTATTGTATCCTAGATAGCTAATGATCAAAGTAGTGACAGGTATGGGAAAGCTTGCCCAAAAAGATTTCCAATTGAATCTATATATGTAACAAGAGAACATGAAATAAAAGGGACTTTAACTTTGGAGAAAATATCTTTCATTTCCGTTGTTATTTCTTTCAGTTGAGTTCTTTCAGTATCTAAGTTCAGTAGGAAATGAGATAGTATTGGCAAACAGTGTCTCAGGGAACCCTTGTTTTCTAAAGGAGCTTCATTGTTTTATTGAGAGTTCCATATTGTCTGTCCTGGTGATTTCATTCCAGATTCCAGCGACAACAGGACGCAAATGGGGATATTAAGCGCACATTTCTGCTTGTAACTATACTCTGGGCTAATCTCAGAGGAGACAGTATTGCGTGTTCACTTTTCTCCTCATGTAATGGATGGGATCCACATGGGATTGGCGGGAAATAAATCCTCTCATGCCCCTCATGCTGGTATGAGGAAATCTGGTGATATAGTTTACTGTGCGCACATACAGATGTATTGGTGTACGTGCACAGTGGATGACAACCACTGGATTTTCTCATGCCGGTATGATAGGCACGAGAGGATTTGAATCCAGATTGGCGGTGCTCACATATGCTTCAAGTAATCTGTATCGGATTGGCTGGATCCACCATTTTGTATGAGTTGGCTGATCTCAATCCAGTAGCAATTTTTGAAAGATTTTGAGGATCCATCTGTTACTATCTGGGATTGGCCAATTTGATCGAATATCTATTACATTATTTTTTTAATATTCCATGTCACAAGTCAATCATCCAATGAATAGGGTTGCCATATGACGATCATCCAAACTTATTAATAATATAAAAATATTTTTTAAATTTGTTAAATTAATAATAATCGATTCATGATGTCATGGGGTGGGAATGATTCCAAAAAGGTGCATTTCCAACTGGATCGGATCGATACCTATTGATACCAATTGGGCCTGATCGGAGCGATACTGGTCAATATTGACCGATCTGGATCATGTATGGATACAATCGATACAGTGTTTGGTACTTGGATTTACAAGCTTGGAGGTACCCATAGTTTGAAGTAGCTTGCATTTTCAGGGTGTGAATTTGGGTCTAGAATTGGAACCGTTCTAGGACCAAACCACTCAAACCCCCCCCCCCCCCAGGACAGTCCTAGGAGTCATTTTTGGGAACGAATACTAAATGCATGGGACGGATTTTCCAACAATTCCAAAATTGATAGATCATTTAATAACCGGTTGGAACCTGACCATCCAAAACAACTTAAATATGGATTGTTGACAGGGATCATGACTATGAAAGATGTTGAATTAAATGATTTGAATTTTATATTTGATTTGGTGTAAGTATGGTCAGGTCAGGGCCCATTGATGTTGGCAGTCTAGATGTGTCGATGTTTAAATGCAAGACATTGTAGTAGGACTTAAAGTCACACTTATGGAGAAAAAAAAAAAAAAGGCAGAATAGGAATTTATTTTGACTATTGATTTTTCTTGGAGATTTGATGAATTAAATTCAAGAAATTTCAAATTATGATATTGAGAATGTTTTGATTTATGATAGGTTTATTCCTGTAGAATTTTTGAATTTTATATAAAATCTTAAGTGTACCTTATTTCTTATAAATCTTTATTATGGTTAAAGATTAAAAAATTCTCAGTCTTATATATAAGTCCTAGGTTTTTAAGTGTCCATTATTACATTGATGGTAGCATTGCTTGCCCATCCAAAACTTTGGCTCTTAAGATTTCACTACTCCAATTTCCAACCCAGGGCATTCGCGGAGTGGACGAAGAACAAGCATTGCTGGCCCATCTGAAACCTTGGCTCAAGAAGATTTCATTACTCCAGTTTCCAACCCGGCTTATTTGGAGTGGACGAAGAACAAGCATTGCTTGCCCATCTGAAACCTTGGCTCAAGAAGATTTCACTACTCCAGTTTCCAACCCAGCGTATTCGGAGTGGACGAAGAACAACCAACTCGTTCTTGGTTGGGCTCTTTTTGTATGTACTATAGAATTAATTATGGTATATTTTATGGTATTTATTTATATTGAAAATAGAAAAAATTTCATCTACCACACAAAAAGTATTTGAAACGGTAACTATCACTCACAGGTTTAAGTTTCAGAAAACATCAACCGCAACCACTTAATTGACGAAAGAAATTTAAAATAATAAAAGACATTTATACCCTTCATATTTTAAATTGAAAAATTTTAAATTATTAATTTGACCTTCTTTGTCTTCATCTCCATTGAAATGGATTTGTTTCTTATGTTTCTCATGTTTTTCATTCGGCTCGTAATCCAATTTGAAGCTTGGATTTGTTTCTTTGCCTCCGGCTCTATCTCAGGCACCTCTATTTCTTCTGGCTCCTTCTTGCAGCATCTCGAACAGGTTGCTTCCCATCTCCCAACCTCTCAACAGCTGGCACAAGTGCACTAAAATGCAACCTCAAATGCTCACCAGAAAGAATAGCAGTAGAGGCATTGGCTGGCAGAGCCCCCTGTGAAACCTTAAAATTGTTATCTCTTAAAGAGAACCAAGCAATAGTCGACAAGCGAAGAGACCTCTGTCGGAGACAAACTCTTTGCAGAAGCTTCAAGAAGCTGGTGCAACTGTTCCACTCCTGCCATCCTCTCCTTAGTATCCTTAGAACGAGGAATCTCCAAAGCCTCCTCCATTGTTGTGGAGGAATAGAAAACCTCACCGATTCGACTAGGGTCTTCCGATCTAGTGAACAAACTACAGATCTACTCTAAATTTACCGGATTTGGGTCACTTAATGTGGCTGAGGGTGGTTATTTTCAGTTGTAGGTTCTCTGTATGAGAGAAAATGTGAGTGAGAGAGAGAGAGAGACCTGTAAAACATCGAACTTCTACCGACTGGTGTTTGCTTAGTGCCCGTCCCCCTTCCCAGAGTGCTTCACCCCCCTTTCCAGTTATGCTTCTGAAGCATCAGAAGCCAATAATATTAATGGGGAATGAGTGATTTTCCAGATCGTAATGATCATCTTCCACTCGTTTTTTAATGCTCCTCTTAATTAATGGGGAACACTAGATTTTAAGTACAGGTGTTTTTCAATGTTCTCAAAACAAGAAAGAGTGGATGGGAGATGGAGAAATATCTTGGAACATTACAAATCGTCATTTGCAAAAATAAGTAGAAACAGAGAGACTGAGTGGTAAAATAATTTACCCAGACTTGTGGAGACCCGTGGGGGTGGCCGTTGGGGTTTCACCAGCTGATGGCGGCTTCAGGAGGTTGGGGAGGGGATTTGGGGAAAGAACGCTTCCAATACATTAAGATAAAACGGCTGTATTTAATACTCTGCTGCTCACGGCAAACCGATTTTCAAACTCTCTCAGAAAGCCATAGGCACGTCTTCGCAAATCACTTCTCTGCAAAAAGGTCCCCACTCTGCGATTAAGGCAACGGATGTTGGAAATGGGAAATCAGAAGATGTAATGACGTTGGCAATGGTGAACCAGAGGCGAAGGATGCTGGCGGTGGTGAACCAGAGGTGAAATAAATTGCTCGGATCGAGATAGGCGATGGAACCAGCCCTTGGCGCTCAACCGGGTTATAGCAATGTGATGCAACATTTCTTCGAACTAACTAAACAGGACCTACGTAAAGGAGTTGCAGGGTCAGGCACGTTGATCTATGGCCAATTTCTGAATGAGAAATTCCCCTATGACTGGGGTGAGGCTAAGTCGGCCAGATCGATGCAATGTGTTTGCGACTAGGGGAGGGGCTCCCGGTGGGAATGGGAGAGCCTTCGCTAGCGCTTTGGATGAGCACAAGCTCACCCTGCCTGCACTATTCAATAATGGAAGGAGACTTTTGAAATGATTGACCGCTGAACTGAGATGCCAGGTGCGGCTTAGAGAAAAGGAGCATGACATATGATGCTGTAGCTGTAGTAGCAGTCGTAGCAAGGCCCACTATCACTATTAGAGAATTTTCACAAGCAATGAGGGCATGCCTCTAATGAGAGCTGTATTCAGAGTTGCGGGACCTATTGATGGACCTTGAATGACACTGAGAGGGGGGGTGAATCAGTGTGAAAACTTTTTCCTGATATTTCTTTGCTGCCCAGTGTTGTTTATGAAATAGACTGTCCCACACACAACCGTATGCAAATCTACCTCGCTACCACTCAGTGGCCAGGTCTACCTGATTTGCACACCCATCCTGCAATTCATTCCACACACTTCACAAAATACAGAATCAAAGCATTCCACAACACAGAAGGGTTACGTGGTTCACCACCACAGTGTGTGATGGCTAATCCACGGAGTAATGCTCAATGGGCTCTGTATTTACTCAATACTAAACTATTAACCCTTTATAGAATAAGGATACTCACCATATGTTTTCTAGGCATAAAACTAAGAGGGCAAACACTGCCAAGGTTCAGGCTATTTCAGCCAGTGTCCAGCACCCACTGAACACAAATCAAAAAGATAAATTTTGGGGCTTATAGTGATGCCCTACAATAAAATCCCAAACTAGCAAGGCATTCAATATTCTTTTTGCCTAAGCTAGCATACAGTAGGCTCCCATACAAAGTAGGCATTCAATATTCTTTTTGCCTAAGCTAGCATACAGTAGGCTCCCATACAAAGTAGGCATTCAATATTCTCAACCTACTCTAGCATACAAGACATTGATTCAATAAATAATGAGGGAGTTGAGAAAATCTCACAACTGATGTTTTCTGACATTTGAAGACATATGCAGTGTTTCTCTTCTTCTGATAATCAACCAATCACTTGTCATATGCAAAGAAGCTCCACCATCCTTCAAAAATCACAGCAGTGCACCAACATGGGCACAAATAGAGATGATGAGCGATTGTTTTCTTTTTCCCAAACAAGAATCAATAAAAATTATGAAGTATAACCCCTTTTTCCCTCAAAAACAGATTTTCAGATCTGTCTCCCGCGGCCACCGACCTCCCAGGCATTCTCAATAGATAGGAAATCCAAAACCTAGCTCGGAGCAATTTGGATCGTCGGATTTGGCCTCCGGATGGTTGAGATATCACAAAAACAAGTTCGGCCAGTAGAATTATTTAAAATAGCATCTTTTAACTTTATTTGATGCAGCTGCGAAGCCCCGAAGCCGCGCCGCCGTTGACATGGCAGGCGCAGTGTCGAGATTTGATTGGACGTAGAGGGATCTTTAATTAAAACCGCAGGATTAAGTGAAAATGGCTTGATCTATTGTGTTTCATCAGATCCGCATAATTAGCGTCACTGACTATCAGACAAAATGTTGGCCTTCGGATCTGGATCCATCGCGCCGCTGCACCGTAAGTGCGTTACACCAAGACATTCCGCTGCTTCCATGTGACGCGGTACAACCTTTTAGTTTGCGTCTGGCGAATCACAAGCTGCGCGATGGAATCTTGGCGCAGCGTCAGCGATATACAATAGCCCGCCTTCACCAGAACCATCGATTTGGAATAACGAAGGCGTGGCTCCATCTTGACCGTTGATATGGGATTTTGGCTTTTACGAACTACCCAAAAATACCCCTTAAAGAGTTTTTAATGGCCTCTGTAACTTTTTTTTGTTAACCAAAACCCTGTAGAACACTTTGTTCCCGAGAGGTGCTTCTCTCTAACAAGAGAATCTTTCTCTCTCTAGAACATATAACAAACACATGAGGTGCCTTGCTACTTGCGACACCTGGCCTGCGGGCCTTGCTGCTACGAGCCTTGCGGCATGGCCTATGGGCCTTGCTGCGCCTTGTTGCTTGCAATGGTGCCACGCCCTTGGCCTTGCTATGGTGCCACGGCCCTCGGCCACGACCCTCGGCCAGGCTGGCTGCCATGATGGCATGCCACCTCGGCATTGTGGGTCCCACTGACCAATTTCTCTCTCCTCTTTCTCTCTCTTGATTTCCTCTCTCTTCTTTCTCTCTCTACAGACTCCCTCCATTTTCCATGATTCAGAAGGTGTCCAACACTGAGATTAACACTGTCACATCACCTGTTTCACTGCCATTCACTACCATATCGCTTTTATCACTGTCAGCTTGCATGTGGGGTCCACAGACACTATTTCTCATCAAACTTGCCAATTTGCCAACAATTACAATACGAGGGCCAACAATCTCCCCCTTTGGAATTGTTGGCAACTACTCAATCCACCATGAAACATTTCTCCCCCTTTGACAACAAGGACAAAGGGATTTGCCACATAGGAGTGCCCACCGCATCTTCCCAATCCTATGGGCTCTTCAAAAGCACAAACACAACACCATAGTAACACCGAAAAATACCGATGGACTCCCCCTGAGTCCTACATAGGGAGAAAAAAAATAGAATAATGAAACACTGCTCCCCCTCACTCCAAGCTTCTCAATGCTTGGGGAGGATAATCACTCCCATCTTCTGTCGCAAGTATTCAAACTGATCTCTGGGAAGCGGCTTTGTGAAGATATCTGCAATCTGCTCTGCTGTAGGAATGAACTCTACCTGAACTTCTCCTTCCAAGACCTTCTCTCTCAAGAACTGATACCGAATGGCTATGTGCTTCGTCCTGGAGTGCATAACTGAATTTTTAGAGATATTTATGGCACTAGTGTTATCACAAAACATAAGAATAGATTTCTCTGACTCAATGCCTAGATCTTTTAACATCTGCTTCATCCACAGAACATGTGTGCAGCAAGAAGTAGCAGCAATATATTCTGCCTCTGCTGTAGATAATGAGACTGACTCTTTCTTTTTACTATGCCAAGCCACCAAATTTCTACCAAGATAGAAGGCACCTCCACTAGTACTCTTCCTATCATCAACACAACCTACCCAATCTGCATCTGAAAAGGATGACAATACCAAGTCCTTGCTGTTTGCATACCAAATACCATATTCCATTGTCCCCTTCAAGTATCTGAAGATTCTCTTTACAGCTACAACATGTGTCTCTTTTGGGCCAGCTTGAAATCTATCTACCATGCACACAGACTGAAGAATATCTGGCCTAGTAGCACTCAAGTAGAGCAGACTTCCAATGATTGACCTATACAGAGTATGATTAACTAATGGAGAGTCATCATCTTTGCTCAACTTGCAATTAGTCATCATAGGCGTGCTCACTGGTGAGCAATCCTCCATTGTGAACTTTTACAACATCTCTTTCACATATTTGGTCTGAGATAAAAAGAACCCAGCTTTCAACTGACTGCTCTGCAAACCCAAAAAATAAAAAAGTTCACCAATCACAGACATTTCAAACTCATCCTACATTCTCTGAGCAAAATCCTTACATGACTCATCTTTGTGGCCTATAAAAATGATGTCGTCTACATACATTACCACAACTGTCTGACTACCATCAACAGATGTCACATACAAGTTGCTATCTACCAGTCCCTTCTTGAAACCCAACTGACAGAGATAAGTGTCCAACCTTGAATACCATGCTCTAGGTGCTTGCTTCAACCCATACAATGCTTTTTTAGTCTACAAACAAGTGTAGGATCCTCACATAGTTGGAATCCTTCTGGTTGTTCTATATACACCTCTTCTTCTAAATCACCATTCAAGAAGGCTGACTTAACATCCATCTGGTAAACCTTGAAGTTTTTGTGTACAGCAAATGCAAGAAACATCCTAATTGCTTCCAACCTAGCAACAGGAGCAAATGTTTCTTCAAAGTCAATGCCCTCAACTTGAGCATACCCTTTACAAACTAATCTGGCCTTGTTTCTTACAATTTTGCCATCTTCATTGAGTGTGTTTCTATAGACCCATTTAGTATGTCACACCCCAATTCTGAACCAACCAGAATGGTGTGAGTGAACCATCATTGAATCAACGGTTCACACCAGGATCTCGAATGGACCGTGTCCACTCATACAAACCATTGCACATAACCACAATCAGAATATAAATAATACAGCGAAAGTCTTTAAATAGAATGAACTGAGTATCTATTGATAAATTTAAATAAAATATCCAATTATTCAAATTCAAACATAAAATATAATATCCTTACATCCACTTAATCAAACTGAAAATAAATGAAAATAAAAAAAATCAAATCAAAGGTATACGCAGAAAGGGCACTCGCATGAAGCGTCATGCTCGTCCTCTCCTGCCTGCACACCCAGAGCAGCAACATCACCATACGTCGGAGCGTTCATATAGTCGTCCAATGTGTAACCTGCATCAATATCTAAAAACAATGTGTACACAAAGGGTGAGCTCACAACTTAGCTCAGTAATACAATCAGACAGTTTCACAATGTTATGCATGAGTAACAAACATTTTATGCTGTGGTATGGTTTAAGTTTGCAATGTGCTATAGAAATGTTTGATGGCCCCCGCACCTCTATACACGAGTGTGTGGCACCTCATGGATCACACCACCATTGGCCCACATGCACCTATCATGGAATAGAGATAGAGCTAAGATATCCCCGTACCTCCGTTGATGCTCTACCCATACCAGTACCTAAGCGCCTACTAGCCAGGGCTTGCAAACTGGGCTCGCAACTAACAAATCCTATATGTCATCAATGTAGGCTCTATCCCAGTACAGCCGTCTACGGCATAAAGACAGAGCTAAGGCATCCCTGTACCTCCCCTGATACCCTATCCGCAACTAACCCACTAGGATAGAACAATACGCAGGTAGACCCTATCCCAACATAACTCCCTACGGCATAGAGATAGAGCTAAAGCATCGTGGACAAGCCAGCGTCGGCATCGGAGACCATAGTGCCACATCACCATGGTCAGGCCAGCATCAACATCGGAGACCACCGTACCACGACCTTCCCCTGATGCCCCACCCGTACCAAGCATGTTGAAATAGAATACTACAAAAGTGTCAGTGTGAGGAATGATCCCAGGCCCATGCCCCACTCCACACACTAACGAAAACAATCACATGCCTAACAATCACATCCTATCATGCATGAACAATAATAATAACGAAAAGTAAAGGATGGCATGTGAATATGCACAAACATCACATCATATATATTCAAGTTATTAACAACGATTTACTGTCCATTAATTATTAGGGTTTAGGTCAGATTTCCTTACCTGACGCTCATTTGATAGCTTGCTTCACGTCGTAAGATCCAAACGTGCTATGACAAAGTCTTACATAATATTAGGGTTCAATTAGAATAGTTTCTTTAGGGCATAACGTTGGTCGGAAAACCAACGAGGTTACAAAAATACACTCACAGAGCTGACCGGTGGCATGTACCGGTCGCAGCTCTGTGGGGAAAACTGGCGACCGGTATGGTCAGCCGGTCCCCATAGACCAGCCCCCCGGAAGGTACCGGTGGCAACATACCGGTCACACAGGGTGCAACCGGTATAGTCGACCGGTATGTCTCCGGAAGACCATACTTTGGATTTTTTGACTGCCATCGATCATTCTCCATGGATTTCCAGGGTTTGTCCTATCCATTCTAAATCTGAGCTTGGAGTTAGAGTTATCTCTAACTCATTCAAGTCTAGTTTCGATGATAATCATCCTAGAACTTGAATCTAGGGTTAGACGATAACTTAGGGTTTAATGTCCAATTAGGGTTTTTAGATCAATACCTGCTTTGCATGGTATTGATCCAACCATACAACTATTCTAGAGTCATAGAGTAAGAAGAATGATTTAAACACTTACCATCGACTGGCGTAAAATGAGCGTCGTCGAACGACAATGGCGGCACTTCCTTCTTCTTCCTAGCTTCTTCTCCTTCTCCAACCTCCTTCTCCTCTCTAGGGTTTGTGAGAGATAATGAAAAGGATTTGAGGAGGTTTAAGGGTGTTTATATAGGCTAGGATTAGGGTTTAGTAACCCTATTAGGATTAGGAAAGTCTTAGGATTCGAAATCAGGAAATTGGGACTCGTAGAGATCCAATTCCAGATCTCCGTAGTCAGCTGCGCAGAGCTGACCGGTCGACCTGTACCAAGACCGGTACCATCGATCGGTCAACATAAAATAACACTTATTTGACCGTGCTTGATCCGATTTCGTACCTGTTTGTCATCCGCTCGTCCCGTCTGGCCCGGTGATGATCGAAAGACCTGTTACGACATGAAATCAAGGTTTAGACCAGGTTCACGGAGTGCGGGTCTTACATAGTGCCTATGACATTCTTATCTGCAGGCCTTGGCACCAATTCCCAAGTTTTATTTTTCTCTATTTGATCCAACTCTTCATTCATGGCCTTGAGCCAACTAGCATCTTCACATGCCTCTGCAACTGATTTTGGTTCAATGTGAGATAATAAAGAAAACATTTGTTTTGGTTGTCTCACCTTCCTTGTTTGCATTCCAACTGAGGGATCACCAAGAATTAGTTTGTCAGGGTGATTCTTTCTTACTCTGCTTGAGCCACTTGCATTCTGCCTGTCTAACTCAGAATCTGACTGCTCTTCTCTTTCTTCTGTTTCAATCACAGCTCTCTGTCTAGGCACATTTGTAACATCCTGTTCCTTTTTTGTTTCATTGTCATTCTGCTCACTGTCCAGATCTTCAAATATAGGAGCTTCATTATTTGACCCTGTAGTAAAATTCTTGTGTTCATCAACTCTCACATCTGCACTTTCAACAATTTACCAAGTTTTTTATTGTAACATTTGTAAGCTTTGCTAGAGGTAGAGTAGCCAAGAAATATTCCTTTATAAACCCTATCATCAAACTTTCCTAGACCATGACTGGTGTTTTTGATATAACACTTACTACCAAACACCTTGAAGTGCTTTGCTGTAGCCTTTTTACCAAACCATAGTTCATAGGGAGTCTTGTCTTCATGTGGCCTCAACATACACCTATTCTGAACATATATTGCCGTATGCACTGCTTCTCTCCAGAATTTATTTCCTATATCATTTTCAGTTAACATAGTCCTGGCCATCTCTTGAACAGTTCTATTCTTTCTCTCTGCAACACCATTTTGCTGTGGTGTTCTAGGAGCTGAAGTCTGTCTTTTGATGCCATTCTCAGAACAATACTCTGCAAAGTCTATCCAGGTGTACTCTCCTCCCCTGTCAGATCTCAAACACTTGATTTTCTTCCCTGTCTCATTTTCAACTTGAGTTTTAAAGATCTTGAATCTAGCCAGAGCTTCTGATTTATGTTTCAGAAACATTACCCAAGTCATTCTAGAGTAGTCATCTATAAGCAGAATGAAGTACCTCTCTCCTATAATGCTCTGTGTTCTCACTGGCCCACATAGATCTGTATGAACTATCTCCAATGGTTGAGTAGTGTGATACTCCTTAGGTTTGAATGATGTTCTTGTCTGCTTCCCCTTCTGACAAGATGCACAGATATCATTGGAGGGCTTCTTCAGTGGAGGAATGTCTCTTACAGCATTCTTGTTAGATATTTTTGACAAATTTTCAAAGCCAATATGTCCCAATCTTCTATGCCATAACCATGTTTACTCTTCTTGACTCATCATGCAATTCTCTTCAAAATCTTCAGACAAAATATAGAGATTCCTATAAGTTCTCTTTCCTGATGCCATCAACTTTCCACTATCAAACCTTCGAATTTCACATCCTTGATCATTAAAAATCACTTTGTGACCCCTATCACAAATCTGACTGACACTCAATAAGTTATGTTTCAAACCTGAAACATAGAGGACATCATGAGATGTTATATTTCCATTATTGAGACTGATGCTTCCCTTCCCAATTATCTTAGCACCATCATTATTGCCAAACTTAACTGAACCTCCTTCATAATGCTAAAGCTTTTGAAGTCTTTTACTATCTCCAGTCATGTGACTTGAACACCCACTGTCAAGAATCCATGGTATAGAGCTGTCTTGTGCCTTAAAAGCTATCTGCACAACCAAAGAGCTGTTCCTTTCTGTTTTGTCTCTCTGAACCCAAACTCTCTTTTGTGAAGGTATCTTCTCAAAATATTTCTGCTTTGGAACCTCTCTTCTTGTTCTGCTATGCTGTCTCTGTAAATGTGGCATATAGGGAAAGATGGTTCTACATTCCTTACTACATGCCCAAAGTTGTGACAGTTGTAACACTCAACAAAACTCTCTTCAAGAGGAGAAAATTGATTTCTACTCTCAAATTTGACATCTCTCATGTTAAATTTGCAAGTAGCAATCTTATGTCCAAAGTTGTTGCATTTATAGCAGTATCCCTGAAAATGAGGTATTGGCCTTGCAGTTGTCAAGTATCTCATCTGTCTCTGTAGTGCACTGGGATAATTTTCTTTATAAAAGTTGTCATGCTCCACTCTCTTGCCTTGCCATGCATTTTGTCTTGGCCTTGCATAGTTAGTCCTAGGGAGAGGGGTTTTGTTTTCTCCTTGATAATGAACTATAGGGTCCTTATCCTTTCCATTTTCCTTCACAAAAGATATGTGACCTTTTCCCTTTGAATTGGAATTCTTTGATGTCTCTCCTTTATCAAAACCAAGATCAAACTTAATGTGGGAAGGTCTTTGAGCATTGATGATCCTATCAAGCTTGTTACTACTAGGATGTATTAGAGTAGAGTTACTTGGTTCCTCATGTTGAGCTAATTTTTGTTGTTTCTCAAGCTCTTCCTTTTCATACTCAGCTACTTTTGTCTTTAGAAGTGTAAACTCATTCTCAAATTCTTCAAATCGATCAATCATAGGGAGTTGTTCTTCAAGTTGAACTTTCAAATTTGCATTCTCATTCAATACCATGGAGTAGTCTACAAATGCCTGTTTAAGTTGACTATTGAGATTTTCTATAACTTTCTTGGACTTTTCATCTTGAGCTCTCAGTTCTTGAATCATTTGCTTTTGTTTTTTGGCTTCTTGAGAGGCAAGCTTGTTATTATTTCTTTCCTTCTTGAGTTCCTTCATGGCTGTAATAAATTCTTCTTCAAAGTTTATCTCACCTTCTTCATCACTGCTTGAACATTTATCTTCATTGTCTCCTTCTTCATCACCACTTGAGATAGAATTCACAATTTTATTTTCTTCATGAGTTTTTGTAGTTACCTCTTCACCTTTGTTCCCTTCATGTTTTTCAATGAAAACCATGAACAAGGCCTCACTGGGCTCATCCTCTGAGATATCATCTGACTCATCATTTGAGGTTTCACTAACCCTCTTGGCAATGAAACATTTTCTATTTGATTTGTTCTTTTTGAAGCTGTAATTTTTCTTTGGCTTGAAGTTGTATTTATTTTCATCTTCATCATCACTGTCAATCTTACTCTTCTTTGGGTATTTTACAACAAAATATCCAACCTTACCACAGTTGAAACATTTGAAAGGGAGTTTGTTCTTGTATCTTCCTGTACGGTTCTTTAATTTTCTAGTGAAATGAGCCGTGGCTTCATCTTCACTTTCTTCTTCATTTGGTCTTTCAGAAATCTTGAGTTTCTTCATTGCCTTGAAGGCTACTTGCTTGTCAACAGTAGTACCAGGGTCTATTCTCATCTCAAAAGCTGTCAATGCTCTATGTATCTCATCTATGGTGACTTCATCCAAATCCTTAGTCTCTTCAAGAGCTGAGACTTTTGATTTAAACTTGGGTGTGAGAGACCTCAAAATCTTCTGACAAACAATGGATCCTTTTAAGTCTTCACCAAGTCCTCTAATAGAGTTGACCACTTCATTGACTCTGTTCATATACTGATAAACAGTTTCATCCTCATTCATTTTCAGGTTTTCAAACTGAGCCCTGAATGTTTGTAGCTTCACTTTCTTGATTTTCTTGTCACCTTCATAAATGTTAATTAGTCTGTCCCAGACCTCCTTTGCAGTCTTGCAATCCATGAATGGCATTGAGTGCCTTTCTGTTGTTCTCAAAATTCTTTTTGTCTGTAGCATTAGGAGTAACTGTATCATGTGGAGTATAGCCAATTTCAACTGCAGCCCAAACATCAAATCCAAGTGATCCCACATAAATCTCCATTCTCCTTTTCCAAAACACAAAGTCCGTACCATCAAACAATGGAGGTTTATGAGAACCTTCCCCTGGTGCCATTGCTGCCCTCTGATCTCTCAGATGTTGATTTAGCTGTCACTGAGCCTGGTGCTCTGATACCAATTGATGAACCTTGAATGACACTGAGAGGGGGGGTGAATCAGTGTGAAAACTTTTCCCTGATATTTCTTTGCTGCCCAGTGTTGTTTATGAAATAGACTGTCCCACACACAACCGTATGCAAATCTACCTTGCTACCACTCAGTGGCCAGGTCTACCTGATTTTCACACCCATCCTGCAATTCATTCCATGCACTTCACAAAATACAGAATCAAAGCATTCCACAACACAGAAGGGTTACGTGGTTTACCACCACAGTGTGTGATGGCTAATCCACGGAGTAATGCTCAATGGGCTCTGTATTTACTCAATACTAAACTTTTAGCCCTTTACAGAACAAGGATACTCACCCTATGTTTTCTCAGCATAGAACTAAGAGGGCAAACACTACCAAGGTTCAGGCTATTCCAGCCAGTGTCCAGCACCCACTGAACACAAATCAAAAAGATAAATTTTGGGACTTATAGTGATGCCCTACAATAAAATCCCAAACTAGCAAGGCATTCAACATTCTTTTTGCCTAAGCTAGCATACAGTAGGCTCCCATACAAAGTAGGCATTCAATATTCTCAACCTACTATAGCATACAAGGCATTGATTCAATAAATAATGAGGGAGTTGAGAAAATCTCACAACTGATGTTTTCTGACATCTGAAGACATATGCAATGTTTCTCTTCTTCTGATAATCAACCAATCACTTGTCATATGCAAAGAAGCTCCACCATCCTTCAAAAATCACAGCAGTGCACCAACATGGGCATAAATAGAGATGATGAGTGATTGTTTTCTTTTTCCCAAGCAAGAATCATTAAAAATTATGAAGTATAACCCTTTTCCCTTAAAAATAGCTTTTCAGATCTGTCTCCCGCGGCCACCAACCTCCCAGGCATTCTCAATAGATAGGAAATCCAAATCCTAGCTCGGAGCAATTTGGATCGTCGGATTTGGCCTTCGGATGGTTGAGATATCACAAAAACAAGTTCGGCCAGTAGAATTATTTAAAAGAGCATCTTTTAACTTTATTTGATGCAGCTGTTAAGCACCGAAGCCGCGTCGCCGCTGATATGGCAGGCGCAGTGTCGAGATTTGATTGGACGCAGAGGGATCTTTAATTAAGACACAGGATTAAGTGAAAATGGCGGGACCTATTGTGGTTCGTCAAATCCGCATAATTAGCGTCACTATTGATCGGACAAAATGGTGGCCTTCGGATCTGGATCCATCGCGCCGCTGCACCGTAAGCGCGTTACACCAAGACATTCCGCTGCTTCCATGTGATGCGGTACAACCTTTTAGTTTGCATCTGGCGAATCACGAGCTGCGCGATGGAATCTTGGCGTAGCGTCAGCGATGTACAATAGCCCGCCTTCACCAGAACCATCGATTTGGAATAACGAAGGCGTGGCTCCATCTTAACCGTTGATATGGGATTTTGGCTTTTACGAACTACCCAAAATACCCCTGAAAGAGTTTTTAATGGCCTCTGTAACTTTTTTTTGTTAACCAAAACCCTGTAGAACACTTTGTTCCCGAGAGGTGCTTCTCTCTAACAAGAGAATCTTTCTCTCTCTAGAACATATAACAAACACATGCGGTGCCTTGCTACTTGCGACGCATGGCCTGCGGGCCTTGCTACTGCGAGCCTTGCGGCATGGCCTATGGGCCTTGCTGCGCCTGGCTTGTGGCAAGGCCTACGGGCCTTGCTGCTTGCAATGGTGTCACGCCCTTGGCCTTGCTATGGTGCCACGACCCTCGGCCACGACCCTCGGCCAGGCTGGCTGCCATGATGGCATGCCACCTTGGCATTGTAGGTCCCACTTATCAATTTCTCTCTCCTCTTTCTCTCTCTTGATTTCCTCGCTCTTCTTTCTCTCTCTACAGACTCCCTCCATTTTCCATGATTCAGAAGGTGTCCAACACTGAGATTAACACTGTCACATCACCTGTTTCACTGCCATTCAATGCCATATCACCTGTATCACTGTCAGCTTGTATGTGGGGTCCACAGATACTACTTCTCATCAAACTTGCCAATTTGCCAACAATTACAATACGAGGGCCAACACCTATGGTGAGAGGCTAGAGCAGACCTCTCTACTAGTGTAGGGCTTGCAATCAGTCTTTTAGCTAGTTCATCTAATTCTGCTAGTCTAGGATTGTAAAACTACTTCGGGAAGCGAGCCGCGCGTGACGCTCGCAACCATTTTTTAGCTGGCTTAAAAAAAGTCGTGGCGTGCTAGCTGAGACTGAAAAGCAGAAGTGCGATCAAGGGACGAAAACGGAAGCCCTGATCTACGACCACCCTGTATTTTTCTTCGTGCTAAACGCCAACGCTCTACGACCACCCTAAACGAGTTCTGGTTTTCTACGCTGGGGTAGCTTGCTTCCACTGGTGGTGGGAGGGCTAAGGGTGCTCTTCATGTAGCTGGGGGCGAGTCACAAAATCCAATCCAAGTTTCCTTCTTGTTCATCAATCGAAACTAGAAGGCAGAAGGACGTCGGCGATGGTGAGCCAGAGGGTAGAAGGACGTCCACGATGAGATATCAGAAGTGGAGGGATGTTGGAAAAGATGAAATCAGAAGCGGAAGGCATGATGGTCGGCAGTGATTCAAGAAATTGATATGGGGGACTGATGGTTGGCGTTGGTAGAAGAACAGAGGTAGAGGAGTGGTGGTCGGCGACGGTAGAAAAATAGAGATGGAGTAGTGGTGGTCGGTGGTTGTAGAAGAACATATTATGAGATTAAAAAAAATTGAGTGTAAGGGTAAAATGGTCTTTCACCATTACAATAAGGGCAGTATTGTCCCTGAAATTTTCAATTTGACATGATGTCATCATCTAATGGGACTCTACTAATGGGGTGGGTCTCTTTGATTAACGATGTCAAAAGTTTAGGTGGTAGATGATGATTTCGAAAACCTTTGGGTGGTAGATGGTGTTTCACATCCTTTTTGGTTGGTAGATGAAATTTTTTTCTTTAAAATAAATTGATATAAGTTAAAATCAACAAATAGATTAGAAAGTTACTATCATTAATGTGATAATCTATTATTATTTCTTTATGTTTAGTGGTATTAAACTATTATTATTTATGACTCATAATTTATTCTCATAAATGATTTGTCATAAATGATTTATAAACATAAATATAAATTATACCAAAGAAAATAATAATAAATTATGAGTCATAAATAATCATCTTGTAAAAAAAGACTGGGATTTCAGGACTAATTAGCATGTCGGTTGGCTTCATGTCCTACATGTTGGCCATTACTTTTGTGCAGAAGTTCAATTAGCACCGGAATCCACATGTTCTTGTTATCATCTAGTCATACATTAAATTTTGATTTCATAGTTTGAAAAGTTTATTCTTGTTTGGATGTATTGTTTGAACAGTAAAAGAGAGTCAAAGAACAAGGGAAAAACCTTAAACATGGTAAATCATACAATTGAGATTGACATGTGATTTATCGAAAATATTTCCATCTATCCATCCAATCACCAAATTTCCAAAGTAATACAATCCATCCAATCACCAAAATTCCAAATCTTTTGTTTGTACATGACATCTAAGAATAACCAACAAGCTGCAGGATATTGGTTCTCATGCAAACGGTGAATGAATCTAGGGTAAATTACATGTACTGTCCCTATAGTTTAGACTAATAACACCAATTACCCTATAGTTTCTGACAATATCACATGCCACCCCTAATATCCAAAACGTGTAACATAGAGACCTAGTCCTTTAAGAGATCTCTGTTAGATGATGATGTCAGTTAATACTAAAATGTAAGTTAAAATGTCCTATCTACCCTTAGTTAGATTATTGTTTTCACCCTATCCATTTTCTACTATGGAAGCCCTCGTTACAACCGAGCCTGCCACCACCTTCTCCGACAATGACGGATTCATCATCTGGCAGGAACAAGCTTTCGACCTTTTAGTCAAGAATCCTAACAAAGTCGATTTCAATATGGCAACACCATGGTTACAATATTGGGCAATCAGCTTCTTTCCAATAGTTACTCCGAATCCCCGATAGTCATGGCTGAAGCCTTTATTAAGAGAGACGAACCAGAGCTCCTATACCAACATGGTACAATTTGCAAGAAATTTATGGTTTAAATCATTGGTGATAGACTGAAATATTAAACGCCCCAAAAACTTGATCTATTGCTAAAAGTGAAATTTTGCCATGGGATTTGCATCTGGGAAGCTGAAGGGTACCCATTTTGCTGAGGAACAACATCTCTGGTTACAAGTTTATGGTGTTTCATGGTTTGTGATTGTTGGCGCCATGATTGTGATGAAGGTTAGTAGCAGCAATCCATGGTTTCATATATGAATATCTTGAGATGAATTTGCTCTCACGGTCTCTTCTGCATTTCCTCTTCTTTTTACACAGTTAGCAAATCACATACCACATATGTAAAATTGTTATGCGAACCAGGAAGGGCTTTCCAATTTATTGGGCTAATCGATGGTTGTGCATATACATTAGCAAATCTACGGTCATTACATTAGGGAAGTGAGAATAGTCTTGCATACCTGCTACCACCAACAACCAAATTTGGGAGAGACAAAAAAAAGAGCTGCTTTCATCGTCGGGGAAGAAGGGGATGATCTTGATCTGCAAGAGGCAATCTGGACAAGTAAGAACGGCCAGATCCAACGGCAGCATCTGTAAAACCCGCACTCCACTAACCCAGTCTAACTTTGTCGTGCCAGGTCTTTCCATCACTTCTGGATCGAGTAGACCAACCGTGTAAAGATAGACCACGAGACTAGGTAAGAGAATCGACTCAAAAACACTTAAAACTAAGTGTATGGTAGACTATCTGTGTACGTACCATACGATGAGAAATAAAGACCACTGATAATTAAATGTATGATTGATATTTTTAAGCGTATGGTCGATGGATTTTGCTACTACGTCCGACCGTACGATCCCAAATATGACTCGAGTTTGGAAACTTTCTAAATAAAGGGGGGATCTTTTTCCTATTATTGGGGAACTCTATATAAAGATTTTCTCTGTATATAAAGGACGTTCCTCAATCCTTTCTCACTCTTTTGAAACATTATCAAACTCTAGAAGAAGAGAAGGAAGAGAAGGAGAAGGAGAGAAGACTAAGGAGAAGGTTTTGCAGAGAAGGTTTTAGCTCCCTACTGTAGGCCGAGGTATGAAACTGATCTCTGAAGATGTAAATCCTATGGGATAAGATTCTATTGTGCATTGGAGATGTCAAACCATTATGATCCATGTGATCCTTCGAGTAAATCTCAAGGATAACTATGAGGGAAGGGTTTAGTGATAATGGTAAATGAGAAACTATAAATAATGGTCATAGGATAACCTTAGAATGAACCCAAGTGAAGAGCCTAGAAATTGACTCAGGAGGAACTCGGATTGAAAGTAAATTTTGACCAGAAATCGTAAGGTCGTAGCTATGGTCGACCATAGGATGACCAAAGAGTCGACCACAATCATTCGAGAAGAATTCAGGAAATGTATGGTCGTAGGTGTGGTCGCATATAGTGCCACCGTAGGGGGTCGACCATACCTAGTATGGTTGACACAGCATGTGACCATAGGACCAATCAGTCACCTATCAGTGATCTATTTTGATTTCCAACTACTGTAATACACTACACATGAATCCTAACTTAAATTTATATAATTTTTAGGTTACTAAATTGATTCAAAGAGAGTTACAAGGCTTGAAAGGAGATTGAATATTATTAAAAGGTGAGAGAACAAGACCTAAACTAATTGGATAATAACAAACTGTCTTATTTTATTGAGTCCAATGCAACGAATGATTCTATGCTTGTGTGCTTGTAATGTGCATCTCATATATCATCCAATATTACTGTTATATTCTGCTCATGTATATTTATTTATGTCTATTACAACATGATGATGATGATGCTAGGAATAGGCATGTGATTGTGTGTATGTGGTCAATGTGTTGGATACGAGTAGAGCATCAGAGGGAGGAAATGACATTGTGGTTCAGCCTGGTCACCAGACTCTAGTTCTATCTTTACTCAAGTCTTTTCCACTGACATCGTTACCTTAGCGGAACTATTACGTTGTAGGACGTCAGGGGAGGTGGTCTAGCACTGTGTGGTCTTCGACTCTGCTGAGGGACCTTAGATCTATCTCTATGGACATATTGAGGGATGCTGGGGTGAGGCCTTGGATACATTGGATGGCATTAGGATTGGTTAGTTGTGAGCCCAGTTTGCAACCCCTTGCCAATAGGGGCTTACTTGTTGGTATAGTTAGGGCATTAGGGGAAGTGTTGGCAGTATGTGATTCGAACACTTTAGCTTTATCTTTATTCCATGGTGGGTGCATGTAGGACAGCAGTGGTGTTTGATCCATTAAGCGGATTCACACACTCGTGTATAAAGGTGTGGTGGCCTTCAATCCTTTCTTTAGCACATTGCAATCTTAAAAATCAGACCAAAGATATTAAATTGAATGCATGCATATGTTTGCGCATTGTTTTGTTTGCTCACTGAGCTGTGATGTATGCTCACCTTTTGACATCGAATATTTTTAGTTGATGATGTAGGTCCTACTAGAGAAGATTATGTAAATGTGCCGTCGTATGGACACATGGCGGCTATGGACGAAGAAGCTGTGGATGATGTGCATGAGCCTTCATGCGAGTGCAACCAATGTCTATTTGAGTAGTTTAGTTATGTTGGAGTACTGAAACATGTAATGGATTATTTAAATTATGTCCTGAGTTATTTGGAGATAACTGGATTAAATATTTATTTTATCACTATTAGACCTCTATTCATTAATTATAAAAACTTCCGCTTACTTGTTTATTATCTCTGATTATTATCATAAAATGTGTGTGTTTTGATATAGTGGGTACAACCTATACGAGATCTTAGTTGAACCATTGGTTTATTGACAGTTCATCACACCATTGGTTAGTTCAAAATTAGGGTGTGACAGTTTGGTATCAGAGCTCTCTTAGGTTCTAGCCATTGACCTAACTACTTCCACGTGAGTCATCAACTGAGTTAGGAAAGCTAAAACCTATAGTAAGAATACACCATAAGCATCTTGTTGTTTGAGACATAAAATTAAGAAAGAGAATAATGCATATATGTAAATGAGAAACAAACTATATATATATATATATATATATATATATATATATATATATATATGCCAAAAATAAGAGTAAGAAAAATGTATATCCAAATCAGAGTACGGTCCACAATCTGGACAGTTACTCTATAGTATAAATGAGGAAAAAAATTAATAAATAAAAGGAGCAATCATGGAGCTGCAGGCGCTAGAGGAGGAGGTGCCTCCTGGTTTCGATTACGATCCTCAGCGTACACCCTTGTGAGCCGGGCTACCTGTGCCTGGGTTGCCCGTAGACTCTCGGTGAGACTCCTTACTCGTCCATCAGTCACGTGCTGAGCATCGCGAATCTCATGCAATAACGCCATCATGCCATCTAATAGAGGACGTAAATGACCAATCGAGTAACAAGCCCGAGAAGGGCCGGCTCCTATAGAATGTTGTGGTGATGGAGGAGGTATGGCATCCACATCCATAAACATCTGATCATCATCCTCCTCATCATCACTCTCGTTTGCCGCTGTCGCTGCAGCCACCCTAGTAAGAGGACATCTCATGGCATTCATCTCATCATCATTGACCTGTATCTCTCTCATCCCCATCCAGCAGATGCCATCCCAATTAAGATTAGCTGAGAAGGCGTCTTTATAGATCCTTTCATCCTCCATGTTTACCTATAGGAAAGAGAGCAGAGTAGTGATCAACTGTCCATATGGCAGGTTACCTCTCGAATCAGACAACATGGCTCTGTGCATAGTCCGTATGATAATGTAAGGGAGACAGACAGGCTGCCTAGTGCAGATACAATATAGTAAGTACTGAGTCAACTGGGAGACCATCTAGTAATGTCCACCCTGAAGAATCAAATTATGCTGGATAATCTTACAGTATACCCATGGTTCAGGATGCAAGTTGACTGCCTTCATCTCCTAGCGGTCATCACGAAGAATTTGACTGCATACTTCTAGGTGCATAGTAGTGGTCAGGAACTTTGGTTCCTTAGGAGCATAGTAGACCAAAGAATCGGCGCTTGAGATACCCAAAATATCCACCAACTATTGGGTATTGAAGGAGATAGGAACCCCTTTCACCCAACTAGTGATCCGAAGCTCTCTTTCACTGTCTATATCCTGTGGATCACCCTCAACCTGTAGGTTGTAGTAGAATTTCCTTACTAAATCTGGATGGATGCAATGTTTGTACAGGATCATGGAAAGCCAGCCCATATCACCAAATGCCCTCTCCACATCAAATAGGGCTAAATGGACTAGATTAACACATCGACCCCCTTCTACCTTTTTCTATTGAAACCATGGATACTGTACCTCAGCTTCGATGGACCTGAAGCGACGAGGGTCATGGACTCTGGGAACCTTGGTGCCAACTATGAAAACTACGAGAAAAGAGAATAAGAAAACAAGTTAAAAAGTTAGAAATTTGGGCAGCATAACGATGTAAAATGGGAACAAGCCTCACTTTTCACCCAAACACTTGGGCAGGAGGACTTATATGAGGCACAAACCATCTTACATGGATCAATCAATAGAAAATGGCCACCAATCAAAATAGAGTTGAAGAAATTTTAAAATTTGGGAAAAAAATCCCAAATTTTAGGTCTAAATTGGGATTTTCAAAATTTTAACCAAACCAACCGATGAAACTCAAATTTTCTTGAGGGCTTTCATCCATTGGGTAGCCAATAACAAGGACCACCAATAAAAATCAAAATTTTAAGATCAATTAGATGTTAATTTGAAGAAAACTCTATAAATGGAAAAAACCTAGTATGGAAGCTAAAAAAGAAGAAAAGAGTAGAGAACATACCTTGAGGAATAGGATGAAGATTGTCGACCGATGTAGAAACCACCAAATTCATGCGGTTGACACTGTAGCAACCCAATAGTGGTGAGCTGAGTTGAGACCGTAGGAGAAAAGAGAGAATGAGAGGGAAAAATCTCGAAACAGGTTTAAAAACCTATTTTTGAATCGTATGGTAGCACAGTTCGACCAAAATAGTCGACCATACCATCGACCGTACAATCGACCATAGGGTCTTGGGAAGTTACTAGGGTTCGTATGGTTGAACCTATGGTCGCGTTACATGCGACCGTACGACATCGACCATACGATTGATTGTTGTCTGTTATGGCTCTATTAGACTTAATGTCTCATAATTTTATTTTCTCTCTCCTTCTATTGTGGGACTAACAAAATATTATCATTCTATCTTGTCTCACATGTGTAGCCTTACCAATACCATTTTATCCAAGAGTTTAAATGGTTGGGCATAGACCAAGCAGAAGGAGACAGAATGCAAACCCACCTCCACCACTTACGGAGATCAATGATAATGAAGGTCAAGAAGGACAAGAGAGAGATGCTGGGAATCAAAATATTGCGCCTCAATATGTTCACACCCAGGCCAACCCAACCAACTTACCAACACCACCAACAGATTTGGCCACTGTAGTGATGAATTTAGGTGTAGCAATTACAGCAAATGCAAGTGAACATGTAAGCTGCTATGGAAATTATTTCCCCAGCTGCAAACACAACACCTATACCTATAGGGCAAGCTAGTACCGTACCTGGGGGTTGCAATACTATGCCCCAAGCATCTGCTATGAACAATACAGTACCCCAAGCACCTCAAACGCCAGTTATACAAGCCTAAGTGCAGAATCCTGAAGCACCGCAAGGCGGATATATCCAAGGTAATTATTAGTACCAACCGCCCATGTATGGAGCATATGCACAGTATCAACTGGACCACTCCAATGGATATAACCAAGGGAATTATTAGTACCAACCGCCCATGTATGGAGCATATGCACAGTATCAGCTGGACCACTCCAAACTGATCGAGCGTTTTTTGAAAATGAAACCAAAGGAGTTTACGAGTAAGCTATCAGATCCATTATGGCCAGCTCACTGGATTGACGAAATGAAAAAAAATTTCATGATGATGACTATTACAAAAGAGGAAAAAGTATTGTGTACAACATTTATGCTGAAAGGAGATGCACACCACTGGTGGAAATCAACTCGGGGTTATCCGTTGACAAAGCACACCCAGTTAACCTGGGCTATTTTCAAAGAAGCTTTCTTTGAAAAATATTTTCCCAAGAGTTTCAGAGATATGATGGAGAAGGAGTTCTTGAGTCTGTATCAAGGACAGATGACTGTTGATGCTTACTAGCAGTGTTATAAAGAGCTGTTTCTTCTTTGCTCCCTCTAACATGCTGGAAGAAGATACCAAAACCCAAAGGTTCATAATGGGACTTAAGGGAAGCATCCAAGAGCATGTATTGGGATTGAAAAAGAAGATTTATAATGAAGCTGTACAGATTACTTGAATACTGGAATCGAGCCAGAGGGAGAGTTACTTTGCTCAAAATAGGGGTATTAAGAGGCCGAACGAGAATACATTCAACGGAGAGAACTCAAAGACATTCAAACCCTTTCGTACTCAAGGCTTCAATGCAGCAGCCAAGACTACTCCAACAGCCCAACCTCAACAAAAGCAGGGTAATACTAGAGTCAAATGCTTTAACTACGATCAAGTAGGGCATTATTTAAGGGATTGCCCTAAGGTAAGGAAGTAGCTACATCAAGGAAAAGTTTATGTAGTAACTTCTGAGGATGCTGCTGCATTGCCTGATGTGGTCACATGTATGATTCAACCTTATGTTTTGAAATACCTTGTGTGAGCATGTAGATTAAATTAAATAAAATCACAGGTATTGTACCTATAGCTAATATACCAGACAGAGTACTTTTTGACTTTGTAGCCACATACTCATTTATATCGGTGTCCTTCAGAAAGAAGCTAGATATACCCCTCAGACCTTTAAACTACAAGCTACTAGTATGGTCACCTAAGGGATTAGAAGCAGAATTAGACCAAGGTTATGGACCATGTCCAGTTCTGATAAATGGACGAAGTTTGGACGCCAACCTGGTGCAATTCGAGATGGCGGACTTCAACATCATCCTAGGGATGGACTGGTTATCCAAGCATTCTGTGAGTTTGTTTTGTGCTGAAAAGAAGATATCATTTAAGGACAAGGAAGGAACAGAGTTCAGTTTTATGGGAACCAAATTTTTCTGTAAACGAAAACTCATTCTTTCTGCATTAAAGGCTAGGAGATGCCTCGAGAAAAGAGAAATTGGATACCTAGTGTCCGTGGTTGACCTCACCAAGGAAGCACCACGAATGGAAGACATTGAAGTTGTGTGTGAATTTCAGAATGTATTTTCCAAGGAATTACCAAGATTGCCACCTAATCGAGCGACAGAGTTCGTTATAGACCTTATACCTAGAGCTGCACCAGTATCTAAGGCACCCCATCGAATGGATTCTATTGAACTAGAGGAACTGAAGGTATAATTACATGAGTTATTAGACAAGGGTTATATTCGACCCAGTATATCACCATGGGAAGCGCCAGTGTTGTTCGTAAAAAAGAAGGACGGTAGCATTCTATTTTATATAGATTATCGAGAATTGAACAAGCTCACGATCAAGAATCGATATCCATTGCTTCAGATCGATGACTTATTCAACCAGTTGTAGGGTGCCCAAATGTTCTCCAAGATTGATCTCCGGTCAGGACCATCAGTTGAAGATCAAGGAAGGTGATATTCCAAAGACAACATTTAGAACCAGATATGGACATTATAAATTTCTAGTTATGTCCTTTAGATTTACTAATGCACCCGTAACTTTTATGAAACTCATGAATCGAGTATTCCATGATATGCTGGATACATAGGTCATTGTATTTATGGATGACATCTTAGTCTACACCAAGGACAAGGAGACTCATATAACAAATCTTGGAGCAGCTCTGCAGCGACTAAGAATAGAAAAGCATTATGTTAAATTTACTGAGTGTGAGTTCTGGCTAAATGAAGTCGCTTTCTTAGGCCCTGTTGTATCAGCTGAAGGAATTAAAGTGGATCCTAGCAAGATTGAAGCTATTGTGAAATGGGAAGCACCTATGAATGTTACAAAAATTAAAAGTTCTTGGGTTTAGTTGGGTATTATTGACGATTCGTGGAAGATTACTCTAGGATTGCTATACCTCTCACTAGACTGACTAACAAAGAGAAAAAGTTTGTTTGGACCGACAAATGTGAAGAGTGTTTCCAAACATTAAAGGCAAGACTGATATCAGCTCCCATCTTGACTATTCCGATCCTAGGCCAACCATTTATCTTGTACACAGATGCGTCTGGGTTAGGTTTAGGATGTGTTCTCATGCAAGGAGAGTAAGTAATTGTGTATGCTTCTAGAAAATTAAAGACATATGAAAATAATTACCCTACTCATGACTTGGAATTAACAACGATGATATATGTTGTCAAGATATGGAGAGACATTATTTGTATGGAGAGAAATTCTAGATTAAATTAGATTGTAAGAGTCTCACTTATCTTTTCAATCAGAAGGAGTTGAACATGAGGTAGAGGAGATGGCTGGAGTTGCTAAAGGATTAGGATTGTGATATCCAGTATCATCCCAGGAAGGCTAATGTAGTTGCTGATGCACTAAGCAGAAAAGCAATGACAAAATCTCAAGAAGAAGCTAGCACAAATGCTGCAATGTGCGTCATAAGAAGAGTCTTCAATTGTGGCAAAGAACAGTTCGTGATTGATAAACCAGGTAGATCGATCGACCTAGGATTTATTCATCGATTTTTAAACATGGTTGCTACAAGTGGTTGCTACATTAAAGATTGTACCTGATCTGATAGACAAAGTGAAAGCAGTTGTTCAATCAGACCCCTATCTGAGGACAGTGCAAGAAGATCTGGAAAAAGGTGGGACTACTCCTGATTTAACTCTGGACTTTGAAAAGGTACTAAGATACAAAGGGAGGGTATGTATTCCTGAAAGTAAAAACTTAGATATTAGACACAGACTAATGAAGGAAGCTCACGCTGCTGCTTCTTCGGTACATCCTAGGAGTACAAAGATGTATCATGATCTGAAGAAACTATATTGGTAGAGGAGAATGAAAGCGGATGTAGCTAGATATGTGTCTCAATGCCTAAATTGTCAGCGAGTAAAAGCGGAAAGGAAAAAACCTTCAGGCTTGTTACAACCACTACTTGAACCAGCTTGGAAATGGGATTGCATTGCTATGGACTTCGTCATAGGGTTACCATTGACTCCCAGAGTAGTTGACGCAGTCTGGGTGATTGTAGATCATCTGACTATGACAGCTCGTTTCATAGCTATAGGACCTCAGTATACCCTGGAGAGGCTAGCTAAGCTGTATGTGGATAATATTGTTAGATTGCATAAAACATTGTATTCGATAGAGATCTATGCTTTAGGTCAAAGTTTTGGGAAAGATTGCAGAAGGCTATGGGTACAACACTGAAATTTAGTACTGCATTTTACCCTCAAACAGATGGACAGTCGGAGTGCACTATTCAGATTTTAGAAGACATGCTCAGAGCTTGTGTGATTGATTTCAAGGGATCATGGGATGGGAAGTTACCGTTGATTGAATAACAACAGCTATCAAGCAATAATACAGATGTCGTCATATGAAGAACTGTATGGTAGGAAGTGCTGAACTCCTTTATTTTGGAACAAGGTTGGAGAACAGATAATTGTTGGACCAGAATTTATCGAAGAGACTTGTCAAGAAGTCTACATCATCAAGGAATGGTTCGAATAGCTCAAAACCGTCAGAAGCAGTATGCAGACAATCGAAACAGAGACCTTGAATTCACTACAGGTGATAAGGTAATTTTGAAGATATCTCCTATGAGCGGTTTAAAATGATTCAAACAGAAGGGAAAGCTGTGTCCCAGATATATTAGACCTTATGAAATTCTAGTAAGGCGTGGAAAGGTAGCATATCAGTTAGCACTACCATCATCGATGTCTAGCGTACATGATGTATTTCATGTTTCACAACTGAAGAAGTATGTGAGAGATCCAATACACGTGTTAACGATGGATCCACCGGATTCGACTGAAGATTTGATGTTAAAAGTGGTACCTTTTGAAATCACTAGTGAAAAGGTTCAACGTCTTCGCAACCGTGACATCGATTATGTTAAAGTTACTTGAAGAAGCCAAGATGTAGAAGAAGTCACATGGATAGAAGAGAATGCTATGCGGAAGCAATATCCTCACTTATTCGACTCGGAAGGTATGTGTAAATTTTGAGGATGAAATTTATGTAAGGGGAAGAGTTGTAAGACCCACACTCCACTAACCCGGTCTAACCGCATCATGCCAGGTCTTCCCATCATTTCTGGATCGAGTAGACCAACCGTGTGAAGATAGACCACGAGACCAGGTAAGAGAATCGACTCAAAAACACTTAAAACTAAGTGTATGGTCGACTATACAATGAAAATTAAAGACCACTGATAATTAAACGTATGGTCGATATTTTTAAGTGTATGGTTGATGGATTTTGCGATCATACGACCCCTAATCAGGCTTCGAGTTTAGAAACATTCTAAATAAAGGGGGGATCTCTTTCTTATTGTTGGAAAACTCTATATGGAGAGTTTCTCTGTATATAAAGGACGTTACTCAACCCTTTTCACTCTTTTGGAGCATTATCAAACCCTATAAGAAGAGAAGAAAGACAAGGAGAAGGAGAGAAGACTAAGGAGAACGTTGTGCAGAGAAGGTTTTGGCTCTCTACTGAAGGCCAATGTATGAAACTGATCTCTGAAGATGTAAATCCTATGGAATAAGATTTCTATTATGGATTGGAGATGTCAAACCATTATGATCCATGTGATTCTTCGAGTAAATATCAAGGATAACTATGAGGGATAGATTTAGTGATAATGGTTAATGAGAAACTATAAATAATGGCCATAGGATAACCTTAGGATGAACCCAAGTAAAGAGCCAAGAATTGACTCAGGAGGAACTCGGATTGAAAGTAAATTTTGACCAAAAATTGTATGGTCGCAGCTATGGTCGACCATAGGATGACCAGAGAGTCGACCATCGCCATTCGGGAAGAATTCAGGAAACGTATGCTCGCAGGTGTGGTTGCATATAGTGCCACCGTAGGGGTCTACCGTACATGGTATGGTTGACACATCATGTGACCATAGGACCAATCAGTCACCTATCAGTGATCTGTTTTGATTTCCAACTACTATAACATACTACACATGAATCCTAACTTAAATTCATATAATTTTTAGGTTACTAAATTGATTCAAAGAGAGTTACAAGGCTTGAGAGGAGATCGAATATTATTAAAAGATGAGGGAAAAAGATCTAAACTAATTGGGTAATAATAAACTATCTTATTTTATTGAGTCCAATGCAATGAATGATTATATAGTTGTGTACTTGTAATGTGCATCTCACATATCATCCAATATTACTATTATATTCTGCTCATGTATATTTACATTTATCTATTATAACATGATGATGATGATGCTAGGAATAGGCATGTGATTGTGTATGTGTGGTTAGTGTGTTGGATACGAGTAGAACATCAGGGGAAGGACATGACATTGTGGTTTAGCCTGGTCACCAGACTCTAGTTCTATCTTTACTCAAGTCTTTCCCACTGACATCATTACCTTAGCGAAACTATTACATCGTAGGACATCAGGGGAGGTGGTCTCGGACTGTGTGATATTCGACTCTGTCGGGGGGCCTTAGCTTTATCTCTATGGACGTATTGAGGGATGCTGGGGTGAGGCCTTGGATACATTGGATGGCATTAGGATTGGTTAGTTGTGAGCCCAGTTTGTAAGCCCTTGCCAATAGGGGCTTACGTATTGGTATAGTTAGGGCATCAGGAGAAGTGTTGGCGGTGTGTGATCTAGATACTTTAGCTCTATCTCTATTTCATGGTGGGTGCATGTGGGATCACAATGGTGTTTGATCCATTGAGTAGATTCATACACTCGTGTATAAAGGTGCGGTGGCCTCCAATCCTTTCTATAGCACATTGCAAACTTAAAAACTAGACCAAAGATATTAAATTGAATGCATAAATATATTTGCACATTGTTTTGTTTGCTCACTGAGCCGTGATGTGTGCTCACCCTTTCGATGTCGAATATTTTTAGTTGATGATGTAGGTCCTACTATAGGAGATTATGTGAACGCATCGTCGTATGGACATACGGTAGCTACGGATGTAGAAGCTGTGGAAGATGCGCATGAGCCTTCATGCGAGTGCAACCAATGTGTATTTGAATAGTTTAGCTATGTTAGAGTACTGGAACATGTAATGGATTATTTAAATTATGTCTTTAGTTATTTAGAGATAACTGGATTAAATATTTATTTTATTACTGTTAGACCTCACTTCATTAATTATAAAGACTTTCCCTTACTTGTTTATTATTTCTGATTATTATCGTAGAATATGTGTGGTTTGATATGGTAGGTAAGACCTATACAAGATCCTGGTTGAGCCGTTGATTTATTACTGGTTTATCACACCACTAGTTAGTCCATAATTGGGGTGTGACAACATCAGTCAATAAGATTTAGTGGCGAGATCAGGTAAGATTCGAAATGAATCTCCCCCGTTTTGCTTCTCTCATTCTCTCTGAACCGAAATTTTCTCGACAAACCCCATTTTTTCTGTCTTCATCCCCACTCTGTTTCTCTCTTCCTTTCCCCATACTCTCCCTCTCAACTGAAATTTTCTCACCTTTCAGTTGAGCTTTTTATTTTGACAGTGCAAAAAAAAAAAAAAAAAAAAGCTAGCAAACCGAGGAATTTGATGGAAAAGGGAGAGATGAAGGAAGAAAGGATGAAGAAGCATAATTGAATAGGGTTTTTGTTTGCAAAGAAAGTTACAGTTGTAATTTTATTTTTGAACTTAAAACAATAAGGGTATGAATGTCGTATAAAATTTTAGGTTTCCAACATCAGTTAAATGAGTGCAGGGGATGTTATCACGAACTAGTGGGTGGTAGGTGACATTAGTTCAAACTACAAGTGTAGTACATGCAATTTACCTATACTATTATATATATGTTTTTGTTTTTAACTCCGACCAGGTGTCAACATCCTACATATAGGTGATCGGTCTGTCATCCTTCTACCTCAAATATCAAAACTATCTCCTTGTATATTGTGATTTCTGTGATAACCAAAATAATGTTCTCTAAAAGGAATCGATGTCAACAAGGCATTGACACCGGCCGGTGTCTAGTAGGAAGGCCCTTTATACTTAAAGAAAAGAAGGTTCCTATTTCCTACATGCCCATTGTGATAATTCTATCACCCAATGCAATATCTTTTGCCACATTGATAGAATGAGTTTATATTGTGTCGATAGATATACAAATGGAAAAATTTGAAGGATTTTTCATTGGTCGTTTACCTGATTGTGTCGCTTGATTAAAAGGTGTTGTGACAATTCCATCCATTGGATATTTATGGGGTTAGATTTAGACCAGTAAGGTTCCAAATTTCAAAGGCAGATTCAATAGTGTTTCCCTTGAATTTTCTTCCATTCATTTGTTTGCACCGTTTTTTATGGACTCAAAAAACTTTACTTTGCCATATGATATCATTTCTCTAATTTAGGCCACAAAATCCATTCTACATGAGAGATGATCATGTGACGTGAGGCCTTTAGCATCGGAAAAAGATCTTTCCTTGTTGTTCAACTCCAATCATGACCCAATGATTGGAGTTCACTCGGCACAGTTCTTCGGCGATGTTAGTTCACGCACTGAGTGAACTCTTGCCACTAGATCACGGCTAGAGGGACTAGCAACTGGAAACAATCCAATCCCTTTGGTCTTACCTACCCTGAAAATCTTTGACACTATTAGCTAAGAGTCTAGTCCCACACTGATTACCAAATAGTTTATTGTTTAAATTTTTGGATTGGAAATATTACATGATATCATAATTGATTTTCACTGTTTCCATATGTCTCCAGTATATTCTACCCGGACATACTTGGAGACAAAGCACATCAGATCAATTGGGAAATATTCAAGGGAGCTTTCTTTGATAAGTACTTTCCGAAGAGCTTTCGTGATCAAATGGAGAAGGAATTCTTAAACTTGCAACAATCCCAGTTGACTGTTGATGCATACCAGCAGAGGTATGAAGAGCTATTTTTTTCGCTCCGGCAAGCATGCAAGAGGAAGAAACCAAGACCCGCAAGTTCACCATGGGATTGCGAGGAAGTATCCGAGAGAACGTCTTGGGTTTGGAGAAGAAAGTATATAATGAGGCTGTACAGATTGCTAGGATAATTGAATCAAGCCAAAGAGACAGCTTCTTTGCTCAAAACAGGGGACTGAAGAGGCCTGCTACTGAAATTTCGGGTGGAGGAAACACTAGACCATTCTGCCCATACAGGGCTCAGTCTGTTGTGGTGTCAGCAAGGAATACTACTACACCACCATCGTCACAGTTAGTTGGACAAAACCCAAATGTCAAATGTTTCAACTGTCAACAATTGGGTCATTATGTAAGGACTTGTACTCTACCTAAAAAGCAACTACCACGACAAGAAAAGATATTCACAGTCACCACTGAGGAGGCAGCCGCATCACCTGATGTGGTTACTGGTATGATTACATCCCTTACTATTTGGCCTACTATTTTGTTGTGTGTGAGCATGTAGAACTAAGGGATAATTCAATTTCAGGAACTGCAACTATAACTGGTGTACTCGCCAGAATACTCTTTGACTCTGGGGCTACAGACTCCTTTGTTTCTATGTCTTTCGAAAAGTGAATGGAATTACCTATCAAGTATTTAACCCCAAGCTTGATAGTTCTCTCTCCATTGGGAGTAGAAGTGGCATTAAATGAATGTTATGGGCCGTGTATAGTTAGTATTGAGGGCCGAAACCTAGAAGCAAATCTGGTTCAACTTAAGATGGCAGACTTTGACGTCATTTTAGGAATGGATTGGCTAGGCCATCATTCAGTTAGCTTATTATGTGGCGAAAGAAAACTTGTGTTTAAAGATGAGAAGGGAAAGGAGTTTAGCTTCACTGGAACCAAGTTACCTAGGAAGCGGAAGCTGATCCTCTCTGCCCTAAAAGCTAAGAGATGCTTAGAGAAGGGAGGAGTGGGGTACTTAGTGTCTGTAGTCGACATCACTGCAGAGATGTCAAAGATGGAAGATCTAGAAGTGGTACGAGAGTTTTCAGATGTATTTCTAGAAGATCTACCAGGTCTACCTTTAAACAGGGCTACAAAGTTCGTGATAGATCTTATGCCAGGGTCGGCGCCAGTGTCTAAGGCACCGTACAGGATGGCCCCTCCTGAATTAAAGGAGTTGAAGACCTAACTACAAGAACTACTAGATAAGGATTTCATATGACCTAGCATATCGCCATGGGGAGCACCTGTATTGTTCGTCAAGAAGAAGGACGGTAGTGTACAACTATGTATCGACTACCAAGAGTTGAATAAGTTAACTATTAAGAATCGATACCCTTTGCCTAGGATCGATGATCTGTTTGACCAGTTGCAGGGTGCAAAGGTTTTCTCGAAGATTGATCTTAGATCAGGGTATCACCAATTGAAGATCAAGGCAACGGATATTTCGAAGACTGCTTTCAGAACAAGGTATGGGCATTATGAGTTCCTTGTAATGTCATTCGGGTTGACTAACGCTCCAGCGTCGTTCATGGAACTGATGAACCGAGTGTTTCATAACATGTTAGATACTTCGGTCATCGTATTCATTGACGACATCTTGGTTTACTCAAAGGACAAGGAGATTCATGCAATACATTTGAGAGCAGCCCTACAACGGCTAAGAAGGGAGAGGCTTTACGCCAAGTTCAAGAAGTGTGAATTTTGACTGAAGGAAGTGGCCTTCTTGGGTTACGTAGTATCCGCAGACGGTATCAAGGTAGATCCAAGCAAGATCATAGCCATAGTAGGACGGGATGTACTGAAACTAGTTGCGGAGATTCGTAGTTTCTTTGGATTAGCTGGTTGCTATATAAGATTCGTGGAAGACTACTCAAGGATCGTCGTTCCACTTACCAGACTAATCAAGAAAGGCGAAATGTTTATATGGACAGATGAGTGTGAGAAGTGCTTTCAGATTTTGAAGTCAAGACTAGTCTCTGCACCTATCTTGACCATCCCAACACCAGGATTGTCGTTTACCCTATATACGGATGCCTCAGGGTTGGGTCTTGGATGTGTGTTGATGCAAGGAGAACAAGTGATTGCCTACTCATCAAGACAGTTGGAAGAGCATGAGAAGAACTATCCTACCCATGATCTGGAGTTAGCAGCGGTCATTCACGCAATCAAGACTTGAAGATACTACCTTTATGGTGAGAAGTTTCAGATTAAGTCAGATCACAAGAGTTTAACTTACCTTTTTACTCAGAAGGACCTGAATATAAGATAGAGGAGATGGCTGGAGCTATTAAAAGATTATGATTGTGACATCCAGTACCATCTGGGTAAGGCAAACGTTGTTGCCGATGCCTTAAGCAGAAAGTGGGCATTAAAACCTGAGGCATGACCTAATACAAACGCTGCACTGTGTGCTGTAGCCTCAGACTCATTAGAGAAGAATAAAGACTATATATTAGAGACTGCGGGAGATCCAGTGGAACAGGGCTTAATTCATAAGTTCACATTGATGTTCGCAGCTTTGAAGATCTCATCGGATCTCATAGATGAGGTCAAAGTAGCAATCCTACAGGATCCACACCTCAAGACTGTACAAGAAGATCTAGAGAAGGGTAAAAGCAACGCTGACTTTACCTTAGATTCAGACAAGGTACTCAGGTATCGTGGATGATTATGTATACTTGAGAGTGAGAACTCAAATATCAGAGATAGAGTTATGACAGAAGCTCAATACACCCCATATTCGGTACATCTAGGAAGCACCAAGATGTACCATGATTTAAGAAGACTATATTGGTGGAGGGGTATGAAAGCGAATGTATCTCGATTTGTGTTTTAATGTCTGAATTGCCAGCAAGTTAAAGCTGAAAGGCAGAGACCCACAGGTTTGCTACAACCACTACTAGAGCCAGCCATGGAAGTGAGATTGTATCATAATGGATTTCGTCACTGGCCTACCATTGACACCAAGGTCAGTGGATGCAGTATGGGTTATAGTTGATCGACTTACCAAGACAGCTCGATTCATCGCTCTCAGACATCAGTATACCATGGAGAAGCTAGCCAAGCTATATGTGGATAATATAGTCAGACTTCACGGCGTCCTAGAAAGTATAGTATCTAACAGAGACCCTCGTTTTACATCAAAGTTCTAGAAAGGATTACAGAAAGCTATGGGAACCAAGTTGAAGTTTAGCACAATTTTTCATCCTTCGACTGACGGGCAGTCAGAAAGAACTATTCAAATCTTGGAAGATATGCTCAGAGCATGTGCCCTAGATTTCAAAGGAGCTTGGGACAAGAAGCTATCGCTCATCGAGTTTGCTTATAACAATAGTTACCAGGCTACGATCCAAATGGCTCCATATGAGACACTCTATGGCAAGAAATGTCGTACACCTCTGTTATGGAATGAGGTGGGAGAGAGAAGGATTGTTGGAGCAAAGTTCGTCAAAGAAACTTGCCAAGTGATTGATCAAATTAAATAAAAAGTGAAAACAGCTCAAGTTCGACAAAAGCACTATGCAGATAACCGATGTCGAGATCTGGAGTTTGCAGTGGGTGATAAAGTGTTCTTAAAGATATCACCTGTGCGAGGTTTGAAATGGTTTGGTAAGAAGGGGAAGCTATGCCCCAGGTATATGAGACCATACGAGATTTTAACCAGACTTGGTAATGTGGAATATCAACTGGCTCTACCACCATCCATGTCAAGCGTTCATGATGTGTTCCATGTTTCTTTATTGAAGAAATATGTCAGGGATCCATTGCACATCCTGACAGCAGACCCACCAGACTTGACAGAGGATTTGACATTTGAAGTAGTACCTGTGATGCTCACAAGCCGAAAGGTACAATATCTCCGAATCAAGGATATCCATTATGTGAAAGTGCATTGGAAAAGCCAAGATGTAGAAGAAATCACTTGGGAGGAAGAGAACGCGATGCAAAAGGATTACCCTAACCTTTTTTACGAACAAGGTACGTTCAAATCTTGAGGCCAAAATTTATTTTAAGGGTGGGGGAGTTGTGAAACCTATATGCAAATTTCGGGGACGAAATTTCTTTTAAGGGTGGGGGAGTTGTAAGACCCGCACTCCATGAACCCGATCTAAACCTTTCATTCTTGTCGTAACAGGTCTTCCAATCATCACCGGGCCAGACGGGACGAGCAGATGACAACCAGGTATGAAAACGGACAAAATTACATGATATTATTTTAATACCGGTCGATGGTACCGGTCTTGGTACCGGTCGACCGGTATAGCCTGCGCAGCAGACCACTTAGATCCAGAAACGGATCTCTGCGGGTCCCACTTTCTAAATTTCAAACCCTAGGACTTTCCTAACATAAGGGGACTTCCTAAACTCAACCCTAGCCTATATATGGACCCTTAAACTTCCTAAAATCTCTCTCATTGATCCTCACAAACCTTAGAGAGGAGAAAGAGGTTGAAAAAGGAGAAGCAGCTAGGAAGGAGAGGGAAGAGCCGCCATTATCGTTGGACGAAGAACTCTCTACCGCGAATCAATGATAAGTGCTTAAACCTTCCTCTACTTTAATCATTCTAGAATGGTTAGTCATTATTGGATCAATACCATGCAAAGCGAGGTATTGATCTAAACCCTATTTTGCCATCAAACCCTAATCCAGTCGGTAAACCCTAGATTCAAGTTCTAGGTTGAAAATCATCGAAACTAGGACTTGAATGGAGTTGGAAACAACTCTAACTCATTGCTTAGACCTAGAATGTATAGGAGAAACCCTAGAATCAATAGGGGGTGACCAACGGAAGGCGAAAATCGGGTGTATGGTCTCCCAGAGGCATATCGGTGGACCATACCGGTCGCACCCTATGCGATCGGTACCTGCGACTGGTATCTCTCAGATGTTGGTCTGTGGGGATCAGTCGACCATACCGGTCGCACCTTTCCCCACAGTGCCACAACCGGTATCTGCGACTGTACCCACGACCGGTCTGCACTGTGGAGGTATTTTTGACTCAGTTGGTTTTTGACCAACTTAAACCCTAAGAAAACTATTTTAATTCAACCCTAACATCGTATAGGACCTTGTGATAGTGAGCGAATTTGGATTCTGTGACGCGGAGCAAGCTATCAATCAAGCGTTAGCTAAGGGAATCGGACCTAAACCCTAATAATTTAATAACAGTAAAATGTTGTTAATAACTATGACTCTGTGGACTGATGCTTGGGCATACTCGCATGTCATCCTTTACTTTCTGTTATTATTATTGTTCATGCATACTCGCTATGCTAGGATGTGACTGTTAGGCATGTGATTGTTTTTGTTGGTGTATGAAATGGGAAGGGCCTAGGGTCTGGGATCATTCCTCACACTAGCACCTTTTCGTATCGTTCTATCTTAGCATGCTTGGTGCGGGTAGGGTATCAGGGGAAGGAAGTGGCACTGTGGTCTCCGACCTGGCCACTAAACTCTAGCTCTATCTCTATGCCGTAGGGAGCTGTGCTAAGATAGGGCCTATTGTGATGACATATAGGATTGGTTAGTTGTGAGCCCAGTTTGTAAGCCCTCGCCAATAGGGGCTTACGTATTGGTTTGGGTAGGGTATCAGGAGAAATGTTGGTGGTGTTTGATTCGAACGCTTTAGCTCTATCTCTATTCCATGGTGGGTGCATGTGGGACGACAGTAGTGTTTGAACCATTGGGCGACTTCATACACTCGTATATATAGGTGCGGTGGCCGCCAATCCTTTCTAGAGCACATTGTAAACTTAAAACCAGACCATAATGTGAATGTTACTCATGCATATGTTTGTTGCATTGTCTGATTGTCTTACTGGGCTAAGTTGTGAGCTCACCTTTGTGTACACACTATTTTAGATGTTGATGCAGGTTATATTGTGGAGGACTATGTGGATGCTCTGACGTATGGAGGTGTTGCTGCTTTAGAAGTGCAAGCAGGAGAGGACGAGCATGATGCTTCATGCGAGTGCCCTTTCTGCGTGTACCTCTAGGATTTATTTAGTTTATTTATTTATTTTCAGTTGAATTTATAAATTGATGTAAGGATATTTATTTAAGTTTTGACGTAGAGAATAATTGGATATTTTATTTAAATTATCAATAGAGAATTTAGTTCATTTAATTTAAGACTTCCACTGTATTTTATTATATTCTGATTATGGTTATGTGCAATGGTTTGTATGAGTGGACACGGTCTTATTGAGATCCTGGTGTGAATCGTTGGTTCAAGTGACGGTTCACTCACACTTCTGGTTCAGCCGAAATTGAGGTGTGTCACCGTCAGTTTGGCCTCAAGTTATAGGCCTGCCTATCGACCTTCTACTTGCTAATGAAATTCCCAACTAAGTGGGAGGTCAGATATTGCAAGGCCGACCAGTCTATGTCGAAGAGATGTCATGCAGCCACCTTGGCCGCTCTTGATGAAGACCAGCCGGTACAGGTGATCTCGCTAGATGATCCTTGTGGAGCAAACAACACCGTTTGAAGATATCATTCCTTTGTCATTCATTGATGACCATCCCAAGAAGACTTTCCTCATCGGCTCAGCCCTCCTTAAAGAGTAGAAGCAAGAACTTATCGAGTTCCTGAAGGCGAAGGTAGACGTATTTGCCTGGTCTCCCGAGGATATGCCAGGGATCCCACGATCGACCATAGAGCATTAGCTGATGATCGATCTGCTTCATCGCCCTATTCGTCAGAATAAAAGAGTTGTGTCAGCTGAGAAACAAGTAGTTATCGACCAAGAGGTTGAAAAGTTGTTGAAGGCCGGATTTATCTAAGAAGTATACTACCCGGATTGGCTAACCAACGTTGTTCTAGTCCCCAAGTCCGATGATCGTTGGAGGGTTTGTACTGATTTCACTGACCTTAATAAAGCTTGCCCCAAGGATTCCTACCCTTTGCCTCGAATATATTAGCTCATAAATGCCACTACTAGGCATGAGCTACTATCTTTTTTAGACGCCTATTCTGGATACAACTAAATAAAAAAGGCCAAAGAAAATCAGGAAAGCACTGCCTTCATCACTAAAAAAGGCACGTACTGTTATACCATGATGCCTTTCAGGCTAAAAAATACGGGAGCAATCTATCAGAGGCTTGTCAATAAAGTGTTTGAGAACAGATCGGGAGGAACATGGATGTCACACCCCAATTTTGGCTGAACCAGAAGTGTGAGTGAACCGTCACTGAACCAACGGTTCACACCAGGAACTCAACAAGACCGTGTCCACTCATACAAACAATTGCATATAACTATAATCAGAATATAATAAAATACAGCGGAAGTCTTAAATTAAATGAACTGAGTACTTCTATTGATAAATAAATTATCCAGTTATTCAAAATATCAAAACATAAATAATTATCCTTACATCCCAATTATAAATCCAACTGAAAATAAATAAAGAAACAAAACCAAATCCTAGAGGTACACGCAGAAAGGGCACTCACATGAAGCGTCATGCTCGTCCTCCCCTGCTTGCACTTCTAAAGCAGCAACACCTCCATACGTTGGAGCATCCATGTAGTCTTCCATGAATCTTCTATAGTAACCAGCCAATCCAAGGAAACTACGAATCTTTGCAACTGATTTCGGTGCATCCCATCTTACTATAGCTGTGATCTTGCTTGGATCTATCTTGATACCATCTGCAGATACAACGTAACCCAAGAAGGCCACTTCTTTCAGCCAAAATTTACACTTTTTGAACTTGGCATAAAGCTTCTCCCTTCTCAGTCGTTGTAGGACTGCTCTTAAATGTGTTGCATGAGTCTCTTTGTCCTTTGAGTAGACCAAGATATCGTCAATGAACGCAATGACCGAAGTGTCCAACATGTCATGAAACACTCGGTTCATCAATTCCATGAACGACTCTGGAGCATTAGTCAACCCAAACAACATTACCAAGAACTCATAATGCCCATACCTTGTCTTGAAAGCAGTCTTTGGAATATCTCCTGCCTTGATCTTCAATTGCTGGTATCCTGATCTAAGATCAATCTTCGTGAAAACCTTTGCACCCTGGAACTGGTCAAACAAATCATCGATCTTAGGCAAAGGGTATAGATTCTTGATAGTTAACTTGTTCAACTCTTTGTAATCGATACATAGTCGTACACTATCGTCCTTCTTCTTTTCGAACAATACAAGTGCTCCCCATGGCGATATGCTTGGTCGTATGAAACCCATATCTAGTAGTTCTTATAATTGAGTCTTCAATTCCTTTAATTCTGAAGGGGCCATCCTATACGATGCCTTATTACACCGACGCCGACCCTGGCATGAGGTCTATCATGAACTCTGTAGCCCTGTCTGGAGGTAGACCTGGTAGATCTTCTGGGAACACATCTGAAAACTCTCGTACCACATCTAGATCTTCCATCTTTGGCACCTCTGCAGTGATGTCGACCACAGACACTAAGTACCCCACTCCTCCCTTCTCTAAGCATCTCTTAGCTTTTAGGGCAGAGAAGATCAGCTTCCGCTTCCTAGGTAACTTAGTTCTAGTGAAGCTAAACTCTTTTTCCTTCTCGTCTTTAAACACAAGTTTTCTTTCGCCACATAATAAGCTAACTAAATGATGACCTAGCCAATCCATTCCCAAGATGATGTCAAAGTCTGCCATCTCAAGTTGAACCAAATTTGCTTCTAGGTTTTGGCCCTCAATACTGACTGTACACGGCCCATAGTATTCATTCAATGCCACTTCTACTCCCAACAGGAGAGCGAACTATCAAGCTTGGGGTTAAATACTTGATAGGTAACTCCATTTGCTTCCCAAAAGACATAGAAACAAAGGAGTACATGGCCCCAGAGTCAAAGAGTACTCTGGCGGGTACACTAGCTACATTTACAGTTCCTGAAATTTAATTATCCCTTAGTTCTACATGCTCACACACAACAAAACAGTAAGAAAAATAGTAAGGGACGGAATCATACCAGTAACCACATCAGGTGATGCGGCTGCCTCCTCAGTGGTGACTACGAATATCTTTCCTTGCTGTGGTAGTTGCTTCTTAGGTAGAGTACAGGTCTTTGCATAATGACCCACTTATTGACAGTTGGAACATTTGATATTTGGATTTTTTCTAGCTAACTGTGACGGTGGTGGTGCAGTAGTATTCCTTGCTGGCACCACAGCAAACTGAGTCCTATATGGGCGGATTGGTCTAGTGTTCCCTCCACCCAAAGTCTCAGTAGCAGGCCTCTTCAGTCCCCTGTTATGAGCAAAGAAGCTGTGTCTTTGACTTGATTCAATTACCCTGGCAATCTGCACAGCCTCATTATATACCTTCTTCTCCAAACCCAAGACGTGCTCTTGGATACTTCCTCATAATCACATGGTGAACCTACGGGTCTTGGTTTCTTCCTCTTGCATACTTTTCGGAGCGAAGAAAAATAGCTCTTCATACCTCTGTTGGTACGCATCAACAGTCGACTGGGATTGTTACAGGTTTAAGAACTCCTTTTCCATTTGATTACGAAAGCTCTTCGCAAAGTACATGTCAAAGAAAGCTCCCTTGAATATTTCCCATGTAATCTGAGTGTGCCTTGTCTCCAAGTATGTCTGGGTAGAATTCCACCAGGCATTAGCATCTTCCTTGAGCATGTGCGTAGCAAACAGCACCTTCTCATCCTCCGTGCAATCATTAGATGGAAGTTCTTCTCCATCTCAGCAACCCACTGTGCAGGCCACAATGGTTTTCCTGGTTTCCATGTGAAGGTAGGGGGTTTCAACTTCAAAAACCTATCCACTGCTCGACTTAGGTCATTCTGCCCCTGTACATATGTTCCATATGGTATGTGGTGGGTACGGATAGACTCCTTGATAGGCAGACGACGTTGGAAATTGGTGTGGTGGTTGTAGATTATGTCCTTGGCCCATCGGCCCAATACTACCATCCATTGGCAGTGTGGTGTTATTTCCCCCAGACTCAAGCGTACCTTCTGTAGGGATATATCCTGGTGGCCTGAACATCTTCAACATCTCGTTCAGGAAAGCTTTCTGCTGAGCTTCCATCTGAAAAACCAGATTCGTCACAATTGTCTCAGAGTTAGTGTGAGGAGGTCCTGGCAAATTTGTTGGCGCTGTGGGACTCTGCCCTTCTCCACCTTCTAGATTCAGGTTTTGCTCATCAATAGTTCCTGTTTTCACATTGTCCTGGTCTTGGCGCACCCTGGAGTGGTGACGCTTTCGTGAGCCTCTACGACCATTCCCGCCTACCATATCAGATTAGCTTTTCCTGCTTGGATCTGAGAAGAAGACATAACACATGAAGTACAATCAAATAGTCATAATAGTGTTAGTCTTTAACAAGTACAAGGCGAAACTCATGTGGAAAGCTTTAATCCAAAATTTTAAAAATTTCCTCATCATTCATTCATTTTTTTTGTCCGATCGCGACACTGTAGAGTGTGGTGCGACCGGTATGATTGACCGGTCGGCACGACTCTCTGACCGAGAGGTACCGGTCGTAGGTACCAAGGGGTACCGGTCGACCGGTATAGGGCAAACCGTCGACCGGCATGTCCAGAATGCCTTTAAAATCGGGAAAAAGTGAGATTTTTCTCACTTTTCTTCTTTCCTTTCTCTCCGGTGGCAATTCCTCTCCGGCTTGGTGAGTTGCTACAGTCCGACCGGTGATCTTAGAAGCGATTTCCTTCCGATCAAGACCTTGAACATCGTCTCTAAGTAAGTTTCTTCCTTCCATTCTTCCTTTTTACATCATTTATTTATGGTTTCTTGCCCAAAAACTAGGTTTTTCTTGGTTTAGAAGATTCTAACTGTAAGAACTCTTTTTCATCGACTTAGACAGAGTTTAGGGACCTTTATGAGAAAAATCCCTCAATCTATTCGAGGTTCCAGCGTATGGTTCTTCTAAAAATCAAATTTTTAGGTTTTTGACCTTGGTTTTGATAAAAATCGATTTTTTCTAAAATTTCTAAATTTCTTGTTTGTTTGATCGATGCTTGGTTTCCATATGGTGTTAGATGGTTACGTAAGTCCTCCTCCCCAGATTTTTCGTGAGTTCGAGGCTTTTGCTTCCATTACTGTCGTTATGCTGCCGAAATTTCAAAAATTCTAACCAATTTTTCATTATTTGTTTTTGTTTTGTAGTTCAAAATGTCTCAACGCCGTGGCGCTGGTAAACATACATTCAGTCCTGGCATGAACCTTCTGCATCCACCGGTTCTGTAGTTCGATGAGCGGTGGTTTTGTTCTACGATGGCGCAAGGCCATTTTCCCTGGTTTGAAGAGAAAAACATCGAGTCAGGGCGATGTGTAAACTTGGAGCAGCTACAATGATTTGACGTTGAATCAGCCTTTGGTGATCTTGGGTGGTTACCCGTCATTACTTACACTATAACCACCTGCCCCAACCTAGTCAAATATTTATACGCCAACCTGGAGGTCGAGGGAAATGTTAACGACTTCAGCCGTGGTAGGGACCTCCGCATCAGCAGCTTTGTCAAGGAGTTCCCATATCGTTTGACACTCATCAGCTTGCTGATCTTTTGGGGATACCAAATGATGGTGACTTGGGGTACTGCGCCCTTAAGATGAAGGGCTTTCTCACTGATGATCTGTGCCAGGAGGTTTCAGAGCAGATCCTTAACCCAGGAGAGCCCATGAAAGCTGCTAGCTTGAGACCTGTTCCTCAGGTATATTGCTACATCATCCAATACGATATTGTTCCTTAGAGCGGCCACTATAGTGAGTTGTCTCAGGTCACCCAGTACTTGACTTACTACGTCTGCACTAGGGAGCGGGTCTGTCTCCCTTACATTATTATCCAGACCATGCATCAGGCTACTCTGCCCGATCAGATCAGTAGCCTTCCTTATGGCCGGCTTATCACTACTCTTCTGCGGTGCTTACGGGTAGACATGAGGGGTGAGATTGCGGTCGAGGACACTATGACCTCAGACATTGACTGGGACGCCATTGTCCGGATGAGGATGGACAATCTGCCCATCAATGATGAGGAGTTAGAGGCTCACCCTCATCCGCTCAGGAGGGTAGCAGTAGTAGCAGCCAATGCGGCTCATGCAGAAGAGGCAGGGGATGATGGTGATGATGATGATGATCAGATGGAGGACGTTCCAGCATCGGCACCACAACCCACACCTGTAGCGGGACCATCCCAGCTTCCTACCGATACCATATTGGGTATGTTTAAGGAGATTCGAGATGCCCAATGTGAGATGAGCCGTGACCTCGGGTGCCTTTCTCGGAACCTCAGAGCCACGTAGGAGCAGCTGCATTGGCTCAGGGTACCTTATGAGTGTGACTATGACATCACAGACCCTATTCCTCCTATGCCCCCATCCTCATGATAGATCTTTTATTTTCTCTCTCTCACAGCATGGTTTTTATTGTAACAAGGTAACTGTCCGGCTTGTGGACTGTACCCTGTAGCACCATAACTCTTGATACTCTTTAGATATTTATATTTATAAATTTTCTTTTTTACTTGCTATGGAAATTCATGATCATTTTGCTTGTCACTTTGATTTCCTCACTAGAGCATGACTGTCTATTAATTCCACATTTAATATAGTATATTATGCTCTTTCATATTTAGTCTCAGGCATCAAACAAGTGCTTAGGTGTGTTTTTATTAAGACTTTTAAATTCCTCCTATCTCATTTCATCGACTCAGTTAAGTGCAAATATGGTCTGTTAGACAGAGCCTAAGAGCTCTGATACCAAGTTATCACACCCCAATTCTGATTGAACCAGAATTGTGAGTGAACCGTCACTGAACTAACGGCTTGCACCAAGATCTCAATAAGACCGTGTCCACTCATATAAACCATTGCACATAATCATAATCAGAATATAATGAAATACAGCGAAAGTCTTAAATTAAATGAACTGAATTTTCTAATGATAATTTAAATAAAATATCCAATTATTCTCCACACCAAAACATAAATAAGTATCCTTACATCAATTGTAAATCCAACTGAAAATAAATAAATAAACTAAACAAATCCTAGAGGTACACACAGAAAGGGCACTCGCATGAAGCGTCATGCTCGTCCTCTCCTGCTTGTACTTCTAAAGCAGCAACACCTCCATACGTCGGAGCATCCATATAGTCCTCCACACTATAGCCTGCATCAACATCTAACAATAGTGTGTATACAAGGGTGAGCTCACAACTTAGCTCAGTAAGACAATCAGACAATGCAACAAACATATGCATGAGTAACATTCACATTATGGTTTGGTTTTAAGTTTACAATGTGCTATAAAAAGGATTGGTGGCCACCGTACCTCTATACACGAGTGTGTGAAGCCGTCTAATGGATCAAACACCATTGTCATCCCATATGCACCCACCATGGAATAGGGATAGAGCTAAAGCGTTCGGATCAAACACTGCCAACACTTCCCCTGATACCCTACCCATACCAACACATAAACCCTTATTGACGAGGGCTTGCAAACTGGGCTCAAACTAACCAATCCTATATGTCATCACAGTAGGCCCTATCCCAGCACAACTCCCTATGACATTGAGATAGAGCTAGAGTCTAGTGGCCAGGCCGGAGACCACAGTGCCACTTCCTCCCCCTGATACCCTACCCGCACCAAGCATGCTAAGACAGAGTGATACGAAAAGGTGCTAGTGTGAGGATGATCCTAGACCCCTGGCCCTTCCCATTCCACACACCAATGAAAACAATCACATGCCTAACAGTCACATCCTAGCATAGCGAGTATGCATGAACAATAATAATAACTGAAAGTAAAGGATGACATGCGAGTATGCACAAACATCAGTCCACAGAATCATAGTTATTAACAACGTTTTACTGTTATTTAATTATTAGGATTTAGGTCTGATTCCCTTATCTGACGCTTGTTTGATAACTTGCTCCTTATCATAAAATCCAAACTTGCTATCACAAGGTCCTACACAATGTTAGGGTTTTATTAGAATAGTTTTCTTAGGGTTTACATTGGTCGAAAAACCAACTGGGTCAAAACACTCCTCACAGTGCAAACCGGTCGCAGGTACCGACCACGACACTATGGGGAAAGGTGCAACCGGTGTGGTCTACCAGTCCCCACAGACCAGCCTCTGGGAGATACCGGTCACAGGTACCGGTCGCATAGAGTGCGACTGGTATGGTCGACCGGTATGTCTCCGGAAGACCATACATCCGGTTCTCGCCTTCCGTCGGTCACCCCCTATTGATTCTAGGGTTTCTCCTACACAATCTAGGTCTCAGCACTCAGTTAGAGTTGTTTCCAACTCCATTCAAGTCCTAGTTTCGATGATTTTCAACCTAAAACTTGAATCTAGGGTTTACCGACTAGATTAGGGTTTGACGGCAAAAATATGGTTTAGATCAATACCTCGCTTTGCATGGTATTGATCCAAACATGACTAACCATCCTAGAATGATTAAAGTAGAGGAAGGTTTAAGCACTTACTGTTGGTTCGCTGTAACGTGTTCTTCGTCCAACGGCAATGGTGGCTCTCCCCTCTCCTTCCTAGCTTTTTCTCCTTCTTCAATCTCTTTCTCCTCTCTAGGGTTTGTGAGGATCAATGAAAGGGATTTTATGAGGTTTAGGAGTCCTTATATAGACTAGGATTGAGTTTAAGAAGCCTCCTAACATTAGGAAAGTCCTTCGGTGTAGAATTTAAAAAGTGGGATCCGCAGAGATCCGTTTTTGGATCTAAGTGGTCTACTGCGCAGGCTATACCGATCGACTGGTACCATCGATCGGTATGAAAATATCACTCTTAATTCTGGTCCATTTTCATACCTGGTTGTCATCTACTCGTCCTGTCTGGCCCGGTGATGATTGAAAGATCTGTTACGACATGAATGAAAGGTTTAGATCGGGTTCATGGAGTGCGGGTCTTACAATGGAGGTGTATGTCGATGACTTCCTGGTCAAGACAGGAAAAGCACCTGACCATCTGAAAGATCTCAAGGAGGTATTCGAGGTGGTTTGGAGGAATTCCATGCTGATCAATCCTTCAAAGTGTGCCTTCGATGTGTAATTTGGAAAGTTTCTTGGATTTATGGTATCGCAAAAAGGAAATGAGGTCATCCAGCTAAGATTGATGCCATCGAAAGTATGAAATCTCTGACAACTCAGAAGCAAGTGCAAGTGCTCACAGGGCGGATCACGGCATTGGAAAGATTCATGTCAAGATCTACAGACTGATGCCTCTCATTTTTCAAGACGCTTAAGGGATCTAAAGCCTTTGAATGGACAGTGAAATGCGAAGAAGGGTTTCAAAGTCTGAAGAGGTATTTATCTTCTCCTCCATTGTTGGTAAAGCCAGAGATAGGGGACAACCTACTACTCTACTTGGAAATTTCTCTTGTGCGGTCAATGGGGTGTTGATCAAGGAGATCGACAAGGTACAACATCCTATTTATTACATCAGCAAGGTGTTACTCAATGCAGAGACCAGGTATCAATCCATAAAAAATTTGGCCTTAGCTATGGTCACTTCTGCCAGGAAGATTCGTCCCTATTTCCAATTTCATTCCACCACCATTCTAACGGATCAACCATTAAGAAAGTTTCTTTTTAGAGCAAACGTATCGGGTTTAATGATTAACTGGGCAGTCGAGTTGGGTGAGTTTGACCTCAAATTCTAGCCCCGGACAACCACCAAAGCACAAGTGTTGGTAGATTTTCTTATAGAGAGCACCCTACCAGGCGACGAAGAGGAAGGGTCGAACGCTAAAAGGGCACTCAAGGAGGCCAGAGTCAAGATTTTTCTTGGTCCCGAAGAACCTTCCTGGGTCATGTACATAGATAAAGCTTCAAACAAGGAAGAGGCTGGAGTAGGGATTGTCCTCATTAGCCCTGAGGGGTTCAAGGTACTAACTTCAGTAGTTTTGGTTTCTCTACAACCAATAATGTGGCAGAGTATGAGGCCCAAGTTGTTGGACTTAGGCTAGCCAGGAAGCTGGCAGTGAAGTGCTTGCTGGTTCATGGAGACTCTCAGGTGGTTATATGGTATGTAACGGGGGTCTATGAAGCACGACAAGAGCATTTGGCCAAATAATTGGCCCTGGTGAAACAACTAATCGAGTCCCTTGAAAAGTTTGAGATGATCAGCATACCCAGAGACAAGAACATAGAAGCAAATTCCCTTTTCCACTTAGGGTTGGATGACCTCAGCAGTTTTGAGGTACCGGTATATGTGGAACATTTGTCTCAACAACGCACTGACCTAGTGGCTGAAGTAATGCTCATGGATATCAAGCCTTACTGGATGGACCGCCTACTCACTTACTTGAGAGAGAATGTGCTGTCGAAAGACAAGAAGGAAGCTCGACATATACAGGTCCAGGTGGGGTTGTACATCATTCATGATGAAGTACTTTACAAAAAAATTTCATACTTTGCCTTTACTCCGGTGCATACCCCTATTGAGGGTGGAATATGTTATGGCAGAAGTACACGAGGGGATTTATGGAGCCCATTAGTGCGGACGTACCATGTGTTTCAAGATGATTAGAACGGGTTACCATTGGCCCCATATGATGAAGGACTATGAAAGGTATATACCAAGACCTGCAAACCATGCTAGAAGCATGCTACCATGTACCACTGTCTGTGTTCCCAACTGCAGTCCATCCCAACATCGATTCCCTTCACAGTCTGGGGTATGGATATTTTGGGGCCATTTCCACAAGCGAAAGGACAACTCCAGTATATTTTGGTGGCAATTGACTACTTTATCAAATGGATCGAAGTAAAGGCAATGACAAGAGTCATCGCTCCTAAAGCAGTGAAGTTCTTCAGACTTGATGTACTCTATAGGTATGGGATCCCGTAAGTATTGATTACTGATAATGGTCCACAATTCTCAGGTCGGGTCTTTCGAAGTTTTGTCGGGATCACCGTATTGGCCATAGATTTGCATCAGTGGCACATTCGGAGGCTAATAGACAAACAGAGATTTCCAACTGCACCTTGTTACATTGCTTAGTCTAGCGAGTTGAGGAGAAGAGGAAATTATGGGCCCAAGAATTACCCAGTGTAAGTCTAGTCGTATCGAACAACAGAGAGAACCGCTACTGGAGCTACTCATTTTAATCTTGCCTTCGGGTTAGAAGCAATTATTCCAGTCGAGGTGGTGAAAAAAGTTATCGAGTGATGAACTTCAATGAGGATACCAACAAAGACATCCTGCTATGGACCTCGACCTTTTACAAGATGTCCATAATACTACTCGACTACACATAGCAGCATACCAGCAAAAGACAGCCAAGTATTACAACTCCAGAGTTAAGGAGAATCTGTTTCAAGTGGGTGACTTGGTTCTGTGCTCGACTGCTGTAACTGAACCTACTCAGCAAGGTAAGCTAACTCCAAACTAGGAATGGTCATATCTGATCGCAAAGGCTACTAGACCAGGGTTGTATCACTTGGAGACAGTGGGTGGATCGGCCATACCGCTCACGTGGCATTCTAAGAACCTCAGAAGATACTATGTGTAAGGCCTTTCTCTTATTCAATGAAAAAACCTTTCCTATCAAGAGTCATCTCCATTTGAGTAAGTAGATAGCCTTAGTTGAAGACTGAGCCCATTGACTTGAGGGGTAGTCTTTGACTTTGGCTGGAAAAGAAAAGGCATATGGGTCTCTAAAAGAAAAGGCCTACGGTTCTCGAAAAGAAAAGGCCTACAGGTCTCGAAAAGAAAAGGCCTACAAGCCTCGAAAATAAGAAGATTTATGGACTCTCAGAAGGCTAACCTACTGGCTCGAAAGGAATATGTAGATAACCTCAGTCGAAGACTAAGCCCATCGACTTAAGGGGTAGTCTTTGACTCTGGCTCAAAAAGAAAAGGCCCTTGTTCCTTTGAATCTGTCTAATCATTGTAGGCAGAGCCTAGTACTATTAAATAGCAGGGTAGTATGGGTGAATATTGGTGTGATTACAAAGTATCAGTAATACAAAATATAGAGGGAAAAATACTACATTTACAAAAAGAAAAAAAAAATAGAGTACAAAGAGTGCCCAAGGGGCTTAAAAAAAAAAAAAAAAAAAAAAAAAAAAAAAAAGAGAGAAAGAAAAAGAGAAAAATGAAAAATGGTCAGTATTCAGTTATGTCCCTCAGGAGGAACTTCTACTAGAGAGTCTTTTGGAAGGGTTTCTTCTGGAGGTGTCTCGGAGGATGTTTCTTTCTAGAGTTTCCTCGAAGGGGACTGCTAAGGGGTCTTCAGGAGTAGTGCCCAGAGTCTCTTGAGGAGGAACGATGGATAGAGGTGGAACTTCTCGGGGAGAGGTTACTACTATAGCCAGGTCGGTACAGGAGGCCGTCAGAGGTGGAGGGGTAGAGCTTTGAACGAGCTTGTCCCTGGTCACTTTGTGCATAAGGGGGCTGAGGGATAAGTCAAAGGTAGGGAGATGGGTGGATAACTCCGAATGGACCAAGACGTGGGCTTCTCAGATCGCTTGAGCCCTTTCTTTCCTGAAAAGACCCTTCATGTCATCAGACTCCATCAAGACCCTCAGGGTCTTCTCTTTATCCTGGGCCAAAGCTGTTTGGGCCTGAACCAATTCTTCAGTCAGACGAGCTGCTATCGTCTGAGCCTGTGCTAGTTCTTGTATCAGACGAGCCACTGAGGATTGCAATTAGAAACCCTGGCTCTTTGTGGTGGCTATCTCCTCCTTGAAGGTGTTCTCCCTTGCCAAGGCTTGGGTCAACTCAACTTGCAGCCTATCGTTCTCTGTCGACAGATTCACCTTCTCCCCTATCTGCCCATCACGGGCCTCTTAAAGATCTTTAATCTCCTGCTCTAGTTGATTGTTGAGGATGGTCGTTGCCCCAAGCTAAACCGACATGACTTCTTTGGATAGTCACAGCTCAGCCAACTCTTTATGGGCCTTCCTCAAAGACTTTGGCATTGGTGGTGAACTGCTCGTCGAGCCTTCTGTACTTGCTTTTCTCATCAGAAAGCCACCTTCGATTCAGTTTTAGAGACGCTTCTACTGATTATCATCTTATCTCAGCATCATTGGCTCGGGCCTCTGCCTCTTTGGTACTAGCCTCTGCGTAGTCCCTCTCTTACGCGACAACCTCCAATTCAGATGCAAAATTATCCCTCTCATCAGCCTAAGTCTGTTCAACCTTGGTTCGAGCCAAGAGGGCAGCATCCAGATCATGAATGGCCTGATCACGCTCTGCCATGGCGGCCATAAGACTGTCTTGACCTGTTATAAGAGGGCTTACAATTCCTTGAGCTTATTTATTGAGCCCATTGATGTCTTTCAATAATAATTCGTGCCACATATCAAGTACAAAATGTGCCGAAGATGATACAAGTCAATAGGAGTTATAGAAGAAAAAGACAAAAAACGCAACAAGAGCAAGAGAGTAACCCACCTGGTACAAAGCCGCACATTGGCTCTGATCTATTATATTGAGCTTGGAGTTCCTAAAAGTGTCTGCATTCGAGGATAAACAAGCATGGTGGATTATTTCCTGAGCCATTGATTGATTGAGTAGACCATTATCTGTGTCAAGGACCCTCCATCATGGAATGGACCAAGTTGGCTCTGTCGAGGGGCTCAAACTTGCAAGTGTAGACCCTCCTAGAGGGGCCAAATTTTGGCTGGAGGCAGGATTAGGAGCAAAGGCTGGAGGAGACGAAATGGCCAGACTTTTGCCCTTAGAGGCTGCATCCACGGGCATGGTAAACAGGGAGGACTGTACTGGTATGGATAGGGTGGATATCTATGGAAAAGTGGAGGGGGCTAATGGTGGTAGGCCCCCTGAAATTGGTCAAAAGGTGGTTACCACCATAGAATTTGTAGGGATAGATGGTAAACCTGACGGAAGGGTGAAAGGATGCATTGCCGTTGCTGTAGAAATGTTGGATTGTTGTTGCTGCTATACTTGTTGAAACTAGCACTGTGCCAGAAAGTGAAGATGTATCGAGAGAGGCCATACTAGCCATAGAACTCATATCTATAGCCCCTGAAGGGGGCAATGGGAACATCTGGAATGCTGGTCAAAGATGAGCTGAGAGAAGTGCTGCTCGAGAGACTGGCTGGAGCGAAATGGATGGCCACTTCTGGCCGAGAGATAGACTGTAGTGGTTGAGGCCCTGCTAGGATCCTCTGGAGGATATCTTGGGGAGTGTCCTCAGGATAAATCATCCCTGGGCCCTCAGGAATAATCTTCTTCCTTTTCGATCGACGCAATGTCTCTGTGACTGTAGCTTGGTCATCATTCTCTGCAAAATTGAGAAACACAAGTGCTCAGAAATATATTCAGAAGGTTATAAAAAGAAGGAAACTGGGAAAATAGAGAGATAGTCCAGGACTTACCATACCCAGGGTTATCAATAATTGGGGGGACAATAGGCTCCTCCATCGAAGCTGGAAGGTCGAAAGCTGTGAAGGAAGATGGTTCACCCACTAGTTCGGGCTCAATGGAAGGATCAATCTCTGTTGTAGGGTCGAAGGGTGGAACAACATCCTCTGAAGGTGGCGGGGGGACCTCTGTGGGAAGGGTGGGAGCTACATTTGTAGCCTTCTCGAAGGCCTTCAACTTCTAGGCCATGGTGACGATTATCTTGTCTCTCTCTTTCTTCTAGTGGTGGAACAGATCCACCCCCATTAGATCCTCCTACACGCTATCATCAAGACCCTCCACTGTACAAAGAACAAAAAGTTTGATATTAGATGTTGCAATGAAAACACAAGTGCAGAGTACCAAATAATATGTCCGTGTTAGTAGGGGTCGAAAGGGTACTTACTCAGCCCATATAGGAACAGGAACTTGTTGTCGCTTATATCCTTGTACTGGACTGCTCTCCCTCTTTCTTTTACTCTCTGAAGAGTCTTCAGTTTAAGCAGTGTTAAGACAGTAGCGACCCCTACAACTGAGGGGTCAATGAATTGCCATCGGTTGCCGATGGAAAAGGAAGACAGGCCCAGAAGATTATACCCCCGTTTTACTATCATCCTAAAGAATCTCTCCTTCCAATGGGGAACAAAGAAAGGGGTCGAATCTACCATTGCGGGGACTTCATCCTAGAATCGACGGAAGAAATAATATGTCCCGCTGGGTTCAAACTGGCAGTTTCGAGGGTTGATCCAGGCAATAGGGGTTATGTCAAATAGATACTGGAAAAACCTCAAGGTAGGAGGTTCCCAGCCAAGCGGGAAGAAAATAATGAAATAGTGAATGTAAGCCCAGGAATTGGGCGTGATTTAAGCAAGAGCCAAACCGTAATAACCTAAAATTTCGTACACTAGGGGGTGGCAAGGAAATCAAAAACCAGAGAGGAACATATTATAGTTTACTACCATCTTGTGAGAATAAGGATGGTTGGCGCGATCGCTCGGATCAGGGGTTATTAGTTCCACGAATTAGGGACGAAAAAGGAAACCCTAAGTTCTTGGATTTTGGTCTCTATCATTAGCGACTTCAAAGCATAAGCTATACAATGAGGGCCAGCCACAGCAGAGACATCAGAAGGGGGGCAATCAGGGTTAGCACTTGAACTACTCTCACCCTAGTAGATCGTCGAAGTTGCGACCGATGTAGAGTGGGCTCAAAAGGGTGACTAACCATAGCTTTATTGCGAGCCATTACTGAATAAGGGTTAGAATGCAAAAATCAGAAAAGAAAGGAATTTGGGACTTACCTTGTATAAAATTGCATCGCCAAAAAACTATTCGTGAAGAAGAAAAAGCATCCTAAAGCAAAAGCAGATACTCCAATAAGGTTAAGGTGGATAAGTCAAGAGGAAGAACAGTGTTCGGTGCTATGCGAAGAAGAAGAAGAGAGGAGTTGGAGAGATTTTATAAGTTTGCAAACAGGTGGGGCTTATTTGGCAGTAATGATGGGTTTCGAGCGGTGCGACTGTCAATCAAACTACTGATGTGATGCTCTGTAAGGAAAACGACACGTGGATGGACCCGATGGATGAAAAATGGTGAGATTAGCACTAATAATCTGAAGCGACGGCTTGATCAATTAAGGAACGTTACCATGCGTATTCAATTGGAGATAGCTCAAGCTGTTACAAAAATTTACAAAGAGAACGTGTGTATTCAAGTCCTCAATGAGTGGTAGAAAAGGTGGCACCGGATTATCGTAGCATCTGGGATTTTGATGGGATATATCCGCAAGCAATAAAAGAAGCATTTTTCCCCATAAGTCTTGTCTCCTCTAGTCAAAACGACATAGTGGAGGCAAATGGATTATGTTGGGGGAAAATAATAACAGATTTAAGTCAGACCATTGATAAGGAATCCTGAGTTCAAACCGTGGGTGAGGAATCTATGAAAGGCTTTGTGTGGTGGGACACGAGACGCGCATCCAAATTTTTGAGTATACAGACAAGGCAGAGTATTTTCTGACAACATTTGGGGGATAAAATCTTGTTCAACCTCCTCCTGTGCAAGCGGTCCGTGATTAGACAGACTAATGGAAGTAGCTGGCCATTAAATAATCAATCATTAAAATCCTGTTCGACCCCCTCCTGGGCAAACAGATCGTGATTAGACAGACTAATGGAAGTAGCTGGCCATTAAAATTAACTAGCATATAATAGGCAGATTTGACAATAAAAATACTTTGCTTGGTGCCCTTCCAAATCTACCCATCCGGCTCATCAAAAAATCTCAAGGGGATTCTTCTAATAGCATCCACATATGTAAATCTTGATCAATAAGCTCATTGACAAATTGCAAACCACAATTAGCAGGTGGGGTGGAATAAACTTTATTATCCTGAAAGTTTGGGATCCAAGGATCTTCCCTAATTTTTATTCTAATGCTCAACCCAACCTCCCAAATGACCCTTTGAAGTACATTTCTACCTTCGCTTTTAACACTTTTCCACAACCAAGAAAGGGAATGACCAAGATTGGCATGAAGAAAATCTGAAGAATGTGACCAAGATTGGGGATCTGCATCCTCTCCTTCCAGTGGTTCTGGGATGACAGTGGCAATCTGCCCTGGATGATCGCCACGTAGTTCTCGGTGAATCTGAGACCCACGTCCGAATCGACACCCAGTCGACAAGAGGTGTCGCGCTCAGACGTAGGTCTCATTCACCTGAAAACTACATAACCACTGAAAAGAGGCAATGTGAATCCCAAGATTGGCATGAAGAAAATCCGAAGAATGTGGATAATAGATTGCACTCGGATTTTCTTGACGCCAATCTTTTGGTTTGAAAACCTTACACTATTTGACCAGATATTTTGCCAGGCCTTCCTCCGAGGTGATCTATCCAATAATTGAACCATTTCTAGATGCACTCTTTCCATTGGTTGGGGCTGCAGTCGGCGGGACAGCCGAATTCTCAATTGTTTTTTTTTTTCCTTTCTAGAAACAACAATAGTAGGTTGTGATGATTTCAAGTTGGACACGCGGCACAACCAATTAGAGAAGAAAGACAAGATAAACGTACAAGACGAGAGAGGAATTGAAAGAGTTTTACGATCGACCACAAAAACTAAACCTTCCTTTCTTCCTCTTATTTTGTTTACTTTTATTTTTCTTCTTCCTCTGTTTTGAGAATGGATTCCATACTATCCAAATTGAAGGAACACGAAATATCTTTAAATTCCGTGAAGAAGATTGTTGAAGATCTCCCTGAGAAAATTCATTCCGTAATATCCAACTTGGAGGAGCACGAAGAAGCTGTAAAATCCGAGGCGAAGACTCTTGAAGATCTCCAACAGGAATCTGGCAATCAGTTTCCTGGTTCAGATTACCATCCTTCAGATAGGAAGAACTGGATGAGTTGTCTTGACCCACAAAAAATTCCCATAAACAAGATCATTTGGCCAGGTACCCATGACTCAGCAACCAACGAGATAGGCATCCCAAACATCACTCGCCCTTTTGCTCAATGCCAATCCTTATCCATCTACGATCAGCTTGTCTTAGGAACCCGAGTCTTGGACATCCGAGTTCAAGAAGATCGCCGAGTCTGCCATGGGATCCTTCTAAGTTATAACATCGATGTTGTTATCAACGACATCAAGAAGTTCCTCTCTGAGACTTCGTCGGAGATTATAATTCTCGAGATACGCACCGAGTTCGGCCATGATGACCCACCAGAATTTGATAGCTACTTAGTTGGTGAACTCAGTGATTTCTTAATCCACCAGGATGATCGAGTATTCGACATGACTGTGGCTGAGTTGCTGCCCAAGCGAGTTATTTGTGTTTGGAAACCAAGCAAATCAGCTCCACCAAAGTCTGGTGATCCCCTGTGGAGCTCCGCCTACTTGAAGGATAACTGGATTGACACTGATTTACCGTGGACTAAATTTCAAAGCAATATGAAATATTTGAGTGAGCAGCCACCGGTATCAAATAGAAAATTCTTTTACAGAGTGGAGAACACAGTCACACCTCAGGCTAATAACCCAGATGTTGTTATTAAATCAGTGACATGGAGGATTCATCCTTATGCGAGGCTTTTCATTTCTCAGTGTTTGTCGAAAGATTATGTAGATCGCTTGCAGATCTTCTCAACGGATTTTATCGATGAAGATTTTGTTGATGCTTGTGTTGGTTTTACATTTGCAAAAATAGAAGGGAAGGCCTGATTGTTTTTGGGATTCGAGCTGCCATGGTTCATCATCATGTAAACGTTATTTGTTTTCAATTGGTTCCGTTTGGAGTAAGCGTATTATGCATTTATCTCTGTTCTTTTTTATTTTCAAGCCATCATTTCAAGAAATTTCCTTAAAAAAAAAAAGAAAAAAAAAAGAAAAAAGAAAAAGGGGAGACTTATCAGCTAGAGTTAATATGTCTGATCAAGTCGATCGTTAAAGTCCCTTATGCTTGGTTCTCCCTATCAATACTCAATAAAAGAGAAGATCTTATTTGATCAATAAGTAAAAAGATAATATCATCACCATCTCTCTCTCTCTCTCTATTGACACTGATCCAGTGTCAAGCGATTGATATTAACTGATCCAGTGTCAAGCGATTGATATTAATGGGATAAAAAATCTCAATCATGGTTTAAGATATCGATATTAGATTTATTCATCCAACCGATTTACATTGGTTTAGGAACCTGACTAATCCCTGATCTGATTTCCCGTCTTTTTTAATACTGTTTTGATATGATCGGACACATTGATTTTGATCATAACTGATATTGATACCTGAATTTAATACCAGGCTCTAATCCCTTAAAATTATTTAAATATATCCTATATTGTGAGATTTCTGTGATGATTTCATGACATCTCATGAATGAAAATCCATGTGAATGGCCGGCAAAAGTCTGACACTGGACCTTAATTAATTACTTATCCCCCTTCCCACTTACCACTTCCCACTTCCAATGCTTGGTCTAATAATCTCTCTCTCCTAACCTTTAACCTAAAAAAAAAAAAAAAAAATCTCTCTCCCAACTATTTTAATATTGTTATTTCATTTTCCACCGTTCAATCCACCTCAGAATTTTCATTTGCTCAAAATATATATATAGCACATGGTTTTTTATTCATCAACATGTACATAATGATTATGCATCGAATCGTCCACTAAGATGGCGGCAAATGCAAATTTTGTATTACACATTTTTTTCTTTCTCCTCATTGACTGTGGATAGTTTCGTTTTACAGACATGCTCTCCATTAATGTCTTCTCTCTCTTCATTAATATTCTATTTTCGTCTTTTTGAATGAGATAGGTGTTTCCTATTGACTCCCCTTTTGAGCGCATATGATTTCAATACGCCCATGCAGTTTCAAAGCCCTACTTCCCGTGTTTTTTTTTTTGTTTTTTTTTTTTTTTTTTTTTTTTTTTTTTTTTGAGGGTAAATTAGTCCTACTCCCCTTATATAAGACCGGTTTCACATCAAACTGCCTTGTATTAATTATAGCAGAAGCGACAACTGAAACCAAAAAACTTTGATCAAAAGGTTAGTTAGTGCTTAACATTTATAAGATGCTTGCTTAAAAAAACTGTTTAATTAATATTTCAACAAATCCTTATCTCACTTCCTATAGTAATTAAGAATCCTTTAAGCAAATATTTAATGGCAGTTTATGTTGGGGTATGGATATCTTGTATTCTGTCACATGGATTTGTTGGTTACTTATCGGTTAGAAATCTGTAATTTAATCATTCAAAATCAAATCAATTGGTATGAGTCTGATTATAGATCAGTTGGTATAAGCTTGATTACATCGCTTGTGGCTTATTTGGAATAAACCCAATTGTAGATCAGTAATAGATCAACCAAATATAAGTATGTCAATGTCCGGCTTATTTGAGGACTAACTGATTAAATGGTGTCTGGCCACGATTCTATGCCTTAAAGTGGTAGGTATAACTGATTAGCCCAATCAGGACCGAACGTCAAACTGCTAGTGTCACACCTTAATTCTAATCGAACCAGAAGTGTGAATGAATCGCTATCGAACCAACGGTTCACACCAGGATCTCAAACAGACTGTGTCAACACACAAACCATGCAATTTAACCACAATCAAAATATGAATAATAGCAACGGAAGACTTTCAATAAATGAACTGAGTTCTATATGATAAAGTAATAAATATCCCAGTTATCTCAATAAACCAAAACATATTTAAAATAATCCATTACAACTGTTTATAATCGAACTCAAAATAAAACCTAAAGAAATAGCAGAAGTGGCACTTGTATGACGAGTCAAGCTCGCTCTCCACTGGCCGTACATCCAAAACAGCAACGCCTCCATAAGCCAGAGCTCCAACGAAATCCTCAACAATGTATCATGCATCAACATCTAAAAAGGGTGTACACACAAGGGTGAGCTCATAACTTACCTCAGTAAGAAAACAAGACAATCCGACAGGCAAACGCATGAAGTAACATTCAATATTTGGTCTGGTATAACTTGCAATGTGCTATGGTAAGGATAGGTGGCCACCGCACCTCCATACATGAGAGTATGGGCACACCCAATAGTCAGGCTACAATCCACACTACTGCTGTTGTTCCACAACACTCACTCTGGAATAGATATAGAGCTAGAGTTTGGTGGTCAGGCTACAATCGAGATTACCGCGTCCTCCTCCTGATACTCTACTCCATACTAATACGTACACCCTTACTGGCAAGGGCTTGCAAGTGGGGTTCCATTACTAACCAATCCTACATGTCATCATCAAGTATCCAAGGCCCTACCCAGCATAGCTCCCTAAGGACTAAAGATAGGGCTAGAGTCTGACGGTCAGGCTATAATCCACACTACCGCATCCCCCCTGATACTTTACCCTTACCAAGCACGCTAAGATAGAAGTGATACGTAAACTTATTAGTGTGGGGAATGGTCCAGAGCTCCAACCCCTTCCTCACCCGAAACAATGGTGAAGAGAGAAAACCTCTTAGAAAACCTCTTAATCTTATCCCTTTTAGTGGTTTGATAGGAATTTGAGAATATTTAAGTTAACACTTAAGATATTCAACATAAATGTTCTATTTCTTGTGACGTTAATTTTACATGTTAATTTTTTTTTTTTTTCAATATTTGTTGTCAAAAGGTAAAATATATTGATCATTAGGAAAGATGGAAAAAAAAAAGTTCATCTTTCTTTAGCTCCGAGAATCCAAACATTGAAAAAAATGTCAACTTGTAAAATGTTATATGTAAAATTTTCACATAAAATTTTACATCAAAACAAACAAAAACCATATGGGGATAGATCACTAATGAGAGTTGATTTTGGCTTGATTCTCTTTTTGGCTCTCTTGCATTCGTTCTGGAGCAATGAGAGCTTACTTTTTAGCTCTTAAATTTGGGATCCTAGAGTCAAATATAATTCGGTTCACTCCCTGGGAACCTAGAATCAAATTAGATTTAACAAAGAGTATTCAGCTCTCAAATTACTCCTAGGAATGAAGACATAATTAATGGAATCTAGGAACCAAAGTGTTATCAAACAGGCTTGCGTCGTAATGATTGCCTTCCCCTCATATTAGGTAAAGGACGATTTTCATAGCAAGATTTCCTCGAAAAGGAAAATGTGGTCCTTATCTTTGAGTCTATTATACATGGGCATGTTGGGTACTTGCTTCTTCCTTTTTCTTTTTCTTTTTCTTTTTCCTTCTTTTTATTTATTATTATTTTTTTTTTTAAATTGAGTGCCAATTGCCGCTGAATTGATATGCAAAGTTGACATATTGCATATATCACGCATTAGGCATGGAGTCAATTCCACCTCAAAAGCACTATGACACAACTCATGATCCACAAGTCAATTTTAACCAACATTTGGATGGTTAGAAAAAAATTTAATACATGGTGGGCCTTAATATAGAATAATCATCATTCTTTAGGTAAGCTGATTGAAAGTTTAACGCACCAATGATGTGGGTAACTTGAGAGGTGCCGAAGACAACTGTTAGGGCAGTTGGTTTATAGTTTGATAGTAGAGTGTAGACATTCAAGAGGTCCTTGTCAATTCTTATATTTTCATTATGTGCAAAAAATGCACTCTTTATTACTCTTCTTGCTCTTTATTTGTGGAAGACTATGGGAGCTGTAGAGTAGGATCACAAAAAAAAAAAAGCTTGAGAGGTGCCCCAGATGTTAAATTGTTGGTTGGCTAAGATAACAGCCCACATGGTAGAAAAAGGGTCAGGGAAGAGATATTTTAAGTTCCAATGGAGGAGAGAAAAGAAAAGGTAGCATAAGAGATTGGAGAAAAAAAAAATTCACTCATCACTGAGATCCACCAGAATTTGATAGCTACTTAGTTGGTGAACTCAGTGATTTCTTAATCCTCCAGGATGATCGTGTGTTTGACATGACTGTGGCTGAGTTGCTGCCCAAGCGAGTTATTATCGTGTTTGGAAACCAAGCAAATCAGCTCCACCAAAGTCCGGTGATCCACTGTGGAGCTCAGCCTACTTGAAGGATAACTGGATTGATACTGACTTACCGTGGACCAAATTTGAAAGCAATATGAAGTATTTGAGTGAGCAGCCACCGGTATCAAATAGAAAATTCTTTTACAGAGTGGAGAACACAGTCACACCTCAGGCTAATAACCCAGATCTTATTATTGAACCAGTGACATGGAGGATTCATCCTAATGCGAGGCTTTTCATTTCTCAGTGTTTATCGAAAGGTTATGTAGATCGGTTGCAGATCTTCTCTACGGATTTTATCGATGAAGATTTTGTTGATGCTTGTGTTGGTTTTACATTTGCAAAAATAGAAGGGAAGGCTTGAGTGGTTTTGGGGATTGGAGCTGCCATGGTTTTACATTTGTTTTCTTTCTTTGATTATTCTGTAAACGTTCTTTCTTTCAATTGGTTCCATTTTGATTAAGCGTTATGCATTAATAATAATTTTTGTTCTTAATTTTTTCTTTTGAAACTATCTTTTCAAGAAATTTTCTAACAAAAGGGAAGACCTTATCAGCTAGAGTTAATATGTCTGAAGTCGATCGTTAAAGCCCCTTCTGGTTCTTCCCATTAATACTCTATAAAAGGGAAAATCTTATTTGATCTATGAGTAAGAAGATAATATCATCACCATCTCTCTCTCTCTCTCTCTCTCTCTCTCTCTCTCTCTCTCTCTCTCTCTCTCTCTCCCATTGACATCCGGTGTCAACCGATTGGTGTTAGTCAACCGCAAAAATCTCCCAACCAAGGTTCAAGGTATCAATATTGATGTCGATATTGGATCGGCTCAATCGATCGATTTGTATTGGTTTTGGACTTGGCCAATCTCTGATCTGATTCCCTGATACCAGCCTTTTTAATACTATTGTGATAGGATTGGACACATGCCCGTTTTGGACACGTCCAACCATGCTCCCACCCTTGCCATCTCAAATATTCAAATATCTCCTGTATTTTAAAATTTATGTGATGCCCAATGACATCTCATAAAGGAAATCCATGTAAATGCATCGAGATGGACCCTTAATTAATTACTTATCCCAACAAGTAATTTCTCTCTCTCTCTCTCTCTCTCTCTCTCTCTCTCTCTCTTAACTATTTTAATATTGTTAATTCATTTTCCACAGTTAAATCCCCTAAATATATATATATATATATATATATATATATATATATAGCACTTGATTTTTTATACGCAGGGCATGTACATACATGATCATGCATTGAACCTTTGTCTTGTAAGATGGCGGCAAATTTAGTATTAGACACATTTTCCCCCTCCCCATTTGATAGTGGAAACCATGAACATATATGTGCATGGCCGTGCACAAAACCATTTGCCATAGCTCAAAAGCTCAGGCCGCTAACTTAACTCCTCTAAATAGTTCAGGCTGAAGGATTGCGACCTATGCACCAGGACGCTGATTCTGATATAGGTAAAATAAGTTGGGAATAATCCTGCTCGTACATGCAGGTTAGTCACCATTTCAATGGGGCCAGCCACATGGCATCGATCAGAGGGAGACACATAGCACTCGAGGAAAGGATCAGTCGACCATTGCGGCGCTGACCTTGCCACCAATAAGAAGGATCTATCGACCTCTAAACCAATGGAGACTAGAAATGTGTCGTAATCTCGTTCAGTAAAGGGTCGGCTAAATATAATGAGTAAAAAGAAGCCTGGCTATGAGGCCAAGGTTGCCAAACTGCTGAAGCCACCACTCTTGGTCTGACATGTCGAATTGCCTATAAAAGGGTCTCTTACCTTAACCAAGCAGGCAGTCAAGAAAGCAAGATGAGACAGGAATAGAAACAATTCCATTGAACCTTAGTTAATACATAGAAGCGGCGCCCCAAGCCTAAATAACAGTAGATTGTTTATCGGTCTACATCAATGGGACAACCCGACCTAGCCAACCACTCCCAAATGGATATGTTGATAACAGACTGATCGAGGCCTGTAGCCCAAGAAGCTAGGAGTAAGGCTACTCTTAGCCCCTTCTCCTTGGCTATAAATAGAAAGAATGAAAAGGAAAGAAAGTACGCCATAAACTGCTACTTTGACACTTATTTTCCTCATCTTCAAGCTTACACTTGCACCCTTATACGCTCTTCTTAACCAAGTACTTCAGCCCCTCTCTACTAGGAATTCGGATATCTTACTTTCGTATTCCATCTACTTGTCTTGGTCCTATATTGACTTAAGCATCGGAGTGGCCATGGGGTTAAACCCGACCTCCTCACTGCATGCCTTTGATCTCCTGTCACAGGTGGCAATATCCTAAGCATCTGGCAAAATCCAGTGACAATAGATTTGTCACACCCTAATTCTGGACTAACCAGTAGTGTGATGAACCACTATAAGAACCAACGGTTCAAGCCAGGATCTCGTAAGACCGTGCCAACAATCCACACCAAATACATTTCACATCACAATCAAAGATAATAAAATAAATAGCGGAAGTCCTATTAACAATGAACTAAGTGCCTACAATGATAAGTAATTAATAAACTAGTTATCTCCAAGTAACCAAGACATAAATATAACAAACTATTATAAATCCCATAAGTCAAATACGAAAATAAAACACTAAGCGTAACTCAGTGCAAGCACTCACATGATGAGTCATGCTCGTCCTCCACAGCTTGCACGTCCATAGCTGCTACATATCCATACGTTGGCACATTGATTAAATCTTCGACAGTAGTACCTGCAACATCAGAAACTAAAAAGAATTACATGCGCGAGGGTCAGCTCTCTAACTTGAGCTCAGTGAGTAAACAAAACAATGCGCAAACATATGCATGCATTCAATTCATATCTTTGATCCGATTTTAAGTTTGCAACTATGCTATAGGAAGGATTGGCGGCCACCGCACCTCTATACACGAGTGTGTAAATCCGCCAATGGATCAAACACCATTTTCGTCCCACATTCACCCATCATAGAATAGAGATAGAGTTAAAATGTCTGGATCACACACAGCTAACACTTCCCCTGATGCCCTACCCAAACCAGCACGTATGCCCCTATTGGCGAGGGCTTGCAAACTGGGCTCGCTACTAACCAATCTTAATGCCACCCAAATGTATCCAAGGCCTTACCCCTAGCATCCCTCAATATGCCCATAGAGATAGAGCAAGAGTCTGGTGGTCAAGATGAACCACCGTACTACGTCCTCCCCCTGATGCTCTATAGCATACCAGTTCTGCTAAGATAACGGCGATACGATGATGTCAGTGAGTAGGACTAAGTAGAGATAAATCTAGAGTCTGGTAGTCAGGATGAACCACATTGTCACGTCCTCCCCCTGATGCTCCACTAGCATCTAGCACACTAACCATACACACAAACACATGCCTATCCCTAGCATCATCATTATGTTATAAATAAATAGAAATAAATATGCATGAGCAGATATATAAAAAGTATTAGATGACATGTAAGATGCACAAATAATCATACAAGACATGACATCATATTCAATAACAGAAAACAAAATAAAAGGGGTAGCTTGTTATTAGCCTTTTAGTTTAAGTCTTGTTCGCTTACCTGTAAACGATGTTTGTTCCTTTTCCAAGCTTTGAAAATTACTTTGAATCTATTGGGAACCTAAGAAATTTATGGATTTAAGTTAGGGTTCGATTGTACCAAGTTACAGTAGTTGAAAACCTTGTCTGGTCTCAAACTATGCTTCCTGAAATTGTGTGGTCGATCCCTGTGGTCTCAGTATTTTTCGACCCGATATTGTGCGGTCTACCCCTGTGGTCACACTACATTCAACCGCAGCATGCAACCACATGATTTTTGGGAACTTCCCAAATGGCTGTGGTCGACTCCCTGGTCACCCTATGGTCGACCAGAGCTGTGACCACATGAAGTTTGGTCAGTTCCTTCTTTCAATCCGAATTCTTCATGAGTCAATTTCTTGGCTCATCAATAGGGTTCATTCTATTGTCAATCTATGATCATTATATCATAGTTTTACACAGTTATATACCCTAACCTATTCTCCATGATCCTTTTTGAGATTTGCTTAGGAAACCCCATAGTTGAAACCTTACATTGGGTTTAATGTCTCAATTTACAATGAAAACTCCTATTCTATATATTCTATGGCTACAGAGATGAGTTCCATTCCTTAAGCTTGTTGTAGAGAGTTTAAACCTTCTCTACAAAACTTCCTTTTTCAGCCTTCTTTTCCAAATCTTCTTCTCCTTCACTTCCTCTCTCTTTCTCTCTTAGGCTTAGGGTTTGAGATTGATCCAAAAGAATGGAAGAGGGTTAAAGGACGTCCTCTTTATAGAAAGAAACTCTCCATATAGAATCCCTCTACAATTAAGAAAGAGATCCCCTTCTATTTGAAAAGTTTTCAAATCACGGAGTCTAATCTGGCAACTTGCGGTCAACTCGTGTGGTCATAAAATCCATCAACCACACAAATCCAAAACAATCGACCACACGTGTATGGTCTCATGTGGTCAACCACACAGTTCAACTACACAGACTAAATTTATTGGTTTGACTATTTTGATTGGTTTGCTCACTTGGCTTTGTAGTATCTTCATACGATTGGTCTGTTGGAGCCGATTATGATGGGAAGACCTATCACGACATGAAAATCGAAGGTTAGATCGGGTTTGTGGCGTGCGAAAGTGCTTGTTGTTTAAACCTATATCCTTTGTTCCATATTTTCTATTTTTAATGTCTGTTTTGTAACAGATCTACCTTTTCTCAAATCTACCTAGTAAACCAATTTCTATGGCTTGATCCAGAAGAGCTGAGAGTACCTATAACCTAAGGGGTGCGAATGGCAATGCTCGTCAAGAGCAGGTGGATATACCAAAGGGTTTGGAAGATCATTTTCTAGATCTCAATGTGGTGAAAGGAGGAGGGGAGTGCAACCCTCCTCAGTTCATAACTAAAGAACAGTTTGACACTTTAGAAAAGTGGCTAGCTGCATTGACGGAACTCCTACAACAACGACCTCCTATGGCCCTTACTGCAGTAGTTCCACCACCTGTGGACATCAAAAAAGTCCCCTAGTGCTGACACCACTCTAGGCAGAGGGTTGCCCTTGTTACACCCCTAATCTGGACTAACCAGAAATGTGATGAACCATCATGAGAACGAACGGTTTAAGTTAGGATCTCTGAAGACCGTGCCAACAATCTAAACCATATACATTCCACAATACAATCAGAGATAATAAAATAAATAATAGAAGTCTTATTAATAATGAACTGAGTGTCTAATATGATATAATAAATAATAAACTACTTATCTCTATGTAAAACCAAAGTATACTAAGTAAACTATTACAGGTCCTCATAGCTCAATTAGGAAAATAATACTAAGAGTAAACACATTGGAAGCACTCACATTAAGAATCATGCTCGTCCTCCACAGCTTGCACGTCTATAGCAGCAATGTATCCATACGATGGTGCATTCATGTAATCTTTAACAGTAATACATATATCATGAATTAAAAATATACGACGTCAAGGGGTGAGCACTCAATATGACTCAGTGAGTAAACAAAACAATACACAAACATATACATGCAGTCATATTTATATCTTTTGTATAGTATAGTTTGTAAATGTGTTATGGTAAGGATAGGCAGCCACCACACCTCCATGCACGAGAGTGTGAGCACACCCAACAGATTACACACCGTTGTCGCCCTACATCACTCATTACAAAATAAAGATAGAACTAGAATTTATGGATCACACAATGCCAGAACTCCCCTGATACCCTACCCATGCCAGTACGTATGCCCCTACTGGTAAGGGCTTGCAAACTGGGTTCATGTTTAACCAATCCTAGATGTCATCAATGGTTTGTATCCAAGGCCTTACTCTAGCATCCCTCAATATGCCCATAAAGATAGAGTTAAGGCTCGTTGGTAGAGTTCACAGCTATACACAGCGTACACCTCCCCTGATACCCGTCGACATACTAGATCAGCTAAGGTAACAACGATAAAACGATGTCAATGCATAGAACAAAATAGAGATAGAGCTAGAGCTTAACAGATCGCATACTACTACACTCCCTCTGATACTCCACCTAATCCAACACATCAACCACACACACAAGCATATGCCTATTCCTAACATCATCACCACATCAAATAAGAATAATAATAATAAAATATGCATGAACAAATATATACAAGTATTAAATAATATGTGAGATGCATAAACATTCATACAAGGCATGGCATCATATCATATTAATAAAAAAAATAAAGAAAAGACAGCCTGTTATTATTCAATTAGTTTTGGCCTTGTTCCCCCACCTATAAATGATATTTGTTCATCTTCAAAGCCTTGGAAGTTACTTTGAACTAGTAGGAAACCTAATAAATTTATGGATTTAAATTAGGGTTTGATTGTATCAAGTTACAATAGTCGAAAACCAAAATAGGTTATTCATTTATTGACTGGTCGACTCTGTGGTCACAGGTATATGTCAACCAGACACTATGCAGTCAACTCTATGGTCCTGCATCATGCCACCACTGATGTAACCACACAATCCTGTGACACTTCCTGAATGTCTGTGGTCGACTCACTGGTCACACTATAATCGACCAGTGATCCGACCACACAAATTTCTATCATGTTGGTCTTTTAAATCTGGATTTCCTTTGAGCAAACTCCTTGGCTCATCACTGGGGTTCCTTCTAGGGTCATTCTATGGCCTTTAAATCATGGGTTTCCAATTAATAACTACCCTAACCTATTATCCATAAGGGTAGGGGAGTTGTAAGACCTGCACTCCACGAACCCGATCTAACTTAGGTTTTGGTGTCATGATAGGTCTTCCGATCATAACCGGGTTAGAAGAGACGATCGGATGATGAACCACAAGTTCATGTACGAAAACGGACATAAATGGGCAGGTATCAAACTATCTGGTCGAACTGGTTGACCATGTCCGATTGCACGGGCTGTGCCACTGGACATGGGACCAGACAGGTATTTTTAGTCTTCAAAAATAGGAAAAGTTTCCTATTTCGAGTGGACTCTTTCCTTAACCGAGTATGAGTCCACAATAGGAAGTTAACCTAACTATAAAACCTATTTTCTCCACACTATCTCATTCTTGATCAACCCTAAACCCTAGAGGATTGAGAGAGAGTTAAAAGAGAGCTGTGAAGAAGAAGAAAAAGAAGGAGAAACTATGAGGAGGAGCAACCATTTGAAGAAGGTGCTTGTTGTAGTACCGTCACCGATACACGAAACCTATGGTAAGACCCTTGCTCTCATAAAAGATTAATTGGTGTAGCCAGAGGGGAGATCATGGTATAGTTTCGTCAATGACCAATGCTTTGGTGGATCAAGGATTTTTACCATGATTTGTCAATGGTTGAACTCCCTAAGTAAGAAGCCGTATTCATTGAGTTCTTAATAGAGGACCAACCTTAATAAACGTTAACCGTAGAATGGCTTAGGAAAAACCCTAGAAGCCAAGTCGAAGATCAATAATAGAGAAGATCAGACAAGAGACACTTGAACCTTGTCCTGTTGGAGTGTCCGATGGCACATAAGTGCGACCGGACAAGCCACCGGACTGATTTGGTTAGCTTGGAGGAGTTGTCCGATTGAACTTACCGGCCTGACAGTTTGCACCCTAATGTGCAATCGGATAGTGTGTTTTTGGACAGTTTTCAATCCAAACTTGGTTCCAACCAACTTAGGCCCTACAAACCTAATTCTAATCAATTTTTATTATTATTTAGGACTTGTGGACGGTGACGTTGGACTCTGTGAATCAAAGAAGACTTGCTATCATACGTCAGGTAAGGGACAAGACCCAAACCTAAATAATTAATAACAGTAAACAGTTTTGCCTGTTTCTGCTATGTGATGTTTGTGCATTCTAACATGTCATCTCTTATTATGCTATTACTTATTCATGCATTTTATTATTGCTAAGATGTGATGTTAGGCATGTATATGTCTTTGTTAATGTTTGGGGTGGGGAAGGGGTTGGAGCTCTGGACCATTCCCCACACTAATAACTTTACGTATCACTTCTATCTTAGCGTGCTTGGTAAGGGTAGAGTATCAGGGGGGATGCGGTAGTGTGGATTATAGCCTGACCGTCAGACTCTAGCCCTATCTTTAGTCCTTAGGTAGGGCCTTGGATACTTGATGATGACATGTAGGATTGGTTAGTAACGGAACCCCACTTGCAAGCCCTTACCAATAGGGGTGTGTACGTATTAGTACGGAGTAGAGTATCAGGGGGAGGACGCGGTAATCTCAATTGTAGCCTGACCACCAAACTCTAGCTCTATCTCTATTCCAGAGTGAGTGTTGTGGAACAACAGCAGTAATGTGGATTGTAGCCTGACTATTGGGTGTGCCCATACTCTCATGTATGGAGGTGCGGTGGCCACTTATCCTTACCATAGCACATTGTAAGTTATACCAGACCAAATATTGAATGTTACTTCATGCGTTTGCCTGTCGGATTGTCTTGTTTTCTTACTGAGCTAAGTTATAAGCTCACCCTTGTGTGTACACCCTTTTTAGATGTTGATGCAGGATACATTGTTGAGGACTTCGTTGGAGCTCTGGCTTATGGAGGCGTTGCTACTTTGGATGTGCGGCCAGTGGAGAGCGAACTTGACTCGTCATACAAGTGCCACTTCTGCTATTTCTTTAGGTTTTATTTTGAGTTCGATTATAAATAGTTGTTATGGATTATTTTAAATATGTTTTGGTTTATTGAGATAACTGGGATATTTATTACTTTATCATGTAGAATTCAGTTCATTTATTGAAAGTTTTCCGTTGTTATTATTCATATTTTGATTGTGGTTAAATTGCATGGTTTGTGTGTTGACAGTCTGTTTGAGATCCTGATGTGAACCGTTGGTTCGATAGCGATTCATTCACACTTCTGGTTCGACTAGAATTAAGGTGTGACACTAGCAGTCTGACGTTCGGTCCTGATTGGGCTAATCAGTTATACCTACCACTTTAAGGCATAGAATCGTGGCCAGACACCGTTTAATCAGTTAGTCCTCAAATAAGCCGGACATTGACATACTTATATTTGGTTGATCTATTACTGATCTACAACCGGGTTTATTCCAAATAAGCCACAAGCGATGTAATCGAGTTTATACCAACTGATCTATAATCGGACTCATACCAATTGATTCGATTTTGAATGATTAAATTACAGATTTCTAACCGATAAGTAACCAACAAATCCATGTGACAGAATACAAGATATCCATACCCCAACATAAACTGCCATTAAATATTTGCTTAAAGGATTCTTAATTACTATAAGAAGTGAGATAAGGATTTGTTGAAATATTAATTAAACAGTTTTTTTAAGCAAGCATCTTATAAATGTTAAGCACTAACTAACCTTTTGATCAAAGTTTTTGGTTTCAGTTGTCGCTTCTGCTATAATTAATACAAAGCAGTTTGATGTGAAACCGGTCTTATTCGTGTATGACTTGTCCAGAGAATTTTTATTATCAGACTGATTTAATTACTAATTCTTTGCTGGGTCAAGGCTGGATAAGTGCCGGGCAACCTTTTTATATTGCAAAAGTGGTTAAGCATAAGCAAATAAACAACTCAGTTATTTCTTAATTCAATATTTATGAACTAGGGACATAAAAATTAACGACACTACTGCTAGTTTCGTGATCAAGGAATATAATAATAATAAGGGGAGTAGGACTAATTTACCCCCAAAAAAAAAAAAAAAAAAAAAAAAAAACGGGGAGTAGGGCTTTGAATAAACTGCATAGGCGTATTGAAATCATATGCGCTCAAAAGGGGAGTCAATAGGAAACACCTATCTCATTCAAAAAGACGAAAATAGAATATTAATGAAGAGAGAGAAGACATTAATGGAGAGCATGTATGTAAAAAGAAACTATCCACAGTCAATGAGGAGAAAGAAAAAAATGTGTAATACAAAATTTGCATTTGCCGCCATCTTAGTGGACGATTCGATGCATAATCATTATGTACATGTTGATGAATAAAAAACCATGTGATATATATATATATTGAGCAAATGAAAATTCCGAGGTGGATTGAACGGTGGAAAATGAAATAATAATATTAAAATAGTTGGGAGAGAGATTTTTTTTTTTTTTTTTTTAGGTTAAAGGTTAAGAGAGAGAGATTACTAGACCAAGCATTGGAAGTGGGAAGTGGTAAGTGGGAAGGGGGATAAGTAATTAATTAAGGTCCAGTGTCAGACTTTTGCCGACCATTCACACGGATTTTCATTCATGAGATGTCATGAAATCATCACAGAAATCTCACAATATAGGATATATTTAAATATTTAAATAATTTTAGGGGATTAGAGCCTGGTATTAAATTCAGGTATCAATATCAGTTATGATCAAAATCAATGTGTCCGATCATATCAAAACAGTATTAAAAAAGACGGGAAATCAGATCAGGGATTAGTCAGGTTCCTAAAAAAGACGGGAAATCAGATCAGGGATTAGTCAGGTTCCTAAACCAATGCAAATCGGTTGGATGAATCAATCTAATACTGATATCTTAAATCATGATTGAGATTTTTTATAATCCCATTAATATCAATCGCTTGACATTGGATCAGTTAATATCAATCGTTTGACACTGGATCAGTGTCAATAAGAGAGAGAGAGAGAGAGATGGTGATGGTATTATCTTTTTACTTATTGATCAAATAAAATCTTCTCTTTTATTGAGTATTGATAGGGAGAACCAAGCATAAGGGACTTTAACGATCGACTTGATCAGACATATTAACTCTAGTTGATAAGTCTCCCTTTTTTCTTTTTTTTTCTTTTTTTTTAAGGAAATTTCTTGAAATGATGGCTTGAAAATAAAAAGAACAGAGATAAATGCATAATACGCTTACTCCAAACGGAACCAATTGAAAACAAATAACGTTTACATGATGATGAACCATGGCAGCTCGAATCCCAAAAACAATCAGGCCTTCCCTTCTATTTTTGCAAATGTAAAACCAATACAAGCATCAACAAAATCTTCATCGATAAAATCCGTTGAGAAGATCTGCAAGCGATCTACATAATCTTTCGACAAACACTGAGAAATGAAAAGCCTCGCATAAGGATGAATCCTCCATGTCACTGATTTAATAACAACATCTGGGTAATTAGCCTGAGGTGTGACTGTGTTCTCCACTCTGTAAAAGAATTTTCTATTTGATACCGGTGGCTGCTCACTCAAATACTTCATATTGCTTTGAAATTTAGTCCACGGTAAATCATTGTCAATCCAGTTATCCTTCAAGTAGGCGGAGCTCCACAAGGGATCACCAGACTTTGGTGGAGCTGATTTGCTTGGTTTCCAAACACAAATGACCCGCTTGGGCAGCAACTCAGCCACAGTCATGTCGAATACACGATCATCCTGGTGGATTAAGAAATCACTGAGTTCACCAACTAAGTAGTTATCAAATTCTGGTGGGTCATCATGGCCGAACTCGGTGCGTATCTCTAGAATTATAATCTCCGATGAAGTCTCAGAGAGGAACTTCTTGATATCGTTGATAACAACATCGATGTTATAACTTAGAAGGATCCCATGGCAGACTCGGCGATCTTCTTGAACTCGGATGTCCAAGACTCGGGTTCCCAGTACAAGCTGATCGTAGATGGATAAGGATTGGCATTGAGCAAAAGGGCGAGTGATGTCTGGGATGCCGATCTCGTTGGTTGCTGAATCATGGGTACCTGGCCAAATGATCTTGTTTATGGGAATTTTCTGTGGATCAAGACCATTCATCCAGTTCTTCCTATCTGAAGGATGGTAATCTGAACCTGGAAACCGATTGCCAGATTTCTGTTGGAGATCTTCAAGAGTCTTCGCCTCGGATTTTACTGCTTTTTCGTGCTTCTCCAAGTTGGATATTTCGGAATCAACTTTCTGCGGGAGATCATCAAGCTCCTTCAATTTGGAAATTATGGAAGCCATTCTCAAACAGAAGAAAGAGGAAGAACGAAGGTAAACAAAGGAAGAAGAAGAAGAAGGGAAGTTTAGTTCTTGTGGTCGTAAAGCTTCTTCAATTCGTCCTTTTTATCTTGTTTTCTCCTGTAATAGGTTGTACCGCGTGTTAACCTTGGAATCATCAAAACCTACTACGTTGTTTCTTATATATAAAAAAAATTAAATAAATAAAAAAAAAAAAAAAAAAGAAGTTCGAGGATTGCTGACTAAGGGTGTCAACGGGCCGGTCTGGGTTGAACTGGTATCGAATTTTATAAGCCCAGTCCAAAACATGTCCATTAAGAGTTCGGGCTGGGTTGGGCTGGGTTGGGCACAATAACTAATGGGCTGGTTTAGTGTTTGTTTATTATCGGGTTGGGCTTATTGAGGTGATTTCAGGCTGGTTCGGTCTAGAATGGGTTTATCAAGTTTGTCGGGCCTATTTTATTATTTATATCTATAAAATTAACATCATTCCTTCTATATGTATGTAATTCAGTAAATTGTAATAATTTTTATAACAGTGTAATATAATCCATCAAATTTTAAAACCATTAAAATTAAGAAACTGGGCCTAGATGGACCTTACCGGTGTTCGGATTAGGTATTATTGGTTCGGGCTTCTTAATGGACCAGTCTGGTCTGGTTTCGGTCTGGACTGAAATGGTGTCGGGCTTTACAAGCCGAGACTGAAACCTATCCATTAAGATTTGTTCCGAGCTGGGTTCGGGTTATATCGGGTCGGCTCAGTCGGTGCTATCGGGCCGGACCCATTTTTGACACCTTTATTGCTGACTGACTGCATGCAACCCCAACCAATGGAAGAAGTGCATCCAGAATATGAGAAAATCCTGGCCAAATATTTGGTTAAATAGCGTAAAGTTTGCCATTCAAAAATTTGAACTCACAGGTGAAGAAGGGATTCTTGGGTGTATAAAGGCCTAAGGGGGCTGCATACTTATTTGGTGCCTACATATGGCAATACATACTGGTGCCATATGTACTAGAGACATATGAAAACTTAGAAACAGTCTGTGATATCTATTGGGAATAGTCCTACATTACTAATGAGATTGGAATCTTGAATCCTCATATATGAAGAGTCCATTTATTTACTAGTTCAAACTTTAGAGTTGAAAACTTGACATAGTATCAGAGTTCCAGGTTCTCTCTAATAGTAATCCTAAAAAGAAAGTCAGTCGTCGAAAGAGAGATGTCAAATGCACAAAAAATGGACTAAGATCACCCAAATGAGGGACTAGTCACTCAAAGGGATTACATGTCACCCGAAAAGACAGACCAATCACCTAAAAAGTGCCGCATATAGTTGGAAACTGGACAATATCATGCAAAGTTTCTAATCCAAAAATTCAAATGAATAGGTAAAAGGAATCCCATATGAATAAAAGAACAAATGAAAGGGAAAATTTCACCCATTCCTTTCTATTTTCTTTTAAATCATCTAACACCCTACTTTGTCCATGATATCACCTATCCTCCGTCAAAAGTTAAATATGTATAACATAGATCCTGATTTAACACCTATCCTCCGTCAAATGTTAAATATGTATAACATGGATCCTGATTTAATAGATCGGTCTATTAAGTGATGATGTGGAAAAATTAAAAATTATATAATTATCAAATTACCGTTTAACCTATATATTTAAAGAATATTGATATTTTGATTAAAATACGATTACCATCTTGGGTAACAGCCATCACCATTAACGTTTTTTTTTTCTTTTCTCCTTTGCTTCAGATCCATCTTGGATAATCAAATCTTCTTAGTCCTTCTCTAAGATGCCGGTGACATTAGCAACGATGGTATCATTGGAATAATATTGATAAAAAGACACCAAGAACATCACAAGAAATATCACCACCATCTGGCCAGCTATAGAACCTATCAAATCCCTTATCACTGCCGAGATTAGTGATCCTTCCGTCGATCAACATCCTCCTCTGCTTGCCAGTGGCATCCATAACAGATCAATTAAGAATCTTTTAAACTCGAGATCTTCTCAAAGGACAAATCTTACAATCATTCAAACCAACTGAGAAAACATCATGGGGATCATAGTCCAAATTGCCTTCCGGCAAGGAGCTGGAAGGATAATAAGTCCCACTCTGTTCTTTAGGATCCTTACTCCAGGTACCCATATAGAAACTCCCATCAGCCCACCTAAAATTTCCATTCCCTTTAGGCAACCCATCTTCCCAAAAGTCATCATCTCGATTCCCATTAGCACAAATCAGAGTTCCATTGCCATTAAGAGCACCATTCTTCCACTGTCCAAAGAAATGATTTCCATTCTTCCCCTGATAGAAATGCAGGTTGTATACGATGATGAACTTACAGAAATGCAGACTGTAGGGCATAGAATCGATTTGCAAACGGGACCCTAACGTTATCGAATTCATCATGATTTATACGATTGTCAATGGACTGTTCATTTTCTAGGATGAAAACAATATAAAATTTCGAGAACCAATTCGTGCTGGACAGATAGGCTTCGTCCTGCAGATTTTTTGGCCAGGATTCTGCATACGGGGTTGCTACCAAGTCTCCGGCGATGAGTGCTAGTTATATGGACATTCAAGTTGAGGGGGAGGGACAGAACTTTAATGGAATAAATCCTAGGGTTTCCTCCTATGGTTTGTCAAAGTATGCAGGCCCTGCACAAGTGGGAACCATCAACGTTAATGGCGATGGTAATCCCAACTTCTCTTAAATAAAATAAAAATAAAAATAATGGCCATGGCATAAATCATAATGATGAAGATAAAAATAGGGTACTAGATGGTAACGACCGACGTACCGGAGTCCATACCAGGGCGTTGGAGTGCCATTGGTGTTTTGACCGACTACAAATACCAGCAGCGAAGCTCTCCCGATTGACGGAGGTGGAGACAAAGCACCGGAAAGGAAAGGAGAGTCTTTCAGGCCTTAACTCGGATTTTATCATAGTGCATGGGGATGGATCCAAATCGTCTCCTGTTGAGGTATCAACAGGAGACTCGGCTGAGTGATCCGGATGTGCGACACGTAATTCACAATTCATCCAACGTTACATGAAAACCCACTGCAGGACATTAAATGATAAACGAATATAGGTTAACATTTTAACCGTTTTGAATCTGCCAGCCCACGAAACCATTCCCTGCTTTTTTTTTCCCAGATTTTTTCTTCTTGCGCAAGAAGCTCTGTTATACCTAGGATTTGTGAATCGTCTTCAGGTCCTTGAAGTTGCTTTGCAACTCAACTCCATCGTCAAGGGCGGCTGAACGAAACCATTCCCTGCTTTTCTTCCCAGATTTTTTCGTTCTTTTTTCTTCCCAGATTTTTTCTTCTTTTTTCTTCCCAGATTTTTTCTTCGTCTTCCCTGAAGTTGCTTTGCAACTCAACTCCATCATCAAGGGCGGCTGAGTGATCCGGATGCAGCAATACGACCATCACCGTCTGTGTCGAAGAGAGTGAAGGCCTCCCTCATCGAGGCCCCTTGGTCATCGCTCAGATCCTTTCCCATGGCTGCTGCTGCTTACGCTCTCCTGCTCAGCTGATTACCAGATTCCTCTTCTACGCTCTCTCTTTCCTCCGAAATCTCAGTGTGCTCTATCTGCGTTGAAGAAAATCTGGAAATGAGAAAAAGCAGGAGGCAATTGTCGTCTCCGATAGAGGTATATTGATAAGAATGCTACAACATAAAATTGCCTCGTCTAGATATGTTCTGCAACTACTGTATATCCTCTTTGTTCTACCTATTCCTCTAAAAAAAAAAAGAATAGGTAAATGTCCCCATTAGAAAGAAATGGATGAAACTGCCCAAGATCCCTTATGCCGTCTGGAACTACAATTTGGTTCATGGGGATTGGGTAAGGTGTTAGGGTATTGTGTTGAACTCTTGGTTTCATGTGTTGTTGAGCTTTACTTATTCAATTTATTCAGTCCAAGGGATTGAACACTGATTTGAATTTTCATTTTACTCTTTTAACAATTTATGTATTCTGATATGATGCTCAAATTCATAATCCCTGTCCCATAGTTCTCTGTTTACTCTCCACACCCATCTGCTGCCTCTAGCCTTACTTGTTCTCCTTCTCCAAGATTCTTTAGTGCTTAGATCAGGCTTCCAACATGTGTATATAAGAATTCTTTGTTTCATTTTTTTTCTCTGTATTGTGTTCTGTTAACAAGTTTGTTCAGTTATTAGTTTTTGATACATAGTCATAGACTTAATCTTAATTCTGTGATCAGTTGGTTTGAGTGTTTGGTATCTTATATGTCCTTTATTACTTTGGTTATTGATGGTATTTTGTTCTTATTTTTTAGAATACAATGGGAGATCATGAGATTGGAGAAGATGTTGATGGTATACCTAAGATTGGAATGATGTTTGAAACAGAGGAGAAAGCATACGATTTTTACAATGAGTATGGGAGAAGCATGGGTTTCAGTATCAGAAAAGAATATTGTCGGTGGAGAAAAGCAGAAGATAACACCAAGACAATCTTAACTTCGAGACGATTTGTATGTAATAAATATGGGTTCAGGAAACATGACAAACGGGATAGAGAGACAATTAAGCCTCGAGCAGCGACAAGAACTGGCTGCAATGCAAGAATGGGAATTTGATACATTGATGGAGCGGGAAAATACCAATGCTTTGATTTTGAGGAAGAGCATAATCATCTCCTCCATCTACCGGCTACTTTAAAATATATGCGTTCACAACGCAAGATAGCAGATGTACATGCCATGGGGATTGATTTGGCAGATGATTCTGGGATAAAGACTAAGGCTGCATATGAGTTCATGGGAAGGCAAGTAGGTGGGGCAGAAAATCTTGGGTATACTCGGATAGATGTTCAGAATTATCTCCGTACAAAGAGACAGCGTCACTTAGCTTATGGTGAAGCCGGAAGTGTGTCCAGATACTTTCAGCAGCAAAGTTCCTTAAATGGTTTATTTAAATTTGCAATACAATTCGACTCTGAAGAGCAAATGACCAATATTTTTTGGGCTGATCATAAGATGAGAATGGATTACGCACTCTTTGGTGATGTAATCACTTTTGATACTCCTTTTTCCACCAACAAAGAGCAAAGGCCCTTCGGTGTATTTGCAGGTTTCAATCATCATAGAACCACAGTAATTTTTTGGGCTACATTATTGTATGATGAGACAGCTGAATCTTTCGAATGGTTGTTTAAGGCATTCCTTGAAGCTCATGATCAGAAAATGCCAATAACCATGTTTACTGATCAAGATGCCGCAATGGCGAAAGCAATAGTCCAGGTGTTTTCATTCACAAGGCATGGTTTGTGTTGTTGGCACCTTATGCAAAATGGAATTAAGCACTTAGGAAACTTGATGAAAGACGGTTCTAGTTTTTTGACAGAATTCAATGCTTGCATGTATGATTATGATGAAGAGTCAGATTTTGAAATGGCATGGCAAAATTTGATAACTTCATATCCAACTACTACAGATTCATGGTTAGATCGTACTTATAGATTGAAAGAGAAATGGGCCAATTGTTTCATGAAGAAGACTCTTACCATAGGTATGAGGAGTACACAACTCAGTGAAAGTTTTAATAAGGATATGAAGAACTACTTGATCTCTAAGTTGGACGTGGTTCAATTTTTCAAGCATTTTGAGAGGGTGGTTCATGATAAGCGTGAAAAGGAGTTGAAGGTTGAATTTGATGCAAGAGATAAACTCCCTAGAAATATGTATCCCAGAATCCCCCTTATGAAACAAGCTGGAGAAATTTATACTCCAACAATATTGGAGGCATTCCATAAACACTATGAATTGGTTGGTGCATGCTATATAAAAGATAAGAATGAAAACAATGACTTACATGAGTACATAGTTGCATTTCATGATGAAGAGAGAGAGTTCAAAGTATTGTCCAAGCCATCTGAGGGTATGATAAAATGTAGCTGCAAGGAATTTGAGAGTTTCGGCATTCTTTGTTGTCATGCATTGAGAATTTTATGTTTTATGGAAGATGCCAAATTCATACCTGAGTCCTATATTTTAAAGAGATGGACGAAAATCTGCAGGGAAAACATAGTGGAAGAAAGTCATGTAACCCAAATTGATGGACATGTTTTGGATAGCACACAACGTTACAACTTGCTTTGTCCTAACGTGGTGCGATTAGCAGCTGAAGCTTCGCTTATAGTGGAGGGATATTCACTGCTTATCCAGACTGCTAATGAGTTAAGGACAAAGTTTAGGGCTTTTAAGAAACATGACTTAGTTGCAGTTGTTCCAACTGAGAATGTTACCATTATTCAGGCAAAGGGTCTGAAGAAGAAAGAAGGTCGTAAAGGTAGTAAACGGCATAAAAGTTGGGTTGAGAAACAACCCAAGAAGAAGAAAAAAAAACATTCGGGTTAGTGAATCTCAGTCTTCACATCAAGATATTCCTTTAGTTCCTTCTAATCCCATTCAATGGACATCATTGCAAAGACCTCAGCCATTGCAGACCAATCAATCCTTGACATCATTATTAATGGTAATGGTTTGATGTGGAATATTAAATAATTTAGTTCTTATGAACCATTTTTCATTTACTAAATGTTAAATGATCCTTATAATATTTTGCTCTTTTTTTTGTGTGTGTGTGTGTGTGTGCAGTCATCGTTTGATTATTCCCAATCAACGTTGCTTTCTTCTCAGGCCTCAAACTCACAATCACAAGTTGAAGCAAACATTGGCAGGTAAAACGGTGTCATCATGATATGCATTAAGACTAGAAATATTTACATTGTTGAAAAGGTGTTGGAGGTTTAAGTATGACAACAATTATTAGAATCATTTTTCATTATTACTTATAATTGAGTTTACTCTTGTTTATTGTGATTTCCAGAGTATGCTTATCCAATGAGGGTTGTCCTGCTAGAATTACTGATTGGGAAGTCAGCTATGAACAAGGGAATTGAGTTGGCCAACATCCTTGAAAGTCAAAGTCAGCTCCTACCAATTCTCAAGGATACTTTTAATTGGGTTTTAGTATTTTCAGGATTCTGGTGTCGAAGAAGTGTGATGTTACTAGAAAGTAGCATGGTGTGGTTTGCAAAACAGGACTTAGTTTTAAAGAAATTTGTAATATGTATTCACAATTCTGGTGTCAATGACAATTCAGTTTAAAGAACTTTGTAATGTGTCTTCACAATTCTGGTGTCAATGACAATTTAGTTTTAAAGAACTTTGTAATGTCTTCACAATTCTGAATTCTTGTAGTTTTTTTGGCAATGCTACTCTTTCTTGACCCAATGAAGTTGATGGAGCCAGTTTTTTTGGCAAACCAAGTGTCCAAGAGGTTATAGTTGGTTGATACTGCACTCTACTTTTGATGTTGAAGTTCTTTGTATGAGACCAATCTTCAATCATTGCAACTAGTATGAACAGTTGGAAGTGGATGTTTTAAACATTGGCTGCTCTTTGGCTATGTTGCATGCCATTTGGATATTTGAAGCATTGTTGTGAGTTATTGTCCAAATATTCAATTACCAAAAGAGAGGAGCAAACACTAGATGACCTTTAATTCAGGCATACTGTCCAAAACTGAAACCAATTCCACCCTATTGTTGTTGCTTCCAGCTTTATTAGTGTTCAATGTTGTTTTTAATATTACATAGAAAAGTTAGAATAGGTTGCAATAGGAGTCCTGATGGATTTGAACCATCACCTCTTGAGATATATGTTGCTATAATTCTCAAGTGCTCTACCTGTTTGAGCTAAGGACCCAATACTACAACAGCCAAACATGACCAAGGATCAAACAAATTTTTTTTTATTGCCAATCTATAATACATATCACTGATATCAAGCATCCAACAAAATAAACATAATTATCCTAAACAGAAAAAGAGAGATATTTCAGATACTCCACTCCATTCTAGAAATGATTATAACTTCAGTTCATAATTACCAGTTAAACATGAAACTGCAATGACATTCGATATGGTGGTTAAATTGAGGATGTACAAAGTTAAGCAAATGTGATTAGACAGAGATTAGTGGACTCCCCTCCCCCTTTAGAATTCTCAGTTGGGACAGTCACTATAGCTTCTTCAGTTGAAGAAATATCTGTTTCCTCATCTTCACTGTTACTATTGTTGATAGCTTCATCATCCTCAGCCCAATCAAGCCAGGATAGCCTCCTCTGTTCATCACCTACCTATTGCGATCTACATGTGTCTGTAATCTGGTTTATCACATTAGAGGGGTTTGGCTGAAAAGTTCTTCAGTAGTTCCTTCTTTATCCAAAGTATCCATAGTAACCCTTGGCTGCAACATATCAACAGGTGCTTGTACATTTCTAACCATATGATCCATGGTTCCCACCTTTCTACATTACTTGTGTTGCATGGCATAGGAGGAATAACTTGATCCATCCAATCCGATACTGATTACTATACAACCCTGTTCGTAAGACACTGTAGTCTAATCTTCCAAAAAAATATTTTGATGTTTTCTTTTTTGTAGGGTAATCTTCCATCACCACTTGGGTAGCTGCCTCGGTTTTATCTCTCTTTGGGTTTTGGAGATGAGCAGATACCCCCTGAATGAACACTAATAAAAGAAATAGAACCAACAGCAAAATGGGAACTGCTGCTACTGAACTGAGATCTTAACGAAACAGAAATATTCTTTTTCTAATTTTTATCATACAGCTTTTCAAGTTCAGAAATATATTTTGCAGAAACTGATTTTAAGTAATCTACTTTGAGAAAACTAATCTACATAATATATATATATATATTTTTCATATATAAAGATCTTAGACAAAAATATCTGGGACAAGATTTCTTTGATGAAGTAATATCTTGGGTAGGGTTTCCACTTTTTACTTAGGGTTGAACTTGTGGTCAAGGATAAAGAAATATGTTGGCCATCCTAGCAACCTCATCTCCTCTTACAATGTACCTTCAAATAAAGACGAGTGTGGACGACTAGAAATCAAAAGGAAGGAAACACAAAAGGGAAGTTTCATTAATTAACCATATGATTTGGACCAAGTTGTTTCCTCAAAATTTTAAAAACAAATTGTACTTGTCTGTACCTGCATGAAGTTTTGTGTTTTAGAGGGTCACACAAGTAAGATCACCTATGACAGTAAAATGGGTCCAGGACTGCATTCCATCGTCTATCACTGTGTTACATGATGCTACCAAGACATTAGTGGATGGTGCAGACATAATACGAGCACAAGAAGAATCTAGAATAGAACATATAGAACACTTAATTGAAGGTTCATAGATTACCTCTTGCTTAAAATAAAACACTTAAAATAAAAATCTAGAATACAGAAACTGATAGATACTGAAATATTAAGCGTATTAGGCGTTGAAGTATCTTTCCTTATAAGCTAATATCAAATCCCCAAATTCAGAACAATCTGCAAACTCTAAAACAGAGATAAACCTGAACAGGAAAAAAATGAAACAAAGAATTCTTATATACACATGTTGGAAGCCTGATCTAAGCACTAAAGAATCTTGGAGAAGGAGAACAAGTAAGGCTAGAGGCAGCAGATGGGTGTGGAGAGTAAACAGATAACTATGGGACAGGGATTATGAATTTGAGCATCATATCAGAATACATAAATTGTTAAAAGAGTAAAATGAAAATTCAAATCAGTGTTCAATCCCTTGGACTGAATAAATTGAATAAGTAAAGCTCAACAACACATGAAACCAAGAGTTCAACACAATACCCTAACACCTTACCCAATCCCCATGAACCAAACTGTAGTTCCAGACGGCACAAGGGATCTTGGGCAGTTTCATTCATTTCTTTCTAATGGAGACATTTACCTATTTCTTTTTTTTTTAGAGGAATAGGTAGAACAAAGAGGATATACAGTAGTTGCAGAACATATCTAGATGAGGCAATTTTATATTGTAGCATTCTTATCAATATACCTCTATCGGAGACGACAATTGTCTCCTGCTTTTTCTCATTTCCAGATTTTCTTCAATGCAGACAGAGCACACTGAGATTTCGGAGGAAAGAGAGAGCGCAGAAGAGGAATCTGGTAATCAGCTAAGCAGGAGAGCGTAAGCAGCAGCAGCCATGGGAAAGGATCTGAGCGATGACCAAGGGGCCTCGATGAGGGAGGCCTTCACTCTCTTCGACACAGACGGTGATGGTCGTATTGCTGCATCCGGATCACTCAGCCGCCCTTGACGATGGAGTTGAGTTGCAAAGCAACTTTAGGGAAGACGAAGAAAAAATCTGAGAAGAAAAAAGAAGAAAAAATCTGGGAAGAAAAAAGAACGAAAAAATCTGGGAAGAAAAGCAGGGAATGGTTTCGTTCAGCCGCCCTAGACGATGGAGTTGAGTTGCAAAGCAACTTCAGGGACCTGAAGACGATTCACAAATCCTAGGTATAACAGAGCTTCATGCGCAAGAAGAAAAAATCTGGGAAAAAAAGCAGGGAATGGTTTCGTGGGCGGGCAGATTCAAAACTGTTAAAATGTTAACCTATATTCGTTTATCATTTAGTGTCCTGCAGTGGGTTTTCATGTAACGTTGGATGAATTGTGCATTACGTGTCGCACATCCGGATCACTCAGCCGAGTCTCCTGTTGATACCTCAACAGGAGACGATTTGGATCCCATGGGGATTTGTTATTTTGTTGTAATTTATTAAGAAGGCCAATAGATTAATTTAATTTTTGGGAAAATATCTGCCACACCCCTTGTACTATGGCTTAATCTTGCTCCCCAGTCTTTATTTGCGATATATCCCTAACACCCTTTACTTTTGAATATATGAATCAATCAGACCCCCTCCTATAAATCATGGTCCATGACCAATGGTGTGTCACCGTCTTAAATTCGTTAGTGACAAAACTACCCTCATCCATATTTTACCCTTTTAATTTTAAAAAAAATTTAAAAGGATTATTTCGCATTACCAGAGCTGTCACAGCCAATTCCGCACTATTCAGAATGGTGTGATGAACCGCTAGCAAACCAATGGTTCAACCAGGATCTCGAATAGGTTATATCTGTGTTATCTAAACTTCATACATCCACATTTATAATCAGAGTAAATACACAATAGCGGAAGTCTTATAATAAAATGAACTGAGAATCTATGTGATATTAAAATTTAAATAACAAATTATTTTGTATCAACTGAGACATAATTAATTAAATACCAAATACATGTCTTTAATAAATCCAAATAAATAAACCAAAAATCTAATTGAATACACATGAGTTGCACTCGCAAGTGACGTCATGTGTATTCACTTCATCTTCCACTTTCATCGTCGCTACGTTCCCGTACTCTGGAGCATTTACATAGTCTTCAACGGTAAAACCTACATCATCAACTAAAAATATTTGACGTCGAGAGGTGAGCACACATCATGGCTCAGTGAGCAAACAAAACAATGCAACAATACATATGCATGCAATGAATTCATATCTTTGGTCTGGTTTATAGTTTGCACTGTGCTATAGAAAGGATAAGTGGTCACCGCACCTCTATACACAAGTGTGTGGATACGCCCAATGACTCCTGCACTGTCGCCCACAGCACCCAAAATGACACAATATACATCCCATGAAAACGGCATGGCGGTACTGGTTGATACCATACCAACAAATAAACCCCTGCAGGCTAGGGTTGCAAACTGGGCTCGTAACTAACCAATCCTAATGCCAAACAGTGTATCCAAGGCCTCACCCCAGCATCCCTCAGAACATCCATAGAGATAGAGCTAAGGCCCCCCGGTAGAGTCAGAGACTACAAGGACCGAGACCACCTCCCCTGATGCTCTACGACATAATAGTTCTGCTAAGGTAATGGCGATATGACGACATCAGTGGACATGACTTGAGTAGACCATAGCACAATATACACCCCATGAAGAATGGTCATGGTTGTACCGGTTGATACCATTCCTACCCTTACCATATACACTGGTCAAACACAAACATTCACATGCCTATTCCTATCATCATCATCATCATCATGTTATAAACAATAAGGTAAATATGCATGAACAAATAATAGAAATATTGGATGACATGTTAAATGCACATACAAGCATACACGCATAGAATCAATATGGCATTGGACTCAAGAAGTAAAACGGTTTATTATTAACCAATTAGTTTAGGTCTTGTTCCCTCACCTTAGCATGCTAATAGATACTTTTTCAAGCTTTAGAATCACCTTTATAATGTTATGATATTGCTAGAAGACCTAACAAAGTCGATAAAATTTAATTAGAATTTATTCATAATTTTAAAAATCATTCTGTTAACTGAGGGTCGGAGTTAGGGTCGGAGTCATGATCGACCCTGGGTGCGATCCTCCCCAAAATTTGAACTTCCCGAACACTGAGGGTCGATACTCAGGATTACCTAGGGTCGGATGGTCATCGACCCTCTGTGCGACTCTCGGTGTACTTTGGTCAATTTCCCTCTTTTAGTCCATCCTTCGTGTTTGGGGTCCCATGGCTTTCTCCTACAGTCCATTCAACATTCATTCCATGGTCTAGAACCATGAATAATCCACCTAGATAGCTTTCATGTAATCTCCCATGGTTTTCTATGAAAACCTAACCATGGTTGATGGTTTGGGTTTCTCCGAGATCATACTCTCATCATTATCTAACCTAAGGTCTGTAGAAACTCATGGAATTAGTATCCATACCTGAAAAGATTACTCCTTCTCTGCAACTCTTCTCCTTTTGGCTAAATTCTCTTCCTTGCTTTTCTTCTTCTTATTTTCCTTCTCTTCTCTTTCTCTCAATTCAATTAGGGTTGTAAAAGGAGTGAAAGAGGCTTAGGGACGTCCTTTAAATAGAGTAGGAACATCCTAAATTAAGTCCCTTTGAGATTAGGAAAGAATCCAAATCGAAAATTAAGAAATTTCCTAATTTTAGTTTCGGTGGCAACTGAGGGTCGATGGGAGGGTCGATGATCCCGTCGACCCTAGGTTTTTAAGTTATCCGACCCTCCTTTCAAAACTGAGGGTCTAACTTTCTGTTTTGGGGGGTCCGACCCTCCTTGGGTGGGTATGCAACCCTCCCCTTAATTTAAGTGTTTTAGGGTCGATTTGATACCTGGGATCTCGATCTCCTTCACGCCCTTGGTCCATTTGACTCGACCACGATGGGTGACCTGGTTCAAGGTGATAAGACTGGGTTAGATTGACACGGGTCTTACAACTCCCCCCTACTTATAAAAATTCCATCCTCAAAATTGTACGTACCTTCAATTGTACGTACCTTCTGAATCAAATAAGTGAGGATATTGCTTTCGCATAGCATTTTCTTCTTCCCATGTAATTTCTTCCATGTCTCTACTTTTCCATGTGACCTTAACATAATAGATATCTCGGTTGCGTAGCCGTTGAACCTTTCGACTGGTGATTTCAGTTGGTGTTACTTCAAATGTCAAATCATCAGTCAAATCCGGTAAATCTACTATCAACACGTGCGTTGGATCCTTGACATACTTTTTCAATAGGGAAATGTGAAATACGTCATGCACACTTGACATAGATGGTGGTAGTGCTAACTGATGAGCCACTTTCCCACGCTTAGCTAAAATTTCATACGGCCCGACATATCTTGGACTTAGTTTCCCTTTTTGTCCGAGCCTTTTCAATCCTCGCATAGGCGATACTTTCAAAAATACTTTATCACCTACAGCGAACTCTAGATCTCTGCGTCGAGTATCTGCATATTGCTTCTGACGGTTCTTGACTGTTCTCACTCTTTCCTTGATAATGTCGACCACTCGACAATTCTCTTCAACAAATTCAGGTCCAACAATACTACGTTCTCCAACTTCATTCCAAAATAAAGGAGTTCGACACTTCCTGCCATACAGTGCTTCATAGGGTGACATCTGTATAGTAGCCTGATAGCTACTGTTATAAGCGAACTCGATCAGTGGTAATCTTTCATCCCATGATCCTTTGAAGTCAATTACACATGCTCATAGCATATCTTCCAAAATCTGGATCGTACGCTCTGACTGTCCATCTGTCTGTGGGTGGAATGCAGTACTGAACTTCAATGTTGTACCCATATCCTTTTGCAATCCCTCCCAAAACTTGGAAGTAAATCGAGGATCTCTATCGAATACAATGCTCTCTGTGACACCGTGTAATCGTACAATATTATCCACATACAACTTTGCTAACCTTTCCAGTGTATACTAAGGTCATAGTGGTATGAAGCGAGTTGTTTTAGTCAGATGGTCTACAATCACCCAAACTGCGTCAACTACTCGAGGAGTCAGTGGTAATCCCATGACGAAGTCCATAGTGATGCAGTCCCATTTCCATGCTGGTTCCGGTAACGACTGTAACAGTCCTGCGGGTCTTTGTCGTTCAACCTTTACTTTCTGACAATTTAAGCATTGAGACACGAACTTAGCTACATCTACTTTCATTCCTCTCCACCAATATAGTTTCTTTAGATCATGATACATTTTTGTACTTCCAGGATGTATCAAATAGATGGTGGTATGGGCTTCTTTCATCAGTCGGTGTCTAATGTCCACACTTTCTGTTTCAGGTACACATATTCTTCCTTTGTATTTCAGTACTTTCTCTTCGTCCAAGGTGAACTCAGGATTAGTCCTTCCTTTCTCGATATCTTCTTGTACTGTTCTCAGATAGGGATCTGATTTAATAGCTGTCTTCACTTCATCCATTATATCCGGTATAATCTTCAAAGCAGCGAACATATTTGAAAATCGATGAATAAACCCTTGGTTGGCTGATTCATCCGTTGCGTCTATCACATATTGCTCATTGCCGTGATTGAATACCATTCCGATAGTACACATTGCTGCAGTTGTACTAACCTCTCCTTGCGATTTTACCATTGTCTTTCTTCTTAACGCATCCGCTACAACATTCGCTTTTCCCGGATGATACTGGATATCACAATCATAGTCTTTCAGTAGTTCCAACCATCTTCTTTGTCTCATATTCAATTCCTTTTGATTAAATAAATAAGTAAGACTTTTATGGTCCTACTTAATCAGAAATTTCTCTCCGTATAGGTAATGTCTCCATATCTTGACAGCATGTACTACTGCCGCTAACTCCAAATCATGAGTGGGGTAATTTTTCTCATGTATCTTCAATTGTCTTGAGGCATAAGCAATTACTTGCTCTCCTTGCATAAGCACACATCCTAATCCCAGTCCTGGCGCATCAGTGTATAAGGTAAATGTCTGTCCTGGAATAGGAATAGTCAAAATCGGGGCGGATATCAATCTGGTTTTCAATGTCTGGAAACTCTTCTCACATTTATCCATCCACACAAACTTTTCACCTTTCTTAGTCAGACTGGTGAGAGGTACAGCAATCCAGGAATAGTCTTCTACGAATCTCCGATAATAACCAGCGAGACCCAGAAAACTTCTAATTTCTGACACGCTCTTTGGTGCTTCCCACTTTACAATAGCCTCGATATTGCTGGGATCCACTTTGATTCCTTCAGCGGATACTACATGGCCTAGGAAGGCAACTTCACTTAGCCAAAACTCACACTTTGAAAATTTGGCATACAGCTTCTCTTTCCTTAAACGCTGTAGGGCGACGTTTAGGTTCTTGATATGGGTTTCCTTGTCCTTGGAATATACCAATATATCATCAATGAATACAATAACCGATGTATCCAACATATCGTGGAAAACTCGGTTCATAAGTTCCATGAAAGTTGCTGGTGCGTTTGTTAATCCAAAAGACATGACCAAGAACTCATAATGTCTGTATCTGGTCCTAAAAGTTGTCTTAGGAATATCACCTTCTTTAATCTTCAACTGATGATAGCCTAACCGAAGATCGACCTTAGAAAATACCTTTGCTCCTTGCAACTGATCGAACAAGTCATCAATTCGAGGTAGTGGATATCGATTCTTGATGGTCAGTTTATTCAACTCCCGATAGTCGATGCATAATCGAACGCTACCGTCCTTCTTCTGCACGAATAATACCGGTGGCTCCCCATGTGATATACTTGGGTCGAATATAACCCTTGTCCAAAGAATTCCTATAGTTGCACTTTCAGTTCCTTTAGTTCAAGAGGAGCCATTCTATAAGGTGCTTTTGATACCGGGTGCGGCTCCGTGTATAAGGTCTATCACAAACTCGTGGCTCGGTCCGGGTGGTAATCCTGGTAGTTCCTCCAGAAATACGTCGGGATAGTCCCGCACGACATCAATATCTTCCATTCGTGGTACCTCCTTGGTTAGGTCGACCACTGATACTAGATACCCGACTGCCCCCTTCTCAAGGCACTTCTTAGCCTTCAGTCCTGAGAGTATAAGCTTGCGTTTACGGGGAAGTTTGGTTCCCAAAAAACTGAATTCTGCTCCTTCTTTGTCTTTAAATGTTAGCTTCTTTTCGGCGCATAATAGATTTGCAGAATGCCAAGCTAACCAGTCCATTCCCAAGATGACGTCAAAGTCTGCCATCTCAAGTTGTATCAAGGTTGCATCTAAGGTTTTCTCGCCAATGAGAACTGGACATGGTCCATAACCTTTCTCCAATTCCACTTCTAACCCCATTGGTGATCATACAAGTAGTTTGTAGTCCAATGTTTTTATGGGTAAATTCACCTTCTTTCCGAAAGACACCGATATAAAGGAATGAGTAGCTCCTGAATCAAAGAGTACTCTGGCAGGTACGCCATTTATAGGTACGATACCTGTGATTTATTTTACTTAGTCTACATGCTCATACAATGTAATTACAACTTAAAAGAATTCGGTCATACCTGTGACTACATCGGGTGATGCGGCAGCATCCTCGGATGTAACAGCATATACTCGTCCTTGATGTACTTGCTTCTTGGGCTTAGGACACTCCCTTATCATATGTCCCACTTGGTTGCAGTTGTAACATCTCGAACTTTCAGAATTTGGCTTCGGTTGCTGCTGAGCTGCATGAGTGGTCTTGGGTGCAGCGGTGAAATTCTGAGTACAGAAAGGTTTGTATGTCTTGTTATTACCTTCGTTGTAAGAATTTCCAGCTGGCCTTTTCATGCCTCTGTTCTGTGTAAAGTAACTTTCCTTCTGGCTCGATTCGATAACTCGAGCGATTTGAACAGCTTCATTATATATCTTCTTTTCTAAACCCAGTACATGTTCTCTGATGCTTCCCCTGAGTCCCGTGACAAACCTACGGGTTTCGGTTTCCTCATCTTGCATACTGAGCGGTGCAAAGAAAAACAGCTCCTCATAACGCTGTTGATATGCATCCACTGACATCTGTCCCTGATACAAACTCAGGAACTCCTTCTCCATAGAATCTCTGAAGCTTTGTGGAAAATACTTCTCAAAGAAAGCTTCTTTATAAATAGCCCAATTCAATAGGGCGTGCTTGGTCAGTAAATAGGCCCAGGTAGATTTCCACCAATGATGTGCGTCACCCTTTAGCATGAAGGTGGTACATAGTACTTTCTCTTCTTCGGTGATAGTCATCATAAGAAAGTTTCTCTCCATTTCGTCGATCCAATGTGCTGGCCATAACGGATCCGACGGTTTACCGTTAAATTCCCTGGGCTTCATCTTCAGAAATCTCTCAACCAGTCGAGAGTGATCCATCTGATTTTGGGGGTATGCCCCAAACATAGGTTGTGGATACTGATAATTAACCTGGGCTGCTTCTGGACCCGGTACTGGAATCTGTGCAGCTGGTGGTTGAGGTGTTTGAGGTGCTGGGTGGTTACCCACCGGTGCTGCACTAGCTTGTCCGGTCTGCATGGGTGTAGCATGAGCAGCTTGGAACATGATTCCCATTGCAACTTGCATTTGAGCCTGCGCATGTTGCATCTGTTGTAGCTGTTGTGCCAAATTCATCACCACGTTTGCTAACTCAGGTGGTGGAGGTGGCAAATTTGTAGGGTTTGCCTGATCAGGATTTCCTTGTACATATACATTCTCCTGGCTAGTTTCCTCCACGGATGGTGGTGGTGGAACTGCATTTCGGCTCTGTCTGGTCACACTTCGTCCAAACATAATTTCTTCTGAGATTAATGGTGCCTCAAAATCATCAAAAAAATGAGAAAATCATTGATACTTCATGTAGGCACGTTAATCGATGTAAAATTTCAAATTTCAACTCATTTTATAACAAATTTACTGTCTTTTCTATGCAGGGTCGATGGTATGTCCGACCCTTAGTATCAGACCCTGGGAATGACCTATTCTTCCCGAGAGCTGAGGGTCGATGGGTGTCCGACCCTCAGTATCCGACCCTTAGTTTTCTGTCAGATTCTCGAGAGCCGAGGGTCGATGGGAGGGTCGATCCGAGGGTCGATGGTTCTGGTCGAATTGTCCGACCCTCAGACCAAAAATCAGACCTTTAAGATCCGATTCTGGGTTCATTCTCTCTTATTTCCCTCCCGTTTCGACTCGTCTCTCACCTCTGAGTTGCTACAGTGCCACTCCGCTATTTTGGTCAATTTGGATCCGTGTTTCAACATCAACATCATCCTTACAGGTATGTTTTCTCATTTTTACCTGTTTTTAGGTTTCCATTCCTAGGTTTTTACCCATTTAACTTGTATTTTTCAAATTAAACTTTTTCCAACCGTAAAAATTTGATTTTTATTGGGGGCTTTTGTTATTGGTGTCTCGATGAATGAAAGCCCTCAAAAATTTTTGAGTTCCATCGGTTGGTTACCGAGAAACTTGGATTTTTGCTCTTTTTGCCCTAATTTGTCGAAATTTTTGATTTCTTGATATTTCTTCAAATTGGACCTCGTTAGTTAAAATTTCCTACTATATGTGTGTTGTAGGATATGTTAGAACCTACGTAAGTCCTCCTGCCCACGTGTATGGGTGACAAGTGAGGCTTTTGGCCACTTACGTCGTTATAATGTCCAATTTTGGATTTTTATCCTATTAACTCATTATCTGATTTTCTTTGCAGATACCATGGCTCGTACTAAGGTACCCAGAGTTCGTGATCCGCTTCGCTTTCGCTCCAACGAAGCCGAGACACAGTATGCCCACTATGTTCGTAAGAAAGTGGAAGGTGGTCGTATGGTGAACTTGGCTGGGCTAGCCCTGTTCAATGTGGAGAGAGCATTTGGTGATATGGGGTGGCTCCCTGTCATTACTTACGACACTAGCACCTGCCCGGATTTGGTGCACTAGTTCTATTGTAATCTCCAGGTGGTGGGGAATTACAATGATGTCGAGAGGGGTCAAGAGTTGTGCATCACCAGCTACGTCAAAGGGGTGAATATCTCATTTGACTATCGACAACTGGCCGACCTACTGGGCATTCCTTATGATGGCCCCATGGTCTACCGTGCGCCCCGGAGAGCCCCGCTTTGTTTCCATGGAGATGAGGGCGAGATTGACAATCACCTGCTATGACCTGATCGGCGGGCGATGAGAACTTGTTACATGCGTCCAGTTCCACGGGTCTTCTGCAAGATTATCCAGCATAATCTGATTCCGCAGAGTGGGCACTATGAGATGGTTTCTCAGCTGACCCAGTTTCTGATATGTAGTATCTGCACTAGACAGCTAGTCTGCCTTCCCTACATCATCATGCGGACCATGATTAATTCTACATTGTCATGTCATAGGGGTAATTTACTCTATGGACGTATGATTATTGTTCTACTGACCCGCCTAGGGGTTGACTTAGTGGATGAGAAGATTCAGGAGAAGACCTTCTCATCGCCTCAAGATTGGGAGGCTATCTGCAAGATGGGTATGCGGGATGCCCAAGTTAGTGACAAGGAGAGGAACGAGATGATACGCCCTCACACTCGCATCGAGATGGCTGACGCTGAGGCCGCTGCTACCGCTGCTAGAGATCATGTGGATCCTGTCGATGATGACGACCGTATGTATATGGATATCGACTCGATACCACCGCCTTCACCTACGCATGCAGCTGGAGTTGGTACTTCTTCTGCGGTGGATCCTGTACCTGAGACTGGTCCTTCTCATGCGGCTGGTCCTTCACGCCCACCTTCTGACCTGTTGGAGATGTTGCAGGAGATCAGGGAGGCTCAGTGCAGATCTGATCTGAGGATGGAGGAGTTACTAGACGCTCAGCGTGTGAGAGTGGATGAGCTGTTAGCCGCCCAGCACATATCAAACACCCAGATGGGAGAGCTCATAGAGGTTCAGCGTGCGACTGACCGGAGGGTAGCCGATCTCACAGCTAGTCTACAAACGACCCAGACTCAGATAGCCTGGTTGACTAGAGTCTATGCTGAGGACTATGCCAGAGATCGTGAGGCACCGCCTCCTTCTTCACCTCCAGCTTCTTGATTGTTTTTATTTTCCTTGTACTACAGAGTAACTATCCGGGTTGTGGACTGTACTCTGCTTTAGTTATGTATATACGTTTTGTTTCTCTCTCATTGTATGTAAACTTATTTCCCCTTTAATAGATGCATTATTCTATTTTTAAATTTTGGTCTCAACCATCACTTGTGCTTATAATGTGTTAATATTACTGTTTTTACTTTTATCCTATCTCAGTTCACAATTGTCTTGAATGTATCCTAGTTCAGTAGACAAGGCCTGAGATGCTCTAATACCAAGTTGTCACATCCCAATTCCGCACTATTCAGAATGGTGTGATGAACCGCTAGCAAACCAACGGTTCAACCAGGATCTCGAATAGGCTATATCCGTGTTATCTAAACTCCATACATCCACATTTATAATCAGAGTAAATACACAATAGCGGAAGTCTTATAATAAAATGAACTGAGAATCTATGTGATATTAAAATTTAAATAACAAATTATTCTGTATCAACTGAGACATAATTAATTAAATACCAAATACATGTCTTTAATAAATCCAAATAAATAAACCAAAAATCTAATTTAATACACATGAGTTGCACTCGCAAGTGACGTCATGTGTATCCACTTCATCTTCTACTTCCATCGCCGCTACGTTCCTGTACTCTCGAGCATTTACATAGTCTTCAACGGTAAAACCTGCATCATCAACTAAAAATATTCGACGTCGAGAGGTGAGCACACATCATGGCTCAGTGAGCAAACAAAACAATGCAACAATACATATGCATGCAATCAATTCATATCTTTGGTCCGGTTTATAGTTTGCACTGTGCTATAGAAAGGATAGGTAGCCGCCGCACCTCTATACATAAGTGTGTGGATACGCCCAATGACTCCTGCACTATCGCCCACAGCACCCAAAATGGCACAATATACACCCCATGAAAACGGCATGGCTGTATCGATTGATACCATACCAACAAATAAACCCCTGCTGGCTAGGGTTGCAAACTGGGCTCGCAACTAACCAATCCTAATTCCAAACAGTGTATCCAAGGCCTCACCCCAGCATCCCTCAGAACATCCATAGAGATAGAGCTAAGGCCCCCCAGTAGAGTCAGAGACTACAAGGACCGAGACCACCTCCCCTGATGTTGTACGACATAATAGTTCTGCTAAGGTAAGGGCGATACGACAACATCAGTGGACATGACTTGAGTAGACCATAGCACAATATACACCCCATGAAGAACGGTCATGGTTGTACCGATTGATACCATTCCTACCCTCACCATATACACTGGCATAACACAAACATTCACATGCCTATTCCTATCATCATCATCATCATCATCATGTTATAAAAAATAAGGTAAATATACATGAACAAATAATAAAAATATTGGATGACATGTTAAATGCACATACAAGCATACACGCATAGAATCAATATGGCATTGGACTCAAGAAGTAAAACGGTTTATTATTAACCAATTAGTTTAGGTCTTGTTCCCTCACCTTAGCTTGATAATAGATACTTTTCCAAGCTTTAGAATCACCTTTATAATGTTATGATATTGCTAGAAGACCTAACAAAGTCGATAAAATTTAATTAGAATTTATTCAGAATTTAAAAACTATTCTGTTAACTGAGGGTCGGGGGTAGGGTCGGAGTCATGATCGACCCTGGGTGCGACCCTCCCCAAAATTTAAACTTCCCAAACACTGAGGGTCGATACTCAGGATTACCTAGGGTCAGATGGTCATCGACCCTCTGTGCGACCCTCGGTGTACTTTGGTCAATTTCCCTCTTTTAGTCCATCCTTCGTGTTTGGGGTCCCATGGATTTCTCCTACAGTCCATTCATCATTCATTCCATGGTCTAGAACCATGAATAATCCACCTAGATAGCTTTCATGTAATCTCCCATGATTTTCTATGAAAACCTAACCATGGTTGATGGTTTGGGTTTCTCCGAGATCATACTCTCATCATTATCTAACCTAAGGTCTGTAGAAACTCATGGAATTAGTACCCATACCTGAGAAGATTACTCCTTCTCTGCAACTCTTCTCCTTTTGGCTAAATTATCTTCCTTGCTTCTCTTCTTCTTCTTTTCCTTCTCTTCTCTTTCTCTCAATTTAATTAGAGTTGTAAAACGAGTGAAAGAGGCTTAGGGACGTCCTTTAAATAGAGTAGGAACATCCTAAATTAAGTCCCTTTGAGATTTGGAAAAGATCCAAATAAAAAATTAAGAAATTTCCTAATTTTAGTTTCGGCGGCAACTGAGGGTCGATGGGAGGGTCGATGATCCCGTCGACCCTAGGTTTCTAAGTTATCCACCCTCCCTTCAAAACTGAGGGTCTGACTTTCTGTTTTTGGGGGTCCGACCCTCCTTGGCTGGGTATGCGACCCTGCCCTTAATTTAAGTGTTTTAGGGTCGATTTGATACCTGGGATCTCGATCTCCTTCACGCCCTTGGTCCATTTGAATCGACCACGATGGGTGAACCTGGTTCAAGGTGATAAGACCGGGTTAGATTGACACGGGTCTTACAAGAGCTAGGATCAAAATTCTATTCATTTTATCGGTGATGTTCTATTCTTTTCCGACTGAATAGGTCAATGCCACCCCCCCCCTCCCCAAGCTGATAGAGTTGGTCTATGATCAGGCAGGTTAGCTTTCACTTGGTCGGGCCAGCCGACAGGCACTGGTGGGCAATTCTCTTTTTGGACCGAGGTCAATGACCACCCCCCCAAAGCTGATAAGGTTAGTCTATGACCAAGCATGTCAGGTTTCACTAGGTCGAGCTAGCTGACAGGCCCTAGAGGGCAATTCTCTTTTTTTAACCGAGGTCAATGACCAACCCCCCCCCCCACCCCAATAAAAAAGATAATAGGGTTACAAGCAAGTCAGCTTTCACTAGGTCAACCTAGCTGATAGGCCCTTAAGGGCAATTCTCCTTTATGTAAGAAAAGTAATACGAGGAAGTTGATAAACACTTAGCTTTATTAACTAAAGAGAAAATACATCATTGGTAATACTTCTGCAAATTCTTCGAACGCCATATGCGAGGGATCATCAACCCCCCCCCCCCCATGGTCTCTAGATAATACGACTCAGGTCGTGTCATCTTAACGATCCGATATGGTCCTTCCCTTGTAGGCATCAGCTTGCCTTGTTCGGTTGGTTTTGATGCGAGAGTCTTCCGAAGCACTAGATCTCTAACTACAAAGATATTTTCGTAAACTTTAGAATTTTAATATCGTGCCGTTTTCTACTGATATGAGACAATCCAAAAATTCTTCGAATGCCACATGCAAGGGATCACCGACCCCCCTGGTCTCTAGATAATACGACTCGGGTTAACGATCCGATATGGTCCTTCCCTTGTAGGCATCAACTTGCCTTGTTCAATTGGTTTTGATGCGAGAGTCTTCCGAAGCACTAGATCTCTGACTACAAAGATATTTTCATAAACTTTAGAATTGTAATATCATGCCGTTTTCTACTGATATGCGGCAATCTGAAGGGCTGTTGTCTCTCGAACATCTTCTAGCAAATCAAGGTTAGTTCGATGGATGTCAAGATTGATATCTTCAGAGAAGTTAAGGACTCTCGGTAACTCTTCTTAACTACTTCCACTGGTATGACTGCCTCAAAACTGAAGGCTAACATAAAGGGTGTTTCCCCTGTCACAATTCGACTAGTAGTTCAGTAGGACCACACCACACTAGGTAGCTCTTCCACTCATAACTTCTTGTTTTTACCGAGCCGCCAAGCTATTCCTTGCAAGATGGTGTGGTTTGTGACCTTAGTTTGGCCATTAGCTTCAAGGTGAGCCACCGAAGTAAACCGATGCCCAATTCGATGACCTCGACAAAATGTTCTAAAGGCACGGCTGGAAAACTGAGGGCCACTATCTATGATCAAGACTTGAGGGTGTAAGGACATGTAAGGAAACTCGCCCCTCCTTAGGTGATCAAGAAATCTGTTTGGAGTCGCCACCTAGGTTAAGGTCTAAGACCTCTAAAAATGTAGTCTCACCCTAAGGCAAGACTTCTATTGACTCATAACCCAATGTATCGATTCTTTGGTCTACTTGAGATCGGGTAAGCATTCAGGGTACGATTTTGGAAAGGTGTTCGACACCCAAATAGCCTGATCAAAATAGGCCTCCTATACTTTCCTTAGACTCTAATTCTGACTATATTTGGTCAACTAGATGACTAGGGTTATGGGGGAGTCTTAAACCAAGTTGCTAAGTTCTTCTAACCTAGGGTTCAGTCAACCATGTTCTAAAACAAATAAACAAACAATGTACTGTACAATGAACCGGACCAAATGATGGTTCGATCTTGGACCAAATTCAGGAATATTCTAATTACCTACGTATCCTTTGAGACATTTGTCTCTTAAGAATCAGGTCCAAGAACGTAGTTTGAACGGATTGTGTATGATTAAAGATTATGGATGTAGCTTATGCATGGGCGTCAATTAGATTCTTTGTTCAAATTAAAGTTTGTGCTTGATGGATGGTTCAGATTGAATCTGATGGTCTGTGGTCTGTAATACTGTGTTTGGGATTTTCAGCCCAATTTGCTTAAATATTCCAGAGGTCCTGGAAATCATGTATAGCGTAGTTCGAAAATGTATAAGTGTCTGATTTGTCAGTAGGATTTAGGGGTGACCTAAATTCTTACCATTTATGTTGTCAATAAGAATTAAGGATGACCTAAATTCCTACCATTTGTGTTGTCAATAGGATCTAGGGGTAACCTCGATACCTACCATTATTATTGTCAATAGGATCTAGGGTGACCTAGATTCCTACCATTATTGTGTTTGCATTTTTAGCTTTTTAGGGTTTTCTATCCCTTTTTGTTATATGCTTTTCATTTTAGGGTTTCCACTTTCCCTATTTGGTGTATACTTAAGATTTATGAATGGTGTATCTTTCCAAACATGCCAGGTGTATCATTCTAAATATGGCAGGTGTATCTCTCAAATCCCAACATGGCAAGTATTATGTAGCATCTCAACAAGGCAAGAAATCATATGAGAATCCAAATTTAGTAAGTAAGCATTCCAAGTTTAGCATGTGAGCAATCCAAATATGGTATATGAGCAATCTAAATATAGCGTGTGAGTATGTGAGAATTCCAATCATAGCAGGCATGTAAGCAATCCAAATATGACGATATTCATGTGAGAAATCCAAATATGGCATATGAGTGTATGAGAATTTTAAATATAACAGTGAGCATGTTAACAAAGCAAAATATGTGTATCACATGTATTACAATCAAATTTTAGATCTATGGTTCAGATTTGATGTGAATCTCATGTAAACAATGTATCAAAAAAATCAGATCTAAAAATCAATGGTTTAGATTTGATATATCTCACATTAAGTATAACCATAATTCAAGATACATGATCTACGACTGTGATGAGATGAATCTCAGATCAAAGGTGATAAGGGTGAGATGTAAATTGCATGGTGAGGTTTGATGCAAATCTGATGGTGAGGATGAGATGCAAATATAATGGTGAGGATGAGATTAGATCATGTGAGGGTGATGAAAATCAAGGGTTGAGATCAGATCTGATAGTAATGCAAATCAGATGGTTGAGATCAAATCTGATGGTGATGCAAATCGAGGGTTGAGATCAGATCTGATGGTGATGCAAATCAGGTGGTTTAGATCAGTGATGATGGATAGGGATCAGATCAGATAGATAGGGATTATATGGATGGTGGGGGTCAAATCAGATGGATGTAGGGGATCAAATTAGATGGATAGGGATCAGTTCAAATGTAGGGATAAGATCAAATGTATAGGGAGTACATCAGATGTAGGGAGCAAGTTAATGGACGGTATGCAAGTAGGTGGGTTATCAGCTAGGATTGTCATAGCTTGGGTTGTGGATTGTCTGCAGTAGGTGGTAAGGTGATGTAGGTGGTTGGATAGGTAAGGTGGTGATGCAGCAAGTGTTAGCGGAAGGTAATGTTGTAAGACCCGTATCAAACTAACCGGTCTTACCACCTTGTACCAAGTCTACCTATCATGGTCGAGCCAAGTGGACCAAGTACGTGAAGGAAATCACAAGACCAGGTATGAAATTGACCCAAAAAACAGTAAATTTGAGGGTAGGGTCGCATGCCTAAACAGGTAGGGTCGACCCCACCTCAACAGAGTCCAACCCATGACTTTTCAGTACTAGGGTCGGATGACTTGAGACCCTAGGGTCGACGGATCCTGCGACCCTAGGATGACAGACTGAAACCGTAATTAGGAAACTTTCCTAATTTCAAGGGGATCCTTTCCTAATCTCGATGAGACTTATTTTGGAAGGTTTTCTTCTATAAATAGGACGTCCCTTAGCCTTTTTCACTCCTTTTGAAACCCTAATTGAAAGTGAGAGAAAGAGAAGAGAAGGAGAAGAGAAGGAGAATTGGAGAAGAAGACTAAGGAGAAGAAATTCAGAGAAATCTCTGAATCTCAGCAACCCTAAGGTATGAATACATTCTCCATGAGTTATGTAAGACCCTAGAATAGTTCATGAAGAGGGTAGGATCTAGGAGAAGCCAAACCGTCCATCCATGGATAGATTCCAATGGAATCCATGAAGGAAATCATTGTAAATAGAGTAAAGTGTGTAACTTGGAGTTTTGAGCCATAGAACAATCATAGAATGGACTATAAAAGTAAGCCAAAGGATCCAAACATGAAAGAATGGACTGTAGGATGAAAGGTCGACTCAAACTACGTGTGGTAGCACGTAGGGTCGATTGGTAATCGACCCTACAAGACCATAGGATCGACCCCATGCTCTCGGGAAGTCCAGGGAGGCTGTGGTCGCACCTAGGGTCGATGGATAACCGACCCTATGACCGACCCTACACCTTGGGGTCTCAGAAAACTACTACCCTACCTGCGACCCTAGCAGTATAACAAGTTTAAAACTGTTGGAATTAATTCTAATTAAAATCTATCGATTTGTTAGGTTTTCCTAATGATCTAAAAGTGATTCTTAAAGGTTGAAAGAGGATCTACACTCAATCAAAGGTGAGGGAACAAGACCTAAACTAATTGGCTAATAATAAACTGTTTTTATTTATTGAGTCCAATGCTATGACTGATTCTATGCGTGTATGCTTGTAATGTGCATTCAACATGTCATCCAATATTCCTACTATTAATGTTCATGCATATTTAAATTATGTTTATTTATAACATGATGATGATGATGATGCTAGGAATAGGCATGTGAATGTATGTGTGTGGTTAGTGTGCTTGATACGAGTGGAGCATCAGGGGGAGGACGTAACATTGTGGTGTGTCCTGGTCACCAAACTCTGCTCTATCTCTACTCAAGTCTTGTCCACTAACATCGTCGTATTGCTATTACCTTAGCAGAGCTATTACGTCGTAGGGCATCAGGGGAGGTGGTCTGGGACCGTGTAGTCTCTGACTCTGCCGGGGGGCCTTAGCTCTATCTCTATAGACGTATTAAGGGATGCTGGGGTGAGGCCTTGGATACACTGTTTGATATTAGGATTGGTTAGTTGCGAGCCCAGTTTGCAAGCCCTCGCCAATAGGGGCTTACGTGTTGGTATGGGAGCATGTGGTACTTTAATGCCGATACCCATTGAGTACACTGTTTCCATGGTGGGTGCATATGGGACTGCAATGCCGATATTCATTGGGTGGATTCATACACTTGTGTATAGAGGTGAGGCGGCCACCGAACCTTTCTATAGCACATTGCAAACTTATATACCAGACCACAGATATGAATTGAATGCATGCATATGTTTGTTGAATTGTTTTGTTTGCTCATTGAGCCGTGATGTGTGCTCACCCTTTTTGAATTCGAATATTTTAGTTGATGATGCAGGTATGACCGTGGAAGATTATATGAGTGCTCCCGCATTCGGGCATGTTGCGGCGATGGACACAGAAGATATAATGGAGACGCATGATTCATCATGCGAATGCAACTCATGCGTTTTCGATTAGATTTTAGTTGGATTATTGGATAAATGTAATTGATTATTTTATTTACTTATGTCTCAGTCAATGACAGATAATTGGTATTTTATTTATGATTATCACATTTAGATTCTTAGTTCATTTAATATTTAAGACTTCTGTTATTGTGTATTTACTCTGATTATGGTTGTGGATGTGTATGATTTAAGCAAACGGACACAGCCTATTTGAGATCCTGGTTGAACCGTTGGTTTATTAGCGGTTCATCACACCATTCTGAACAGTACGGAATTGGGGTGTGACAAATGTAGTAGGTCAGTGGATCACTAGTGGTTCGAAGAGGGCGGTGCATGTGGTCAGTAACAGGTCAGGTAAGGGTTAAGTTGTAGTTAATGGTGAGGGTTAAGTTGCATGTTAATGGTAAGATTCGATGACAGTGATTGCAAGGGTCGAAGGATGCGGTAAGGTCGTGAGATGGTGCAAGTAGGTGCTAAGTAATGGTTCAGATCGCGGGTTTAGTAGGTGGAATGTAAAAGGAGGGGGTCAGCTACAAGTCAGGGATGAAGGTTTGGAGATGGTCACAGGTGTTAATGATGGTAGGTTTGGTGGTCTGGTAGGAGATCGAGTCGCAGGTTTAGGATGAAGAGGGTCAGATAGCAGGTCATTGAGGTGATCGAGGGTTTCAGTGAAGGTCATTGGGTGGTGATAGGGTAGGTCAATGGGGGGTTAGCAGGTAATGGATGGTGTCATAGGTGTGGTAAGGGTAACAGAATCAGGTTGGCAATGGTTGATCGGTGGTAGCAGTTAGGTTGGGTAGGTTGATGGGTAGGGATGAGGTTTGAAGATGAAGGTTTCAGGGGTTTGCAGATGATGAGGGTAGAGGAGGTGGTAAAGAATAGCAGTAGCAGGGACAGCATGGGGTTGCGATGGTAGTAAGGTAGTATTCTAGTAAGGTAGTAAGGTGTAGTAGTAAGGTAGGGATGAGTTGTAGGGGGATCAGAATCTTACGTCTCTCCTCCTGTTTCTCTTCTCTCGATCTCCTTCTCCCTTCCTGCCTCTCTTCTTCTTTCGTTCTTGTCCTTTCAATCTGTTTCTCTCTTCTCACGTTCTTTTCTTCTTCCTACTTCTTTCTTCTGCTTCTCTCTTCTCTCTGACTCTCCTTCTTCTTCGAGTTCTTTCTCTCCTCTCTGAGTCTTTCAATTTATCTCTCTCTATCTCTTTCTCCCAGTTTTTTTCTCTCTTTTTCTCTCAGATTTTTACTCCCTCTCCTCCAACTCCGATCTTCTCCTCTCTTCCTTCCTCGGCTCACTCTCTTAACTTTCTCATTTTTCCCCAGATCTTCTCCCTTACTCTCTTTATCTCAGCTCTCTTCCTTAATGCTTGATGTGCTTCTCTTTCTTTTCTTTTTTTTTTTGATCTTCTCATATTTTGTTCTCTCTCTCTCTCTCTCTCTCTCTCTCTCTCTCTCTCTCTCTCTCTCTCTCTCTCTCTCTCACTTCTTTCCATAACAGCCAACCATAGTCTGCCTATGCAATTTTTTCTTTTCCATCCTAAACTAACCCACCGAAACCTTTCTTCATATAGAGCTAAACCGACTCTCTCCACTTCTCTCTTTCTATTAGTTTCTTAGAGCCAACTCACTCTCACTCATTCTTTCCGTAAGATGATGTGTGTAACTGTGATGTACTCAAGCATGTGTATGCAAGAGATGTGATCATGTGGTGTAGATGACTCAGGTGTAATGAAGCATGTGTGTTCAACTGATGTGATCACGTGGTGTAGATAACTCAAATGTAATCAAGCATGTACGTGCAATAAATGTGATCATGTGGTGTAGACAACTCAGATGTACTCAAGCATGTGTGTGTGTAAACAAGATATGATTGGGAAAGTGTATGCAATGGTGATGTGTGAAATGAATGTGTACAGATAGAAGTGATCAAGTGAATATGCACAAGTGTAAGAGTACTAGCAGCATGCGAAGACAACGACCTTCTGGGCATCATGCCCCAGTAGGTAAAAGATAAGTATAAACTAAATCGCACATTGGCCCTGGCCAAACTAGGTACTAAAACATGGACATCTTTCCCCCTTTTTAGAAAGTGATAGGATGATTGATGAAAAGGTTCTTGTGATGTGGATGCCACTCTAGGGGGGATAACTTTCCCTGGCCTCTTGAAGATGTTGACAATGCTCCTGACACAAATGATTGTACTGCCCCTAGATCGTAAAAGACATATTTTCTTTCTTGAGGCAGAAGAAAGTGACAAATGATTTGGAAGTAGTATTCTTGCTTGTAGACCTAGTGTAGCATCCAACAAAGATGAAGGGAAGGATCTTCCTAACCTTCTGAAACTTGTGCTGCTATAGGGTAAGAGGACAACTTATTTCCTATGAGGGGTTGACTCGTTTTATTTTCTGTTCCTACCAAAGTTAATAGGTTTGACTTTTGATGATCAGACACTCTAGTCTATTTTCTCTAGGGCACTTAATGACAATGTTCTATTCTGTTTGTTTGACCTTGATTCATTCCTTTTGTTCCTATTCTTGTATTTAGTTGAACCCAAACAAAATTTGGACAATGTGACCCTAAGGTAGCAAATTGTAGCTATCTTATTTGAATGTATTTAACTAGTTTGGAGTTTCCCAAGGAACTTCACTAAGGGCAAGTAGATAATTTAAACTCATATCTAGGTTAACACTTGCACATGTTGACAAGTAACTGAATTAACTTGGTAATTCCAATTCATATCTAGGTTGACGCTTGCACATGTTGACAAGTAGCCAAATTTTTTAGTGGTCACTAAAGTAGCCTAAGAAGACACAACCTCACACCATCATTTGAAAACTATACCAACGATGCTTTCCCCTCCTGTAGACGCTCAGACGAACAACTTAGTCTTAACAAACTATACATGAGATGCCGAATCAATTGTAACCACGTCTAGACCTAAGACCTCTAAGTCTGTAAACAAGTATGATGCCAAAGGTCCGGATGGATGGATAAGAAACTGTCCAATGGGTCTGCCATTGGGAGAGTGTTTGGGTATTTATGTAGAATGGTCTGATCTCCACTAGGCGATGCCATTTTATTAACTAGCAACAAAAGACTATTGAAATTCTTGGATACCGTTGAAATGATGAACGATAGATAAACATTCCAGTCGGATTTTTTAAACAACATTTATATATCAAGAAGACAACATGTTTGCAAGAGATAACGTCATAAATTGTAATGATGTTTGAAAGAAGGGCATGTAATATAGACTCTTTGGAAGGCCATTAGATTAAGGGACGGGAGAGAGAGTTTGTAGCTGATAAGAAATCATTTTCTGATGACAACAAAGTGAAGCGATCACTGTAAGGGCGGGATAGCGACCAATATCAAAAATCTAGCTCAACACACAATGTAATGTACAACAAACGATCAGGTCTGCAATCAGGTTTCAGAGATAGTGTCCATATGTCGCTACCTTATAACTAGTTTGTTTCCAAGCTTCGAAAGGACCTGCTATTTGTAAGGATACCAATAATTGAATCGGCTCAACACCAAGTTTCCATAAAAAGGTATCCCGTGTCTCATTACACTGTAACTGATTTTACCCACCCCCAGGATTCTAAAGAGGCTACTCCAAGTTTGTGTATCGTAACTGAATTTTTTTCCTTCGTTGGGGTCCACAGAAACTGCCCTATGCACCATAGTCAATCTCATCCGTCATTAGGGTTCCAAAGGAGAATGCCAACCAACATCATTATTTTGCATAGCGCTTTTTTCCTTTTTTTCTTTTTTTTTCTTTTTTTTTCTTTTTTCTTTTCTCTCTTCTTCTTCTTCTTCTTCTTCTTCTTTTTATTTTTTATTTTTTGAGCTTGTCCTTTACTTGATGTTGATCTATAAAACACGCTTTATGTTTGTACCTATCGTGCACTTGTAGGAAACTTGATCACTTAGATTGATGTAAACTTAATGACGCGTTGTTTATAGACCCAATCTATGAAATTGAATAAACCATTTGTATAAATCTGCAACAGCTTTCCACTCTCAGAAAACATTCCATGAATCTCTTTATGTAGATCAAACCGAGGGGGTAGCCTCTTGATCGTTAAGTGATGTGCTAACTCGTGTGTCTGAGAGTATTTTCATCTCTTCAACTGAATCATTTGTATCCTTATATGTGTATTGAACCTTCATGTCTCCAAAGGTCAGTGACCTAGAAATTCAGGTTGTGGTTCATCATCCTAATCGTTATCAAAGTCAAAATTGATAGCAGATTCGAAAAAGGAAGGAATACCAAACTAGAAAGGAATGTACTAGAAGAAATTGAGGCACAGCAATTGAAGTCCCAAATGGGGTGATTTTGGTTTATTTATCTGAGCATTTTTGGACTGGACTGTCTACAGACATATCGGACTCGGACCTAGACATAGACAACCTATCAAATATAGATAGTAGCAAGTTTAGACAAGTGACTCATCCGAGTGACCCCAATTGAGTATGACACCATTGGTGTTAACCTTTGATTAATTGTGGGACAATATCACCATTCAGGTTTTCTCTAGTATGACTCATTAGGCCTACCTATCCTCAAATTTTGGACACCTACCATCATGACCTATGCCTCAGTTTGGGTGTATTATCATTTTGATCCAGGTTGACTTTAGGGTCATTGTATTTCGATTATATGCTTCAGTTTAGGTCTAATGCCATCTTGGTTTATGCTCCAGTTTTGGGTGTCATGAAACTCTGGTATGTACCCTAGTTTGGTCCATTGTCCTCTTGGTGTATGCCCCCATTTGGGTCCAGTGCTATTCCAGTGCATATCTTGGTGTAAGGACAAAATGATTTTGCCTTTAATCTTGTCCACCCACACTGACGGATGGTAAAGATTTAGAATCGCCACCTAGATTAAGGTCTAGAACCTCAAATATAGTCACACCATAGGATAAGACTTCTATTGACTCATTACCTAATATATATTGGCTTTGATCTATCAGAGGATAGGTAAGCGTTCAAGGTACAGTTTGGGAAGGTATTAGACACCCAAAACTGCCCGATCTGAAAATCGACCTCCTATATGATTATACTTTCCTTAAACTCTATTGTTTTGACTGTTCATGGTTAATGGATGACAACTAGGGCTCATGGGGGATCATATGCCAAGTTGCTAAATTCTTCTAACCTGGGTTCATCCAAACATATTTTCAACGAAATAAATAATGTAATATATAATGAACCGAACCGAAGATAGTTCGGTGATGGACTGAATCTGAGATGTCCATCTCAAATTACCTACGTATTCTCATCCTAAAAATCAAGTTCATAACGTTGTTCGAACGGATTTTGATTATAGCTTATGGATGTTATTCATGATTAAGCTTCATTAAATTCAATTGTTCAAGTTGAAGTTTATGCTTGATGATGATTGAGATTGAATCTAGACAGCCTATGTAGATCGAAATGAATATAGATAATGGATAAGGATATGAATATGAATATGGATAGGGATGACCTAAGGATACTAAGATGTGGTACTGTACTTGGAGAGTCCTCTAAGTTGCCTATGTATTCTAGAGGTCTTAGAAATCAGGTACAGCGTAGTTTGTTGTGATGGATTGATACTCTCAAGGAGCAAAGAGGGACAAATACTCTTAAGGAGCAAATGGGTAGATACTCTCAAAGTGTAAAGGGTTTGATACTCTCAAGGAACAAAGGGGTAAATACTCTCAAGGAGCAAAGGGTTTAATACTCTTAAGGAGCAAGGGGTTTGATACTCTAAAGGAGCAAAGGATTTGATACTCTTAAGGAGCAAGGGTTTGATACTCACAAGGAACAAGGGTTTGATACTCTCAAGGAGCAGAGGATTTTGATACTCTAAAGAAACAAAGGGTTTGACACTCTCAAGGAGCAAGGTTTGGGTCCGTGTTTGAGAATCTCTCCAAACTGCTTACATATCTGAGGGTGCTACCCCAAGAATCAAGATCCGCGTAGTTCGAAAGCAGCTTCAAATGATTTATGTGTACTTTCAAGATCAGAGTGGTGATCCTAAATGCTCTATGGCTCAATTAACATCATACCTAACTAGGTCTCTGCACCCTAAGAGAAATGAACTACGGGGTAGGGATCATCCTAAAGCTACCCTTGACCTAAAACCCTAATTTGCGATGTGTTGGGCTAGGCTTCATATCCCTTGATTAAGATTTATCATTTTTTCATTTTACCCTTTCCATGAATATGGATGCTTACATATACGATCCACACCTAATATGTCCACTAGGTGTACAGATATGATAGTTCGACTAAGGTATTACAGAAAGTAAATTATTACCAAAAAAATGAAAGTATTCAAACAAGGCATATAGCAATAAAGCATATGAATCAATATGGCAAGAAAGCATGTGAGCATCAAGGTAACAGACATATCAAATGACATCTCATGTATTGTTCTCAATCAAATTATGTCTCAATGTGTATCAGACTAGATTCTCTAGACCTATGGTTGGGATCTAATGTGAATCTCTCAATATCTCAAGATCAGATCATCGATCAACCGTTAGATCCCTTCAAAACATTTATTATTATGATCAACCACTCAAATTTCATTAAAAGAGCCAAGATCAATAGCTCAAATCTCACATCAAGATATAATCATGATCAGACTAAGATCCAATGGTTTAAATTCTTCTAAAACATCCATAATGATAATTCAATGGTTCTAATCATTCAAAATCATAATCTAACCATTCAAATTCATTTAAATCACTCATAATCAAGATCCAATGGTCTAAATCACTCCTGATGATAATCCAACTATTCAGATGCATCCAAAACACTCATGATGTTAACTCAACCGTTTAGATTCATTCAAATCACTCACAAAGGTAATATAACAGTTCAAATCACTCATCATGATAATCCAACTGTTCATATTGATTATAATTGCATCATTATATCTCTAATGGTTCAAATTCAAATCAACATCCAAGATTGATGATCCATATTTAATCCACATAAAAATTCCAAATCAACGGTTTATAATCATTCACATAAGAATTCCAAATCAATGGTCCATATTCTTTCACATAAAAATTTCAAATCAATGGTTCATGTTCATTCACATAAAAATTTCAAATCAATGGTCTATATTCATTCACATAAAAATTTCAAGCATGGTCGGACCAATTTCACAAAAATTCCAAACATGTGTACAAACCAATTTCATAAAAATTCCAAATATGTGTACAGACCAATTTGATAAAAATTTCAAGCATGTAAGGTCAATCATATTAAAACTCAAAACATATGGACAGATTAATCATACTAAATTTCAACATCACATGGCTAAAATTAGTCATATTAATGTCATTAAATCAAAGGACAGATTATATCAATGGTTGAGAGATAAGGGTTGGATGAGCAGAGAATTGATCGGTTGTAGGTAGGGTGCAACATTCATGGTGGCAGCAATGGTGGGACTGTAGCAGATTTGAATTCGGTTTTGGCTGGCGGCTTGGTTTTGTGGCTAGGTGTTGAAATGGTTAAAGGCAAGTGTCGGCTGTAGTGGGTTTAGGTTCTGGTTTTTGCAGGTTAGGTGGGATATTGGCCCAGATTGGTGTCGACTTTGGTTTTGTCAAGCAGCATGGTTGGGGTTTGTATGGTGAGAATCTGGCTGGTCATATGAATGGGAGTTGATGGAGTGGGAGTCCGGTCAGCCATGAGAATTAGGTATTGAACAGGTGGAAGCTAGGTGTCATGGAGATGATGGGTTGGGTAGGTTTATTGATCGGCCATGGAGTGATGCAGGCGGTCATGGTGGCAGCAGGTCGACGATGGTTGCTGGGTCAGGGAATTTTGGCAAGGAAGATGAGCATGATGCACAGGTGGAGTGTGGTGATCTACAAAGAATAATATAAACAAAAAGTAAGAGGAAGGATAGCTTACCTTCTTCTTCAAATCTTCTTTTTTTCCTGCTTCTTCTCCTACCTCTTTCTTTTCTCCGTCTTCTGTCTTCTTCTTCTTCTTCTTTTTCTCAATTTTCTCTTTCTCTCCATCTGTTCTCCATTCTTCTCATCTTAGTCTCTCAATCCAATTCTCTATTTTCTCTTTCCTTTAATTCGGTCCTTCCTCTTCTATCTCCATATTTTCTTTTCTTTCTATTTTTCCCAGTCGGTTAAGGTCCTCTCCTTCCAATCTCTTCCTCTCAATCTTTCTTTTCCTTTATTAACCAATTAACCGACCATCCTCTCTCCTTTCCTTTCTTGGTTCTTTCCTATTTCCATTCTTTCCTTTCTGTTTGGAGTCCTACATCGACTCCTTGTTGATCATAGGTTGACACTGAGAGGGGGCTGAATCAGTGTCTTCAAAATTCTTCCTAAATAATTTCTTGAAGATAGATGCTGCCTTGAGTTGATGCTTCACTCACTGACCACAGCCAACCAATCACTGAAACACTGTGACACACACACACAGTCGTATGCACAACCACCTCGTTACCACAGAGGAACAAGTCTACAATGTTGTGCACACCCATCCTACGGGTCATTCCACGCACTTCACAATATAAATAAAACACAATTATATAGCATCCATAACACAGAGATATACGTGGTTCATCAACACAGTCTATGATGGCTAGTCTACGGAGTAATGCCCAATGGGCTTCGTATATACTCGATACTCTTTTTTTAGTTGTCCAGATAGCAGCAAGACATACACCAGTTTACCCAGCATAAAACCAGGAGGGCATGAAAGTGCCAATAATTCAGGTATCAAGTATCAGTGTTCAGCACATGCTGCACACACCACGCTTAACCCGCACCCACGAGAATTAAATAGTATCAGTTTTTGGGCTTATAACAATGCCCTACAATTTCCCCCACTAGTTAGGTATTCAACGTAATTACCTACACTAGTATACATATAAATGGAAGCAAATAAATTTAAGAGACATAGAAATGCTTACAACCATCGCTTCCAAAAATTCGAAGATGTTTCTAGAGCTCCACATGGCTCACTAGAATCCTCAACTAACTTAGCACAGCTTTCAATACTTCCAGTGACTCACTGCAATCTCCAACAACCTCCAATATTGGGATAACTAAATTATTCATACAAACCATTACTCAAAAGCATTTTCTCTCTTTCTCACAAGTTAACAATCACTAAGAATACTCCATGAAAACTCTTCCAATCTCAAATCCCTCTTTAATGCAACAAGGAAAACAAAAATGAGGTTAGTGAGTGATTAAATGCTCTCACCAAGCAGAAACATTAAAAAAACTCCCTTTTATCCCCTTCTTCTCTCTTTTCTACTCACATTAGCTCCATTAATGGCTCACTACCATTATGGTCCTCCAATACTCCTCAATGGAGTCCCAAAGAAGTCATGGGAGGTAGGTATATAGAATCAAAACATTAAACCATCAACTTCATAAAACCAAAGTAGCTCACCCCTTCATCTTCATTTTTCTTTTTCAGACCATAGAGCATTCAAAAATGAGCTCGCAGAAATTCGAAAGGTCCAATTTGGACTCCAGATGAGTAAGATATCATCAAAACAATTTCAGCCAATGAGATATTTCTAAAAAAAAATCTTTCTATTCATTTTCGTGCACCCGCACTACATGGGAGCGCCGCCGTCGGTGACACGTCAGAGAACGTGTGGAGTTCCCATTGGTCTGCCTAAGATCTGGCATATGGGCCGCACGATCTCTGCAAAAGGTAGAAATCAATTATGGCCGTTCGATCTCTTTCATTGCATCAAGCGCGATCCAGATAAATAGTGGCCGTCAAATCTGAATATTTCCTACCGCATATGATGTACATGCTGCACCAAAGCATTGTCTTACCTGACTAGTTAAACTGTGTTGTCGAGATGTGATTGGTTGTGCAGAGCATCTTCAATAATAGCCACTGGATCAATTGAAAAAGGCAAGAATGGCCTTTGCCCATAGGATCGCCATAATTGCACCAAGCTCGATCGACGTGAACTACAACTTTGGATCAGGATTTGATCGCCACCACACCATACCCTTGCCGCATCGAATCAAGTAGAGCTTCAATGTTTCTCAGACCATGATAATACTATGCTCCCAGCCAATGAAAATACGCACGCAAGAATCCTGACACGACTGCCGCGATGACCCGAGCCCACATATTTTTGATCCATCAGATCGGTACTTTTCTTATGAAATCCAAAATAAGTCGTTGATATGGTTCCTTTATCTTTCCAAAGTCCCCAAAATGCCCCTAACAATTGACCTGATGGCCTCTATAACCGAGGTTTATCACAACTTGATACTCAGGGGGAGAATTCCAGTAGGGTTTTCTCTCCCCCTGCATTTCATCGAATAGGTAGTGGGCTCACTCATCCATGCGGCTTAGGCTTACGGCCCTTGTTGCTTGTTGGCCTTGGCTGCTGCGTGGCTCTAATTGCCGAGTGCGCATGTGGCTGGCCTGTGGCTGTCCATGCCACAGCTGCGTGACTGTGCATGCATGGCCTTGGGGGGCATGCCAAGGCAGTGCGGGGTGGCATTTGCTTGCTACATGGGTGGCTAGACTGTGACTATGCCATGTGGCTGGCCATATGGCTACTCCTGGTGCTGCCATGTGGTTGGCTCCTACATCAGCTTTGTGGATCCCACCTACAACACCTGACCTCTTTCTCTCTCTCTTCATTATCTCTTTTTGTTCTCTCTCTTCATTCTCTCTATTCTTTCTCTTTCTTCTCTGACCACAACATGCACCCATAAGCCACATCATTAGTAGGACCCACTTGTCCATGTCACTAGTGGGAGATAGTGGGGCCCACCTACTTCCTCTCTCAATATTTACTCTGTCCTTCTTCTTTCATCACAACACTCTGCCACCAAGGATGCCTCAGCTCTGCCACTTGCACAGATACTATATGCACAACTATGCTGCCATCTCAACCAAGTTGCCAACAATGACAACACATGGCCAACACTCCTCTCTACTCTCTTCTTAAGGAACTTCCATTGAGTTTCCTTTTCTTTTATTCCTTTTCTCATTCCTTCTCTATTCTGTCACTGTTCCCTGTTAAACCGCACTGCCTCTCTTTCTCCCTCCCACTCTGGTTTTCATGGGTTCTCATTCTTCAGCCTTTCTATATTTATTCTTTCCAAATCTGCATCGGATCTTACTCAATCTATGTCTTTCCATGCTAGAACCCAAGACTAAGATACACTTTTTTTCATTCTAATCTAATCCCAATGCATATCCAACATTATATATTATGTAATATATAAAATTATAAATCATAATAATATAGGGAACATAACATAATATATAGTACAATACGTATCATATAATGCAATATTTATAACGTACATAATGTATATGCACATGGGTAAACCGATTCGGTCTGGACTGGTCTGGGCTGGACTGGGCTAAACAGAACGAGATTGACTGGGCTAGACTGACTTGGGTAGAGCTAGGTTAGACTAAGATTGGCTTGGGTAGAGCTGGGTTAGGCTAAGATTAGCTTCTCTCTCTCTCTCTCTCTCTCTCTCTCTCTCTCTCTCTCTCTCTCTCTCTATCATTTCATAAGCCATTTTAGCCTGCAACTTCTCATGGGATCCTTTGAAGACCTCTACTCTAGATTTCCACTTCCACTTTGTAGTGCACCAAAATTGAAGAATAATGGAGCTTGAATCACTTGGTTTGGACATCGAATGAGCCAGATATGAAAAAATAAAGTTTAAATAATTAAACTTATGATAATTTGCGTGCAAACCCCTGGATATTTATTATTATTTTCAGAAAATCCCCTTATACTTATTCTCGGACTAAAATTGCCATATCTTCTTTAGTTGACATCAGAATTGAGCAATTCTGGTCTCATTTTTTAAGGTACTTTCAAGACCTACGCATCCATGCAGGTTGTAGCCCTTGACCTTACTGTGTAGCCTGTCGAAAATCACCTCGAAGTCGCAGTCAAAATCTAATCCTTGCATTGGGACCAACAAACTTGTTGTATGGTTTCACTTAGACTTCTGGATACTGGGGATCATCTCAGTTCTTCTCAAAACACTATAGAGAGCATGTCGAAAATGATCGACTGTCATTTTTTAGAGAGTTGCACTCATCTCCCTTGTACTTTTCCAAACTTTTCTCTCACCTCTCCTACTCTGCTGTCTAGACTCTAGTAAGACTTTGTTCAGTTGGGGATGGTAAAAATGGGGTGCTTACAGATACCCCTCTTTAGCTAAGATTGTATCAATTGAAGATAAAGATAAGAAAACCACATTTTTGCCTCCCATATCGGAGAGACGAAAATTTCAAGAGGTAAGATCATCAGACCAAACAACTTATCTTTCACACTAGCAATGGCAATCACAATAATATCAAGGCTAACAATCATCATCACACAAATCATGTACAGTCAAAACAAATGACTTTGTTAGCATGCACACTCTGAATGGATTGGGAAGGACTGCTAAAAATGAAAATGGTTCTCATTGGCCATATGATTGAGATGAGGTTGAAAATGAGTTCTGAACATATAATTGAGATGAGGTTGAAAATGAGTTCTGAACATTGAAAGCTCCTTGGGACTAAGACTAGAACATTGATATCTCATGAAGACCAAATTTAGAGATTTTGATTTAAACATTGAAAGTTCTTTGGACCAACATTGGCGATTGAGATATGAACATTAAAAGCTCTTTTCCTTTTTTCTTTTTTTTTTCTTTTTATTTTTTCTATTTTTGTATTTATTATTATTTTTTATTTTTTTCTTTTTCTTGGGACAGGGGACCTTGCACTTGTTAGTATTAATCATGGGGCATGATGATTTCATGAACATAATTAGCACTAAAGATTGATTTGAACATGAGAATTGATCAGTTGCAACTTAATGTTGAAAACCTAACGCAACTTTGGAGCGAGCACATGGATTCATAATCATGGTCATTTATGGGAGAGGAAATTTGACAGAACGCATGATCACATCACAAAACAGGTTATTGCTGGATTCCAAATTGAATGATGCCCTAGTGAGAACTCTAGATGAAGCTGGGAAGCATGACAATCCCTAACCAAAGCCACGGATCGAATTTGGTGCTAATTTACTGGGACACACGATTAGCTGAATCATTGATTGCATATTATAGCTATCAAATTGGTGGAACAGCCTCGCATGGAACATAATGTGATACGGGTCAAGCCCATTTTCTTGATTTATGGTCTGCTCAGCGGTTTTGCAACAATGCCATATCAGAGTTAAGAAATGTATAAATTCATAGTATGGCTGATGCTGAGGCTGCTGCTAGGGCTCGTGGTGATCCGGTCGACGATGACGACCGCATGTATATGGATGTCGATGCGATACCACCGCCATCACCCACGCATGCGGCTGGAGTTGGTACATCTTCTGCGGCGGCTCCTGCACCTGAGGCTGGTCCTTCTCACTTGGCTGATCCTTCACTTCCACCTTCAGCCATGATGGAGATGCTGTAGGAGATCAGGGATGCTCAGCGCAGATCTGATCTGAGGATGGATGAGCTGTTGGCTGCTCAGCACGCATCAGACGCGCAGATGGGAGAGCTCCTAGAGGTGCAGCGTGCGACTGATCAGAGGATAGTCGGTCTCACAGCTAGTCTCCAAACGACCCAGACCCAGGTGGCCTGGTTGACTAGGGTCTATGCTGAGGACTATGACAGAGATCGTGAGGCACCACCTCCTCCTTCGCCTCCAGCTTCCTGATTGTACTTTACTTTTCTTGTACTATAGAGTAACTGTCCGGGTTATGGACTGTACTCTGCTATAGTGATGTATATACGTTTTGTTTCTCTTACTCATTGTATGTAACTTGTTTTCCCTTTAATAGATGTATTATTCTCTTTTTAATTTGGTTTCAATCATCACTTGTGCTTACAGTGGGTTTGTATTAAAGCTTTTAATTTATCCTATCTCAGTTCACAATGGTCTTGAATGTGTGTCAGTTCGGCGGACAAAGCCTGAGAAGCTCTGATACCAAGTTGTCACACCCCAATTCTGCACTGTTCAGAATGGTGTGATGAACCGTTAAATAACCAACGGTTCAACCAGGATCTCAAATAGGATATCCCCACGTTATCCAAACTTACACGCATCCACAATCATAATCAGAGTAATATACAATAGCGGAAAATTTATAAATAAATGAACTGAGAACTAAGATGATACCATTAATTAAATAGTAAATTATTCTGTTTCCAACTGAGACATACTTATGTAAATATCAAATACAAGTCTTTATAAAATCCAAAGAAACCTATAAAATAGCTAATCAAATACACATGAGTCACACTTGCAAGAGGTGTCATGTATATACTCTTCACTCCGGCTTCCATTGTTTGCGATATTCTCGTGCCGCAGACGCGCGTTCATATAATCTTCGACTGTGTAACCTGCATCATCAACTAAAAATATTCGACGTCGAGGGGTGAGCACACAACACGGCTCAGTGAGTAGCCAAAACAATGCAACAATACATATGCATGCAAAAATCAATTTATATCTTTGGTCTGGTTTATAGTTTGAAATGTGCAATAGAAAGGTTGGGTGGTCAAAGGTTAACGTTTATTGACACCGCCTCTATACACAGGGTGTGGAAGCCCGCCCAAAGGTTAACGTTTATCGTCGTCCCCATCCACCCTACCATAACATTATACAACAAAGGTTAACGTTTATTGCTATATAATGCTATACCAACACGTAAGCCCCTGTTAGCGAGGGCTTGCAAACTGGGCTCGCTACTAACCAATCCTAATACCAAACAGTGTATCCAAGGCCTCACCCCAACATCCCTCGAATGCCCATAGAGATAGAGCTAAGGCCCCCGATAGAGTCGAGACTACAAGGACCGAGACCACCTCCCGATACTCTACGACATAATAGTTCTGCTAAGGTAATGGCGATACGACGATGTCAATGCACAAGACTTGAGTTAGAGATAGAGATAAAGTGCTTGAGACCCGCCAAAGGTTAACGTTTATTGACGTTCTCATCACACCTCCCCGATACTCGCTCACATCAAGTACATCAACCACACACATACAAGCACATGTCTATTCCTATCATCATCAACATCATCATGTTATAAACAATAAAGTAAATATGCATGAACAAGTAATAGAATTATTGGATGGCATGTTGTATGCACATTACAAACATATTCACATAGAATCAAACATAGCATAGGACTCAAGAAATAGAAAACAGTTTATTATTAACCAATTTAGTTTGGAGTTAAGGTTCCTCACCTTAGCTTGTTATAAGATACTTTTCCAAGCTTTAGAATCACCGTTATAACGTTATTATATTGCTAGCAAACCTAACAAAGTCGATAGAATTTAATTAGAATTAATTTGGAATTTAAAACCATTCTTTCAACTGAGGGTCGATGCTAGAGTCGATGGGTCTATCGACCCTCCCTCCATTCTGGACTTCCCGAATGCTGAGGGTCGATGGTCAGAAACACCTAGGGTCGGATGGTCTATCGACCCTTGGTGCGACCCTCGATGCACTTTGGTCCAATTTCCACTTTTAAATCCACTCTTCGTGTTTGGGGTCCTATGGCTTGCTTCCTACATTCATTCAACAGTCATTTCATGGTCTAGAACCATGTATAATCCATCTAAATAGTTTTCGTGCATCCTCCTATGGTTTTCCATGAAAACCTAACCATGGATGGATGGTTTGGGTTTCTCCGAGATCACATTCTCATCAATAACTACCCTAAGGTCTGTAGAAACTCATAGAATTAGTATCCATTTTTGAGAAGATTAATCTTCTCTGTAACTCTTCTCCTTTTTGCTAGGTTCTCTTCCTTGCCTCTCTTCTTCCTCTTTTCCTTCTCCTCTCTTTCCCTCAATTCAATTAAGGTTGTGAAAGGAGTGAAAGTGGCTTAGGGACGTCCTTTAAATAAACTAGGAACATCCTAAATAAGTCCCATTGAGATTTGGAAGGAATCTCAATCGAAAAATATAGAAATTTCCTAATTTCTATATTCGTCAGAAACCGAGGGTCGATGGGAGGGTCGATGATCCCGTCGACCCTAGGGTCTTAAGCTTTCCGACCCTCCCTTAAAATCTGAGGGTCTGACATTCTGTTTTGGGAGGTCTGACCCTACTTGGCTGGGTATGCGACCCTCCCCTAAAATTAAGTGTTTTTTGGTCGATTTTATACCTGGGATCTTGATCTCCATCACGCCCTTGGTCCACTTGACTCGACCATGATGAGTAAACCTGATTCAAGGTGGTAAGACCGGGTTAGTTTGACACGGGTCTTACAGTTTTATTTTTATTGAGTCCAATGCCATGACTGATTCTATGCTTGTATGCTTGTAATGTGCATCTCACATGTCATCCAATATTCCTGCTATTAGTGTTCATGCATATTTAATTCTATTTATTTACAACATGATGATGATGATGATGCTAGGTATACGCATGTGAATGTATGTGTGTGGTTGGTGTGTTGGATGCAAGTAGAGCATCAGGGGGAGGACGTGGCATGGTGGTCTTCGACCTCGTCACTAGACTCGAGCTCTCTCTACTCAAGTCTTGCCACTAACATTGTCGTATCGCCATTACCTTAGCAGAACTATTACGTCGTAGGGCATCAGGGGAGGTGGTCTCAGACGGTGTGGTCTCTGACTCTATTGGGGGGCCTTAGCTCTATCTCTATGGATGTATTGAGGGATGCTGGGGTGAGGCCTTGGATACACTGTTTGCATTAGGATTGGTTAGTTGCGAGCCCAGTTTGCAAGCCCTCGCCAATAGGGGCTTACGTGTTGGTATGAGTAGGGCATCAGGGAAAGTGTTATGCGGTGTTTGATCCGAACACTTTAGCTCTATCTCTATTCCATGATGGGTGCATGTGGGACGGCAATGGTGTTTGATCCATTGGACGGATTCACACACTCGTGTATAGAGGTGCAGTGGCCACCAAATCTTTCTATAGCATATTGCAAACTTAAAAATCAGACCAAAGATATGAATTGAATGCATGCATATGTTTGTTGCATTGTTTTGTTTGCTCACTGAGCCGTGATGTGTGCTCACCCTTTCGACGTCGAATATTTTTAGTTGATGATCCAGGTCCTACCGTTGAAGAATATATGAATGCGCCAACGTATGGATAAGTTGTTGCGATGGACGTAGAAGTTGAAGAAGATGCGCATGATTCATCATGCGAGTGCAACCAATATGTTTTTGCTTAGGTTTAGTTATAGTTTGAACATCGGATATGTAATTGATTATTTATTTTTATGTCTTGTGATTTTGAGATAATTGGATTAAATATTTATTTATCATTGTTAGACTCTCAGTTCATTATCTGTAAGACTTTCGCTTATTTGTTTATTACCTCTGATTATTAATGTGGAATGTGTGTGTGGTTTGATATGGTGGGTACGACCTATGCGAGATCCTGGGTGAACCGTTGGTTTATTGGCGGTTCATCACATCATTCTGGTTAGACCAGAATTGGGGTGTGACACTGGTAACTTCCCTCTAGTGTTTATGGGATGAGACCTAAGGATGATGTTAAGTTCTAAGTACTTTTCCTCACGGACTAGGGGTGTTACCTAATGAAGGGAGGTACTCCAGAGATTGGACACATACCCAGTGAAGGGTTAAGACTTAGTTTTGTTGATGCTAGGACGAAGCCTATCTTGGGGGAATGCTGGTAAGCACCTTGTTGTCATTATCTTCATTATTTGGGTAGTGGTTCATATGCGGTGAACCTAGTATAAATCATTTACCTCACCGTGTTTGAGAGTTCATACCTGGGTGGTGTGTCTTGATACCGCGCATGCTTGATCACAAACCTGAGCTACTAATAATATGTCCATGCATTTGTGTGCTAATTTCCTCACTGAGTGTGGGGTTTGCTCACCCATTTATACATACAAATTTTTATATTATGTTACAGGTACTGTTGATATTGTTGATATGTCTGAAGAAGAATATTATGAAGAAGAGTTGCATGATTCTACATGTGAGTGTGAAGACTGTCTCTACAGATAAGGATAGAACTCTAGTTTGCTTGTTTAGTTAGCTTGGTTAGTTTTTGAATGTTTTTAGGCAAATGTGACCCATGTTAGCTAGGATAGTACTTTGCTACGTGTTAGCTTTATTTTATGTCATGATTTTCAGATACATAAACTTCTGGTATGTTTATTATCACACTAGTTCTCAGCTTTAATTTTAATGAAAATGAATATATATATATATATATATATATATATATATATATATATATATATATATATATATATATATATATATATATATATATATATATATATATATATATATATATATTCTGATTTGATCATTATTTGTGAGTGTGAATGGATGAGAGGTTTTGTGAAGGTGCATAGCAATTGTGATCCTGGTTTGGATATACTTGCACTGCAGAGAATCCGGTCATACCAAAACGATTTGGTTTTGAGGTGTGACACCCCATCCTTTTATGCCTAGGTTAACAAAGAAAAGAGCACCCCCCCGCCCCCCCTCTTTTTTTGTTCTTTCTAACCATGCCCTTAACAAAAATCTCAAATTCCACTTTTATCCCTAAGCACATATATGTATTTCTTTTTAGGGGTTGGGATCAAATGACCCCTTATACCTTTTTAGCTTTGCTTCCCCCCTTTTTAATCCTCCCAACCCTACGCTATGCTGCTTTGGGTTTTCAAACTCCTTTTCCTTATCTTTTTTTTCTTTTTTTAAATCCATTAACCTGATTATCCAAAAATTGGTAAGTGAAATGGCACTTACCTAATTGGAAATGGCGAGACTAGTACCTGTGGATTTATATCGTCTCCTCCCAGTGGTTATGGGAGGACAATGGCAACCTATCTCAGATGGTTGCCACGTGGCTCTCGGTGAATCCGAGACCCACGTCCAAGCCGACACCCTCTGTCGGCTTGGCTTGTTGACTGGGTATCGGTTCAGATGTGGGTCTCGGATTCACCGAGAGCCAATCCGGGATAGGTTGCCACTGTCCTCCCAAACCACTGGGAGGAGACGATGTGGATCCAGTACCTGCACAACGAAAATGTTAGAATATTTACTGTAGGAAGCAACAGCAATAATGAGGTGCTAATACTAATTAACAATTTAAGAGTATGGTAACACTAAAATACTTTAGTGTAGGCCAATATTTCATCTTGTCATTTAAGGACAAGATGTATGTTGGATTTGGAAACAAATTCCTTTCTTAGACCCAATGTGGATGTGATCCATGTAGTTGGACCCATCAAGGCCAATATTTCATCTTGTGTGTGATCCATGTAGTTGGACCCATCAAGGCCAATATTTCATCTTGTCATTTAAGGACAAGATGTATGTTGGATTTGGAAACAAATTCCTTTCTTAGACCCAATGTGGATTTTCAAACAAGGCTCTGTTTGTTTTGAAGTAAAATTTTGTAGTAAAATTTTACGTGTAACATTTTATATGTAATTTTATTTTTCAATGTTTGTTTCCAAGAAGTAAAATACAATGATCTCAAAGGGAGAGGGAAAAGGAACTTCATATTTCTTTTACCAACTGGAATTAAACATTGAATTTTTTTTTTTTACTTATAAAATATTACGTGTAATATTTTATGGTAAAATTTTGTTTGAAAACAAACATAGCCAAAACATAATTTTATACAAAACATAGTTACCAATAATGGGTGATGTTGAACTCATTTTTAAAACAGGAGCGACAACAAAACTTTGTTTCGATGGTAAAAAAATATAGGCTATAATTTCGAGAACGGCTTACAAATGAAAATAAGAAACAGACAATACATGTTTTAAAGATTTAAATTTATAGGGTATAAAAAAAAACAATATACACATATAAATTGTGGGATCAAATCATGTCTTATTAGTTAAATGTTAATATTTGATGTATTGCCATAAATTTATAAAATTAAAGTATTTTTTGTAATCAATATTTAATTTTTTTGTAAAAGGTTCATTATTTATTTTAATAAAAAATACAAGTTGATTTCAAATATTCGTTAAAATTTAGGATTTTATACAATGGCCCCCTTTGATTGCAAGGGGAATTGAAGGGAAAGGAAGTGAAATTTTTTTAATTATAAAAAAAAAAATTTATAGTTGTAACATAACATAATTGTATAAATTACATAATTTTTTTAACATATTTAGTAATGATAATTGTAAGATGTAAAATTTTATTTTTCTTTTCAAATGAAGGGATTTGGATGCAAGGTGAAGTGTAAGTTAAATAACTAAATATGGAATGATTTGAAATTATTTACATAATAACGTAATAGCATGTGTTGTAATCATTACAAAAGTTTTGTTTTTAAAGTTAAAAAAAAATTCACTTCCTTTTCATTCAATTCCCCTTGCAACCAATCAGTACCTATATGTTTGAGAGCACTATGGAAAACGGGAGAAGAAAAAATAATAAAACATAGATTATGAGACTATTGTCATTCAACAAGTCTCAGATCCTCACAACCCCTTCTCTATGCTTAACCTCATTGATTCTCCTAAACCAATATTTTGACCTTAGAATCAAATATGGGTTGCCAAAAAGCTATAATCTAGGATTTTTCTATTTGATATAAGGGCGTAGGGGCACCTCAAGTTTCTAGAACTTCTGCCATACATCAAAGACATAAAACCTAAACCTTTATGTTGCAAGGACAATTATACTAAAGTAAAAATTTTCGAACCTGTGAATTTTTATTTTATTTTTTATTTTTTTATAACCATTACTACTTTGGGTGTGCAATTAACAATTCCAAATTGTTTCAAATGTGTTTATTAAATTTTATTTTTTATTTGCAATCCATTTTCTTTAATTTAAAATATAAGGAAAAAGTTTTAGGAGTGGGAGCTACACCAACACCCCATATGTCTATTTCTCCTCCCATACTAATGGCCCCATGACCCTTCTCATTGGCAAGGGCAGGGCCATTGGTGCAGTCAAGCAAACTGCCCCTCAAAAAAACTCTTCCCATAAAATATAAAATAAAAATTACATTAAAAAAATTTTAATTAGTATTTGGTATGAATTTTTTTAGGTGAATATCAAAAGACAATCCTATCCAAACTATTTGACAGCCAAATCGCAAAAGAGATAATAAAACTATTTCTAAAAGAAACAAGACAAGGCCACAAAAAAGGAAGAGTCACTCCCCTAAGGCTATGTTTGGTATCATTTTTGTTTTTGATTTTTGTTCAAATTTATAGTTTTGAAGGGGTTTGGCATAATTTATGAATGCTATTTATGAAAAATAAAAATAAAAACAAGTCAAAATTCAAAAAGAGGTCTCAACCTCTTTTTGATTTTTAGTCAAAAATTATTTTTGTCGTGTTTTGCACAAAACACTTAAAACATGTGCTAAAATAAAGGGTTAAAAAAGTAATTTAGTTTTCTTTTATAAAACCACCCCAAATCAAACCCTCAAGCACTCTTCTCGTTGACGTACGGAAGTAAAGCACAGAGACGTAGACCTGCAACTTCGTCCTAGAGACGGCTTTGACGGCGACAATGACAATCATTCCAACGGAGGCGACGTTGTTTCTCCAAAAACGGTTCTTGGTTTGATTTCTTTCCATAATCCCTTGACAGAGGAAGAGGAATAGATGCTCTATGACAGAGGAAGAGAAAGACTTTCAAAATCATTTTTAGACATAGTATGCCAAATCTGTTTTTCATTCTACCATCTATTTTTATTACAACTACCAAACAACATTTTATTTTTGAACAAAAATCATTTTCAAAATGATTTTAATTAAATAGATAAAAAAACAAAAACAAAAATGATACCAAACATAGCCTAAGTCTTCTAGATTTGGAAAAGATTTCTGGGCTTGGAAGTCCACATCATAAGATTTTTTTTCTATCTAAATATGATAGATTGAAGCACAAAAGGCAAGTTTTCCAGTCGCACGAATCATTGCCTTTAGAAGCTCGACAAATCCACCTCCAATCTATAGCAAAAGGTTTGATCCTTCTTTGGAGGGGCCACTTAACATATCTTCCCAAGTGCAAGGTAGATAAAGGACAGACAAAGTAGAGATGATGAGTATTCTCCATTAATACCCAACACAAACAACATGGGGAGTTTGAGACCATACCCCATGAGAAAAGGCATTTTAAGTAAAGATAATAATGTTATATTAAGTAATGATTACAAAAATTTTCTTCATATCATTAAGGAAATCTCTATCACCTTCCCCTCCTTTTACTTGGAACCAAACTACAGATTTTATCTATATTATCTAAAAAAATAAAGGGAAAATTTCACCCACACCTCTTGTAGTTTGACTTAATAACATGTGCCTACTTTTTATCGCAATAATGTCACCAATACTCCCTTAAAGACACCCAAATGTTAATTAGACCGACGGAATAGTTAAAAGACATTTTTACCCCCAACACTATTCCCTTTGATTTTTATATTTTTCCTATTTATTTTTACAAAATCAGTCTTTCTCTACAACGTCTCACTTCTGCAAAGTGTGAAAATCTCCGGTGACTTCCCTATTCCCGGCATAACTCTTCTCCAGGGATGTCTCCTTGAGAATTCGGTGATGGGTTTGCTTTTTCTTTTGTTTGATCGTTGAGACTTTCTCTTTTCCGTTTATTTTCGTCCTCTAGAAATATAAAGAACGTCTTTTTAACATTTCAATGAACACTCTTCTTGTATCCTATTTGTTGTGATTTCTTTTTTGTGCCATCCAAGAGGTTTACTACTATATTTGATTGCTTTTTATCCATTAACAGGAATGGATCATATCAAACAAAATTGTATAATTTATTGAGGCGTAAATTACGTATACTACTCTTGAACTATGAACTAATTACACCTATCATCTACTAATTTCTGACAATTACTCATATCTCCCTTAATTTCTGAAATGTGTAACAAAAAGATCCATTCCGTTAATGGTGTGAATCCTAAATTTTAAAAGATAACTTTGCTCTCATCATATTCCGCATTATTCTTCTTCACAATACATAAAAAAACAAAAAATTTGTTGAGAAATTAAAATAAAATAGAGGAAGAGTGAAGCCAATCATGGTTTCCTCGTCATATTGAGCTCTCTCCGTGCTCCTCATTTCTCCAACTATTTCACACCCTGTAAATGTTAGGGGTCTTCAAAAGAAGATAAAATTTGAGTTCTCTTAGAATTTTACTTCCAATCGTCTTCTCTCTTCTTCTCGTTTGTCTTCCTCGCCATATAGAGCTCTCGCCATATAGAGCTCTTTAGAGATATGTTCCCCTTAACATTAGGAGTTGAGTGACTCGAATTTGCAGATTTCCAGTGGAAGTTAGGCCCCGATTGATAACACTCCAGCTCCTTACTTCTTAGCTCCGGAGCTAATCCGGAGTAGAATGGCGATTGATAAACATGGTTCAAGTTTTGACTCCCATGGAGTGAACCGTTCCAAAAATGTCTCTGGGAGCTTAAAAACTGGAACTAAAAAAACTTACTTCTCTTACTCCGGAGCTATTACCACTACTGACTGCCATCACCACTACCACTAGCACTGCCATCATCACCACCACCCCTCCACCGCCACCATCCCCACCACCACCCACCACCCACAGCCGCCGCCACCACCACCACCACCACCGCCGCCGCCACCACCACCACCGCCGCTGCCGCCGCCATTACCACCACCCACCACTTACCACTTACCACCAATGCCGCCACCACCTTCCACCATCGCCGCCACCACCACCCACCACCTTCCACCATCACCGCCACCACCACCACCGTCGCCACCACCACCTACCACCACTGCCACCACTGCCGCCACCACCACCACCACCACCACCACCACCACCCACCACTTACCACCGATGCCGCCACCACCACCCACCACCTTCCACAATCACCGCCACCACCACCCACCACCTTCCACCATCACCGCCACCACCACCACCGTCGCCATCACCACCCACCCACCACCTACCACCACTGCCACCACTGCCGCCACCGCCACCACCACCACCACCCACCACTTACCAACGATGCCACCACCACCCTCCACCATCGTCGCTACCACTACCTACCACCTTCCACCATCACCGCCACCACCTTCCACCATCACTGCCACCACCACCACCACCACCACCATCGTCGCCACCACCACCCACCCACCACCTACCACCTCTGCCACCATTGCCGCCACTGCCACCACCCACTAGCACTACCGCCGCCACCTCCCACCACCACCCACCACCACCACCACAAAATAGCATTCTGGAAGCAAAGTCTTTTGATTTTGGAATAGCGTTATCAAACAACATTCTACTCTAAAAATCCTGACTCCGGACAAGAAGTAGAAAACGACTCCGGACCAGAAGTAGCTCCATGAGAGCTGAAGTGTTATCAAACTTGCCCACCTACAGAAGAATCTTTTTCAATAGGAAACCCTATCGGAGTTTCTGGAGAAACCAGATTCCCAGAAACTTCTTGGCTTTTCCAAGGCAGCTCCTCACTCCAACCAATTCCTGACTAAATAAGTCGACCCCAAACTCACCTTCCGATTTAACCCTCGAAGCCCAAAATCTGAAAGTTTCGCCCGGAAATGAAAACTCAAAAGAACATAACTTGCCTTTATATCACAATGGATGATCGGTGGATCACATTCCAGGTGCAAAAAAGCAAGAGCCCGAGCAATGTCGACGATGATCTCAAACCGTTGGTTCCAATCCAGAACCAAAACCCTGGGCCCTCCTGCAAAAAGAGATTCTTGCAAGCTCCGATTCCGCATATACTCATAAACCAGAATCCTCTTTTTCTTCTCAGCACAGTAACCCAAGAGCGTAATCACATAAGGCGATCGTAAACCACCCAGAACCTGTAACCCGTTTTGGAACTCTCTTTCAGCCTGTAATGAAGTTGCATCAAGCATCTTAACAGCAAAAAATTTGGAGGAAAAGCTTGTCCGTGCACTAATACCGCCCCAGCAAGAGAAATCACCCACCAAAGTAAAACAGAGCAAGAGGAAGAGAAGCTTCTGATGAAATTTTCTTAGGCAGCGACCGAGCTAAATCGGAGGCCGACTCATTTCTACACCAGCTCCGAGGAATCAGTGCCTATGGCGATTTCGGGTGAATCGCAGTCGCAGTCCATCTCTCTGAAAGGGATCGCAGTCTGTCTCTGTATTCCACAAACCCAACTACAACAACTAAGAAGAAGAAGAACGATAATGGATGCGTATTTCCCTTTTATTTTGGTTAGGGGTAATTTTGTAATTACACCATGATATTTGTGAAAAAGGAAAAATGGCCGTTTCCCCTTTTGTTGATAAATTTAATAAGAATATAACAGTCCACATAGGTTTAGGGGTAATATGAATAATTGTTGTCAAACTTTTAGGTCCATGTGTAAACAAATTTCATAGTGGTGTTATAAGTAATTTATCCAAAAAAATAAAGGAAAGGAAAGGAGAAGAAGGCCGGGTATAAGAAAGAGAATGGGGAATTATGGGAAAGAGAAAAATAAGGGAAAAGAAAAAAAATATAAATAAAAAGATAAACACTGAGGGGGTAGGAGAGAGAGTGTGATGTTTTATTAATAATATTTTTATTTTTTTTTTACCTATCGCGAATAAGAAGAATGGGGAACAAGATAAAGGTAAAGTTATCTTTTAAAATTTAGTCTTAACACTGTTAACTGAATGGACCTTTCTGTAATACATTTATGAAATTAACGATGGTATTTTAGTTGTCCAAAAACTAGTAGATGATAAGTGTAATTAGTCTATAATCTAAGGATAATACGTGTTCCTTTTATTGAGAAAAGCAATGTTTTTGGTTGTTATGCTATGTTTTACTTCCTTAGGAGTCATGGTATAATTGTTGTAACTAAGGATGGAATATCATACAAGAACTATCTTTTGAATGATCCAACAAGAAAAAGAATCAGTGACTTTACGCTAAATGACGATCAAACTGGATCGAACAAAAAAATGCCAGAACTAAGGTTCAAATCAAATCAAAAAATGAAATATTTCTGGAATGAATCAAATCAAATAAAAAAAAGGCTGACAAGAGAATCGCCCAAAAATGAAAATGTTATTAACCAATCGATTAATTGCGAAGCCAATTCTTCTTCGTGTGACAAATCTTTCTCTTTATCTTTCTAAACTTATTTTGGATATCCGGAGTCTTTCTCAAATCTTCCAAATCATATTTCTTTGATCTATCTATTGCGTTTTTTTAGAAAAAAAAATCGGAGAGGAGTAAAGAAAGCGTCTGAATCGTCTCTTATGCGTACGGGCATAGGAGACCTGGCGAAGACCACATGATGAATGCCACCTGGCGCCCCTTTAATCTAAAGGCCGAAGGCAAATAGAATGGATCTAAATACCGTGGATTGTGCTACACAAAATACGACGATCATGAGTGAAATAGAGAAGATAAAAAAGAGAGGATCATTATCTCTCTTCTTTCTGAAAATGAAATCCCTAACTTCTACTCGCTCTTCGACCAGAGAAGAAATGAAATTTTCTTCGACAATTCCAACCCTTTTCCTTCACCCGTCTTACCTCAAACACCCTACAAAGTTAGAATGAAAAAATGAGGAAATTAATTTTACTCATGTAATCTCTCTCTTAAATGTCTAAGGTGTCTCTCCTCTCTTCTTTAAATGTCTCGAGTGTCTCTCCAACTTCATAGCATGTAATGGAACTCATCTTTGTTCTCTCATCTCCTTCTTGAAATCAAAAATCCGCATGTTCTTTTTCAGCACCAAAGAGTAACACTACCTGAACTGATGCTCATGGCTGTTCTGAAATCCTCTTACAAATCTCTGTAAGATATTTTTATGGGTTAAATTAATTATAAAGTTAGTTGGTTCAGTGGGAGTCTAGTTACAGGTAGACCAGTTTAAGTATGATTAGAGATGGACCAACCTGATCCACTGTGGGACTGGTCCAGGGTTGGGGTGGTATTATAAATACTAATGGTTAGAGTCCCCACAGCCACGGTGTTATTTTCTTCTCCTGTTCCCATACGCAGAGAGAAAGTCAAGGGATCCCAACAGGCTGTGGAAGACTCTGATCCAAGCATTCAAAGCAAAGATAACAATCGAAAATCAATCTACAGCAAGAGGTATGTGTCTTATCAACTCTTTTCAATACCCATTGTATTCTAGTAATCTGTGTGGTGTGTTCAATAGGGTTCATGGAAAATCCCATGGGAAAAACCAAAGAAGATCTGAAAAAGTTTACAGTGGTATCAGAGCCAACTACACAGACCTAGAATCGATGGAAAAACATTGTTAAAACTTTATGTTTGATTGGATTGAAAAATGGAGAGATTTTTCTCTCAAATTTTTTGTATGAACCTGTCTAGGGTTTGGACCCTCAAAAAAAAAATTTCGGACCGTTAAAAAGTAAAATAAATTTTATAGGATTGTAGGTCTCGGAAAGACGGAGCCGGCGACATAAGGTTAGTTGCTGGAAGTTATCTGACGCGCTCTCACGTGCCGCCTGAAAAAGCGCATGAGATCCACGCGCCGACGGCAATTAAAAAAAAAGGCAAAGGTAGGGCTGACGTCACCTGGTCAGCCCCGTACTGGACCAAACCGATCTTGGCCATCCCAGACTGAACCAGGGCCCAGACCAGTCCGATCGGCCCAAGGGGACCCGTGAATCCGACCCGATGACCCGAATTTGACCCGGTGATCCGCCTCGATGACTCGAATTTCTGATTCGATAACCCAACCCGATGGGCCAAAAATTTTGGCCTGAGGGTCCGACCCCTCGACCCGAAAAAGTGGGTCCAAGAACCCGGATGGTGGGTTGGTCGGGCCAGTGGTTGAACCGCTGATTTACGGTTCAATTAAAAGTCCAGACCGTTTGGTTTGGCCTGGACCAAAGCTTTTAAAAAAAAGGTTTTAATTTGTGGGTTCGGTCCGCCCATAACCGAGCCCGGCCAGACCGAACCGACCCAGGGCTGAACCGCCCTGAACCGGTTCAGGATGCAAGAATGCAAGTGCCGACTTTGATCGGCGATTGTGGGAGCTAGGAGCGTTGGATTTTGACGCAGTTTTTTGCGTTGGGTTCGTATTTTGATGCTTTACAGTTTGATACATAGTTTGACACAGTTTGGTGATTTGAGAAATTTATTTTGATTAAAAGGTGTCTCCCAGTTATTTTTGTACCAGATACTTGTAAAAGGTTATGTGTGCATGATATTTTGTTTATTGACCCACAATGTGCTGCAAAGTAGGGTTTAGGGATATCACTGTGGAATTAGGTGGAACCCACCAAAATGGTACACCTAGTTTCAGTATGATGTCTTCAAATTTAAAGTTCATGTATTTGTAAATACTTGTGTAAGGGCGACGTATACCCAAAGGTGGCATTGTCAAGTTTTGATCAAATTAAGGTTTGTGGGTGTCATGTGAAGATTGGGTAGAATCCATCAAAGTGATACACTCAGTTCCAACATGGTGGTCCTCAAACCCCAAATTTGTGCATTTATATATACAGTAAATGATATATTTTTAATACACTGTTCTCCATGGTGTGAAAAGTAGCTAAGAAAGACAGTGTTAACCCAAAGGTGGCATTGTCAAAGTTAAAGGTATGTTCATGCACATGAGTTGAAATGATTTTGACTTTAGGAAGTCTCATTAACCCAAAGGTGGTGGGATTTTCGAGAGTCATTATTCTTTCGCAGTCACTGCACATAAACTGAGAAGATCACTGCATGTTTATCCCAAAGGAGAATGTGTAGTTGGTTAACTCTTGAAAAAGGATATTTATTTGCATGAATGGTTTATATGATTAATGCAAGTAAATGGTGTGTATATGAGTCTTCAGTTGTTTGATACTGTATTTAAACTTATACGTTGATGTGTTCATCTAAGTATGACTGTCTCAAAGAATGTCTTGATATCTATCTTTTTCTATTCGGGACAAAGTATAAATAAATAGATATTGCATGTGTTTATATGAGTCTTGTGTAATTTATCTATTGCAAGACATTTGTGTTTGGACTCATATAATGATGATGGTTTATGTCTCCTAGGATATTTGTCTCAATGAATGTACTATATGGTTTGGTAGTTTCTTTCCCACTCTTATTCTGACAAAGATTAAAATTTATTATGAAAAGGTTGGAGAATAGTCTAGGATCGTTTGACCTAGATGTTTCTTTCATAGTAGTTTACATAATTTGTGAGGTATTCTACTATTGAGGTTATGTGTAGCAGTATTAAGATGAGAAATATTGCGAAGGAATTATCTAAGAAAAAAAAATCCAAAGGATAAGAATAATGTTTTAGAGGGGGTCGAAAAATAGTTTATTAACTTAGCTCTCTAGTACCAATTATGTTGGAAATGGTAATGTGAGGAAGTATTTTTGGGAACTATCAACTATCATTGAAAAGCTCAAGGACAATGAGACCAATGTAATTGATATATTAAATTTTTTATTCCTTGCTAGAAAATATATTTAGATCTAGGTGGCTTACATTACCAAAGGGGAGAAATAGCTAGTGATAAGACTGTTGTTGGGTAACTCTAAGGAGGATTACTTAAAGATGGGTAGATTGACCAAAGATATGTGATTTGACTAAATATTATTAAGCCAGATAAGCATATCTAGAAAGGGATAACGATTCTTGGACTCCCTAGGTATTTGCGGTAGGAGGGTCTTGAAGACTGTTGGCTTGAATATTGTAAAGTTTTTTTTTACATTCAAATGTTTTTTCTGCTCTTGATTTTACTTTGTTTTATGTTTATTGTTTGACTTAACATATTGTTCCCATATTAAAAATGTAATGATGTTATTTGAAATATCGGAATGTAAAGTTTTTCTTTTCAATTAAATTGAAAGAAATTATGCTTATGATGTTGTAAGGTAAATGACTGATGTAATTGATCGTATTTGTTATGTGATGTGGTGAATAGTATTTCATGTTTGACTGTGCAATCTTAGGTTTGACTAGTTGTACCAGTCATAGTTGATCTTTAGGGCAATGTAAAGACAGGTTGAAAAGGTTTTCTTGAAATGGTTGAAAAGGTTTTGTCTGTGAGAGTCTTTAGATTCTCTTAATCAGTGGGAGTGTTTAGATCTGCTTGGTTAGTGGGAGATCTGGTAATTGATGGTTTATCTGTAATTGATTGTTATGCCTGTGGTTTAATGGGCAGGATTATTGGTGAGCATTTATTGTTTATATGTATTTTTGATTATTTAAGACATGTCAAAATTGCAAGGTGGTATTTAGCCAAAGAAGACGGTAAGCCAAAGTATGATATTAGTCCAAATTGGAGGCGGTTTGCCTATAAAAAGTTAGATAATATCAAAGTGCGTTGATCTATAAAGATTTTAAGGTAACGGGTGATAGGAAATAGAGTGATAAACTCTTTCCACTCTTGAGTGAACCTAATAGGAAACAATCAAATAGAGAATAATATTCCAAGCACAATAAAATCCACACACATACCACAAGAAATTTTTACGTGAAAAACCTCCCCAATGTGAGGAGTAAAAATCACGGGACCGTAGTCTACTCAAATCTCTTCACTATCACCAAAATATGGGAATACAAGAGTCTTCTCTAGTTAGAACTAGAGGCTTACAATGACATCATTCCTCAAGAACACAATATTCTTGGCATATATCATCTAAAACATCTAGAACAACATGTTCTAGGAATACACCATCAACAACCCAAATATCAAGATGAAGATTGAAAGAGATCTCACCCGAGTAGGTGAAAACATTGATTATCGGACTGATCTAGAAGACTCCAATCGTCAATCGCACCGTTCAGAATGAAGAACTCTCTGTTACGAATCTGATGTCCAAATTTCAGTTCAATCGGACCACGGATGACCTTCCGTTCCTCATCTTGATTGAAACCACGCAGCTTTCTTCTCTTCTCTGTTTTGGGCGAACAGCAACTCACTTAACCTCTCTTTCTCTCCTTGTTTCATTCTAATAGGGTTAAAGAGATAAAACCCTAATTCAACTATAAATAGGAAAGTTACTTAAGACCCCCTTACTCTTAATGGGCTTATAAGTAATGGGTCATCCTCTACATAAGAGGGAAATCCAACCCAACAACGGGATCGTGGTAATTCGATCATTGGACTCAAGTATTCATCTCAAAGTGATTTATGTCATTAAGTAGACCTTTGTATGTGACTGACAGAAGGGGGTACACCGGATGTGTAGGAGTACTTTCTGCTGTTGTTCGACATTGATAGACTTGATAACTGAATCAAAGTAAAGGATGATTTTGGTGCAATTAGATTTCATGGCCACATTGAATCAATGGTGAGTTTATAATTAATATAGCCCAAGTGAGAGATTGTAAGATATTTTTATGGGCTAAATTAATTAAGGTTAATTGGTTCAGTGGGAGTCTAGTTACAGGTAGACCAGTTTAAGTATGATTGGAGATTGACCAACCTGGTCCACTGTGGGACTGGTCCAGGGTTGGGGGTGGTATTATAAATACCAATGGTTAGAGTCCCCACAGCCACAGTGTATTTTCTTCTCATGTTCCCATATGCAGATAGAAGGTCAAGGGATCCCGACAAGCTGTGGAAGACTCTAATCCAAGCATTCAAAGCAAAGATAATGGTCGAAAATCAATTTACAGCAAGAGGTATGTGTCTTATCAACTCTTTTCAATACCCATTGTATTTTAGTAATCTGTGTGGTGTGTTCAATAGGGTTCATGGGAAATCCCATGGGAAAAACCAAAGAGGATCTGAAAAAGCTTACAATCTCAACCAATAAAAAAAAAAAAGAATTTTTGTTTATTTGACTTCTTAAAAGAACCAACCAACCAACCCAATCAACATATAAGCAAGACTTCCTTCTTTCAGAAGTTCCTCACCCGCTCGTGGCTACTGCACAACCCCATCTCATTCTGCTTTCCACATCCAATGATATCTCATAGAGAAAAGTTATAAAACAAGAACAAGAGGCCAGGGCCACATCCATCAGTCCGTTGTTGTAATCGTTCATCCTCATGAACCTAACGAGTTCGTTCTCAAGTTGCAGATAACAATGTCGGTGGATAGTGCCTATGACAACAAACAAAGCATGATAGTAGCACAGTTTTTGCTAGAGATGAGCGAAGACGATGAGCTTTCTTGATTTCATTGGAGTACCTACATCAACTACGGGTGCCACTGTTGTTGTACCGATCAATGGAGCAGAGCTTCAGGAACAAAGAAGAACAAAGGACAGTAGAAGACAGTAGAAGTTAGGGATTTCAATAAAGAAGAGAGATAAAAGGGAAGAAAAAAGAAAATGTATGTGTGTTGTTCGTATAGGTCCAAATCTATACTCCCCAAATATTTACAGCCTTTAGATGGGAGGAAGGCTACGTGACATTCATCAAGTGATCTCCGCTAGGTCTCTTATGCCCGTACGCATAGGAGACTATTCGGATGTAGAAAGAAGAGGGAGGAGCATAGGAACAAAAAAAAAAAAAGGCAGAAGAAAAGCAAGCAATTGGGGGATTATAGAAGAAAATAAATCTCTCTCCTCTCAAGGTTGATTGGCAATGGCAACGAGGTTTCTTTCTCATGCAATCAGTTGACAGCGGTAGTAAGAAGAAGGACAAGCATATCAAAGAGGAGAAAAGGAAAAAAATGTAGAGAAGTAAATTGGATAAAGAAAGTGGAAGCAAATCGGAGAAGAGTAGTGTGCATTTTTTTTGTTTTTTTCGGCATAATCTTCTACCTATTCAGACATAATCTTCTCACTATTATGACATAATCTTCTCACTATTATGACATAATCTTTACTGTTTCAATCTGGCTATGCTAGCGGCAGCAACCTTCTTATAGTGGTGGCAAAGCATCTTCAATCGGTCTGGCTCTAAAGTTTTCTGACTTCATGAGGTAGCAAACGAAGTGGATCTAACTAAACGATGTTTTATAAAGTAGGGACATTTAATTTATCTACCGAAAAAACAAAAAAAAAAAGGTTTTATAAAGTAAGGGGAATTAATGATATTACCATGAAAAAGAAGTGGGTATATATTGTTAAGCCAGACTATAGAGGGTGTGGATGAAATTTTCTCAGAAGCAAATTACACAAACCATTCCAAGGTGAGAGGGGCGGCTGTTTCTCCAAGCATCGTTGTGTATATTAATGTTCCTCTACCGTCTGTCGTTAATAATCATTGGTTATATGGTAAGAACGGATCAGGCTTGTCTCAAGTTCGGAATGAACTTGAGACTTGTCTGGGTTGGTTAGATGGCCGACACATGGCGGGTCGATTAGATGGCCGACACATGGTAGGTCGGTAGATCCAATGTGGCAGGTCAGCAACTTAGTTTTATTTTTTATTTTTTTATATTTTTCTAGACAATAACTCTTACATGCCGAGCCACTTTTACATGCCAAGCCATGACCTGCCATGTATCAGCCATTTATCGGACATTGATAAGTCTCAAGTTCATTCTGAACAGTGTCAAGTAGCCAGATCTGGTAAGAACGGTAAACCGCAGCTCCTGATCCGGACATCTGGTTCGATTTGGGGGAATGAAAAACATTGAATTTGAGGACTCTGGCCGGTACACAGTCAAATTGTGACAGACATACAATACAGAAATGTATACGTACTACAGAGATTATACTCACTCTTCTGCTTAAATATGTGCATGGAGGACGCGTGTCACGCCAAATCAGCGGCCGAAAGCTTTGTCTAAATTCACTTACCGTCAGATGGAGTTTCGGCTCAAGCAACGTGGTTAATTCTAGTCAGCCATCCAACGATCTAGATCCATTCCAGCAAAAGTTTTGTTGACCCAAGATGGGTTTTATAGTTCCCTTCATCAAGAACAACGATGACAATTCGTCTCAAATCATTGACAATTTTCAAATAATACCCTGTAAATTTATCATTTTCTGCTCTTTACTGCTGAATTTCATCTCCTCCGCGTCTTTACTTTCAATCTCTCTAAAAATTTGCTTTTTGTATTGCTTCCTTTTCCATTGGATCTAGAATGTTTCTCATTTAGTTATTGTTTAGATTTCCAAGCTTCGGATTTGCTTTGTGGTGGAATTGGGATTTATCTTCTGAATCATCAGCTTTACTAACTTCTGCGGGGGTACGTTGTTCTTTGATTCGTTGAATTCTGCTTTATAGGGCTTGACATGTATTCTCGGACGTGATTTTTTTTTTGTTTGGGTACCTCAGTTGTAGTTTGTGTCGAGGAGGTGATCAATTCGAGATGAGCATTTTCGACGGGCTGCCTATTTCAGCGGATAGATCTGTAAGTTCCCCCCTCCCCTTTTTTGGATGAATTTACTGGTAGTGCAAGCGTTTCGATGTTATCCTGTATTGGTTCAGTGGTGATTTAGATTATCGGGAACTGAAATTCTGAAATTCTCGTTTTACAGTTGTTCGGTCAGTGATTATATTTTTGTTTTGTCAATTTGGCGATGAAAATTAGAATGTGCCACTTTTGTTGGTTCCGAAGGAAGATAACGCACCCAATAGAGCCTACTCTTCCAAATTCCTATATGTAAAAAAAAAAAAACAAAAAAAATTAGTTCCAGAGTCTAATAACCTGATTAAATTGATAAACCATGTCTAGTCATGAAGGCCAATAAAGTTTTTTAAAAAAGGACGCTTGCCTTGGCATTGGATTTTGGTGCTGCATTAATAGCAATTACCACTACTTCTTTTGAATGCTTATACACCCACTTAATTATTCCAGAGATTCTTGGTGCTCGTCATCTATTTCTTATGTATTCTGATATTTGCTATTGGTTAATTTAGTATTTGAAGGAGGAGCTGTCAAGGGTAGATGAAAGCTGGGCAGCTGCACGCTTTGATTCCTTACCTCATGTTGTCCATATCTTGACATCAAAGGATAGAGAAGGTGAAGTAGCGAGCTTGAAGGAACAAAGTGAAATCATTGAAGAAGTTGTGGATGAAGTTGTGCATGCATACCACAGTGGTTTCAACAAAGCAATTCAAAACTATTCCCAGGTCTCTGATGGTTTTTCCCAGACTTTGTTTCTTTGTCATGTGTTGCCTTGTAATTGGTCTTGATTGTTTGCTGTTTTGATTGATGTGTAAGGTTGTGTACATTATCTTTTCTTTCTCTTAATTGTCATGCAATTTTTCATTAAAAAAGATGATGGCAATTTGCTTAAATACGTCACTGAGAATTTCCTAGTTGCATTTCGAATAATATTTAATTGGCTACCCAGCTTATCTAGATTATATAATATTGATATGATGTGACTGAGGTATGTGCCATATACGTACGTAGTGCTCATTCATGACATGTTTTCTAATACTTTGTATTTTTACTAACTGAACCGGGGTTTTTACTTTTTAGTTATTATGATGTAGGATAATAAAACTATCTAATAGGTAAGGACTGGGATGGGCAGCAACATACATAACATGCAAACATGACTAGAATCATGATAACCATATGTAAGAAACATTATAAGCCTAGGTAACATGCTTTCAACTTGTTATGGAGTCTGGCTCTACCCCTCGGCATAGTTTCACCTTGTGGCGTGCATTGACCATGTCTTTGCCAACCAGATCTTTGTTATGCAATAAGGGCATTATCCAGAATGCTAGATGTGGCTTATGCTGGGCTTGTGATGAAGATGTCCAACACCTCTTTTTCGAGTGTCTGTTCTCCAAAAGAAGCTTGGGAAAGGTGCTTGAGAAATGCTGGCCTCACAGAAGAAAAATCCACCTTTTTGATCAGGAATGGAGATGGATTGCCAAAAATTTAAACGGAAATCCTCCAGTGACACTGTAGTCAAATTGGCCTTTGCAGTTACAATTTATCACAAATGGTTCGAGAGTAACATCAGATTTTGGGTAGGGAAGTCTAGATCCTATGCTCAAATCTGGGAAGCCATCACTTTTGATGTTCGCGGAACGGTCCTCCCCTCCCCCATTCCCTCCTCCCTTTCCCTGCTTTCCAAGAACGATAGATTTATTCTGTCTTCTTGGGATCTCCCTTTTGGTTAAAGTTTCAGGCTTTGGTTTTGGTCTGCTTTAGGGGCATTGCCCTTTGTATGGAGTCTAGTTCTACCCCTGGGGTACTCAGATTTGGTTCTTTTCCCGGTTCGGGGTGCTGTTAATATATTCATTTATTCACCTAAAAAAAAACATGCTTTCAACTTAACACTAGTCAATTAGGCTTTATGTGAGATCAAAACAAACAACAGGTTAAGAAGTACTACTATGCTAGAACTCTCTGCAATCCTAAAATTGCGAGATTAAATGCTTAGCAATAAAATAACCTATGAGCATTTTTAAAACATAATTATTCTCAACATAAAAGGAGAGGAAAACTAACCATAACATGCTATAATTGACGGTTCCAGTGTAAGATATACCCATGTAGTTGCTGTCTAGGTTAGCAATAAACCAAACACAACAATATACTATGGCAGATATTATGTAGGAAATATTACAGCAGAAACATTATGTAAAAGAAAAAAAACAACCCAACAGTGGGTTCAGCACTATGATAGAGACAAAGGGGTGGGGAAAAACATACAAAGAAGATAAAAAGGGGGGGAGGGTAATATTCTGCCGAAAGTAACAGCCGGGGTGTTACCGTAGCAATAAGAGGGGGGGTATGTTCCGTAACAGAAAACAAGGAGAGAGGGGGTGCTGCCGTTTGGAGAGGAGAAAAAGGGGGGGGGGGAAGAAAAGAATCTGTCGAAACAGAGAAGGGGGAGGGGAGGGTACCGCCTAGAGAGAGAGGGAGTGAAATTGAGAAAAGAAAAAGAAAGAGAGGGGGAGGGAGAGGGAGAGAGAGATCATGTGAGAGAGAAAAGAAACTTGTGAGAGAGAGAGAGAAAAGTCGAGAGCTTTCAATTTCTTCATTATTCAATAATCATCTAATTAATTTCATTAATAAAACCTGCCTTTATATGGCTACAATTCTAATTATCAAATAACTCCAAAAGATCAATTAGAAAAGAGAAAAAGCTGCCTATTATTTAGGCTACTAACTAACAGAAGGATAAATAAGAGTCCACGTCTGAAAAGGGGGGGGGGGCACATCTCTAATATAAAATAAAACCAATACCGCCTCTAATAGAGGAAACAAATAACCACGCAACAAATAAAAAAAAAGAAAAAAAGAAACAGAAAACGAAATCATATCGTGTGATGTCCTCATCATATTATGTATCTCATAGGAGTTCAGAATTATTTTCTTGTGGACATATCTGATTTAGATTTTGCTGACAAATGTTAAAATGCAACGGCATTGATGATGTGAGTTCTCCCTTTGAAACACAGGCTCACGAGGTCCATCCCGAACCTCTGTCTCGCATGGCTTCAAAAAAATCTCCAATTTTGGGTGAAATATAATATTTTAATTTTCCTTGAAGTGAAATTGAAACCTTATGCGCATACTTCATTTACAATAACCAGTTGAAATTGGGAAATATTTTGCCAACGTCTATATCATTTGGTCATTTGTTTTAAATCCCTGAAATTTCTTCTTCTTCTTTTTTAAGTAAATCAATACAACATTGTGTTCAGGTCAATAAACAAAAAGTAAGCATAATCACTCCTACACTACAAATTATCCCATAAAAATATTATGCTGGAACTATGATATTAACAAGTCTTATGAGAAGGGAGAATGAATTCTTGTTCTCACTCATACTCTTTGCTACTTTGGTCTTATTGGTCCCCATCTGAAAAGGTATTTGTTAGGGTCCTCCTTGGTTCTTGGATTTTTCTAAGCAGGATAACTGTAAGTAGGTGCATCATAGACACTGTGCTGTCTGATGGTAATTGATTTATCCTCTTTTCCACAACAAAGAAGTGGCAGTGCCCTGTGTGGTCCATGCACCGAGAAATTGTGTTCAGAGCTTGGAATGACATGTTTGCATATCATTTTTGGTGGATGTATATAAGTAATAGGGTGAAGGTGAATATACTCAAACAGTTCTAGTGAATCAGTTGGTGTTGCACTTTTGGTTATTTTAGCAATTAGCAAGCCTCCTGTTCCTTTTTTTGTGATGAAATGGCTTACATTCTCAAGTACTTCATTTGATATAATCTGCTAGATGTTGTTGATCCCCCCCCTCCTTTTTTTTTTGTGTGTGTGTGTGTGGTGGAGGTAACCATTGAGCCCTTAAATATTTGTTTATGACCCTTTCCTTTCTTTCAGATCTTGCGGTTATTTAGTGAATCAACTGAAAGCATTGCTGTCTTAAAGACCGATTTGGAAGATGCAAAGAAGCTTCTTGGCTCCCGCAATAAGCAATTGCATCAGTTGTGGTATCGGTCAGTTACATTGCGCCATATAATCTCACTGCTGGATCAAATTGAGGGAATAGCTAAGGTATGTGCTTTCTAATTTCTTTCTAAATATGTAGTCTGTATTAGACGTACCTTTTGCTGCTTTCTCATCCAGAAGTAACAAGAAAATTGGTATAAATTAGTCTCACCTCTTTTCTATGTGTGCATTATTGACCTTTCAGCATGCAGAGGTTCACTAAAGTGTATTTATGGTTTTCATGGGGATCATGATTCTGCATACAGTGCTTGTTTTTTTTATTGTGGAGCTTTTCCTCCTTGGCTAATGGATATAAGGGTGAATGCATTGGGGCAAAAAAAAAAAAAAGTTTTTGATTTTGGTGTGATGCGGGATCCGGGTTGAGAAAACCCTAATTAGATCCGCTGTGGATCTACCCAAATAATATGAAAGCTTGATTCAATAAACAGTGGCAGAATTGTAATAAACCCAAAACTCAACTAGTAATGGTAATTTCGTAATTAGTCAGAACTTTTTAACAACTTGAAGAAACCAAACAAAGCTTTAGAATAAAACAGAATTAGATATATAAGCTAGGGGCAGTTTGGGAAAGTAGCAATTAAAACAATAACTCAATAAAATTGTAGCTTTTGTTTTCAAGCCCTTGACAGGAGAGAGAGGCGGAAACCAGATTTGTTGGAAGAGAGGAATCTCTCTCGTATGAAGCCCAAATAGTCTGAAATTTCAGGGAATGAATCGCAATCCTCTGGTCAATCGGTTCCTACCAATTTTTGGTTCCAAACAACAAAGAAATAAAGAGCATCGAAGGACTGAAATTGATCCTGGCGGTAAAGGGAGTTGCAGGTTTGATTTGCAGCTTGATTCTCTCAGCCTAGATGCCTTCAGCAGGTAAGCACCAGGGATTAGAATCGCCTATGGGAAAGGAAATCTCACCCAAACTTGCACTGGAAAAGAAGAAGGGATGAGGAAGATCGAAGGGTTTTTAATGGGCTGGGGTTTACCGCTAAAACAGGGGAGGGAAATAATGAAGAAAAAAGGAAAAAGTAGGAAGAGGTAGGAACTAGGAAGAGGAAAGAGGGGAAAGACAGCCTAGGAGATGGCTGCTCCTGTTCACAGAGGCAAAGGAGAGAGAGGGAAGGAGAGAGGAGAGGAGCTACAGCTCGTACACACACCATAGGCCATACTGGCACTACTTTTCTAAATCAATTCTTCATTCTTCAAATCTCTCCTTGAATGGTGTTTGGTTACATATATTTAAAGGAAAAGACATATAAAACTTAACAAAAATAAAAATGACTGAAATGGAAATCCTAAACCTATGGTTGCCTATTAAGACAAGAAGAAAACTAATTTAAATACTTAAAATAAAATCCTACTTAAATGTTTCATCTAAATTCCTAAAAATAAAAGATTACAATCATTCCAATTAAATCCTAGAAAGATTCTAATCCTTGCCCATCTCAACTTGTGGGCCCGCTGCTGCATCATGGTGTTTATATGCTTTTTTGCCAACTAACAAGTGCTAAGAGTAATTTTAAATTTTAATGTAAACATTGCATAAATGGGTAGCACTGTGCGCTCTTTTCCTTTATGAGGAATAGAAATATTTGTGCCGTTGATACAGTGAAGAGGATGTTTTGCAGTAAACAAGTTTCTACAAAGAAAAATTCCACAATGTATCTGCTTAAATTGTGGAAGAATTTTTCTGTGAGAGTGTGAATGACAATATAGTATTTTGTTCTTTTACCTGACTTACTTATTTCCATGCTTTTAAGTATCTATACGATACGCCCCGTATCCATCGATACGTATCCGTATCGACAGTGGTTGATATGATACTCTTCGATACGTATCTCTTTTTTTAAAACAAAAAGTGTATCCACATGTATCAATTGTATCGAATTGATACGGTTCAATACACTTTGATACGGTCGATACACTTATGTTTCCATTCTCGCAAAACATAAGATACACTTACCGATACGACTATATACACCTCGATACGGTCCGATACACCTTGATACGGTCGATACACACTTATAAAGCTTGATATAGCTGATTTTATTCCACTTTTTTGGTCTTCTTCCTTGTTGAAAACCTACAGTTCATGGGAATCAAAGGTTGTAGCTCATTGAATGTCATCAACTATGCCTTTAATCCTTGGAAATACTTCAAGATGGCTTATTATAGTTTTTTTATGCTTAAAAATTGTGTTTTGTATGTTCCCTAATCATTCCCATGTGTATCTTATCCCGTATCCTAGCGTATCTTAGCGTATCCACGATACGATACGATGCGATACGTCTCTTAAAATTGCCCGACCGATACGCTACCGATACACGATACTTTAATCCTTGCTTATTTCTCCCCCCTCTTTGAGAATTGCATTGAATATGGGAAGAACAAGCCTCTTTTCTGTTTATTCTGGTATGTGTGATTTCAACTTATAGTTCAGTCTTGAGGAGTTGAAGAGTGGAACGGAAGGATTCATTTCAGAAACTGTATAAGTACAATCCAACATGAACGATGGGGAGGAATTGTGCCATTACGCCATGTTTTCATCTCAGTGTTAATTGAAAATGTCATTGGTGTAACTTAAATCACAAAAACTGTGAACCAAGAACAGAAACCGAAAGAAGGAGAATGAGAGAAGAAAGAGAGGAGAAAGCTGGATTGATTTTGCTAGTAGAGGCAGAATCAGTTGGTATATTGCTCTTCTCCTAGCAGTTTGTATTTATAGATAAAAAGAAGAGGGAATAGGGATAGGTTTAGGACTCATGATAACTGATAAGGAGTCCTAGTTACATAAGAGATAAGAATTACATGCGTTATCTTGACAAGAAATCCTGAAAAATAATAACTCCTAGTTACATAATGTTTCTAGACTCCTAGTTACATATAATGAAAGGGAGATAAGTAGATAAAGACTTAGTCAAACTAAATCCCAAGGCCACAAGGCAGCCAGCTTAACAGCTGGCCAGCACCAATCCCAAGATGGGATTGGCGTTAGATAGCTAGCTCGGGATTGGGAATGGACTCTGGTGATCAGGTCTATTCCCTTATAGCAATATTAACACCCTCCTCAAGCTAGAGCATATAAGTCACCATGCCGAGCTTGGAGTAGTTCAATTGAAATGCCAAATCAAATAAAGATTTTGTCAAGATATCAACCAATTGATTTGAAGAAGAGACAAAGGGGGTGACCATTATTTTATTCACAACCACATCACGAACAAAATGACAATCAAAGAGTAGCTGCGACATTAGTGCATTCATGAAAAACAGGAATACCGACAATCCAAAGAGTAGCTTTATTATCCCAAAACTCTTAATGGGTTGGGATACTGGGAATCCCAACTTTTGAAGAAGAGACTTCAACCACACAAGTCCTACAGTAGTATGAGCCATGACACGATAATCAACTTCAGCACTGGAGCGGGCCACAGTAGTTTGTTTCTTACTTTTCCACGTGACCTTCCACTGACAAATGTACAATAATAAGTTGTGGAACATTTGTCACCATCAGCACCAGCCCAATTAGCATCACAGTATTCAATAATATTGATGTGCTTATGGTGAAGATAAATGAGTCTTTTGCCTGGATACTTCTTTAGATACCTTAAGATATGACAAACAGTTTCCCAGTGAACTTGCTTAGAAGTTTGCATTAATTGGCTAACTACTCTGACAATGAAGGATAGATGAAGTCTAGTAACAATAAGATGGATAAGTTTGCCAACAAGTCGCCTATACTAGTGTAAATTAGTAAAATCTTCATTGTCACTAGTTTCAAACTTTTGATGGGGATCCATTGGTGTGTCAGCCGGTTTAGAATCTTAGATCCAAGTAAGCCAGACTTGGTCAGAAGATCTAGAACATATTTCCTTTGAGAAAGATTGATACCCTTGCTACTGCGGACAACTTCGATGCCAATAAAATATAGGGGAGGCCTAAATCTTTCATCTAAAAATTGCTTGTTTAAGTAGGATTTGACCATAGTAATTCCAGATTTATCATCTCTTGTAATAATAATATCATCAACGTAAACAACTATAATAACAACTTTAGAATGGCGGTGCCGAACAATTATAGTCGTCAGAGTAACATAGAGAGAAGCCATAGTGTGTAATAACAGAGCTGAATTTTCAAACTAGGTATGTGGTGATTGTTTCAACATATATAGCTTTGTCAAGTTTGCAAATTTTGGTAGATATCTCCCTCGGAATAACACACCCAACCAAGGAGATAATAACATACAAAATTGAGACGAGCAACAGGGGAAAACATCTCAAAGTAATCAACACCATATGTTTGAGTGAACCCTTTGGCAACCAGGCGAGCGTTAAGACGCTCAACAAACCCATCAGGATTATGCTTAATAGTGTAGACCCAGCGGTAGCGTACAACCAACTTCCCAACAGGTAGATCAACAGGTGTCCATGTATGACGGGAGAGCAAGGCATCCATTTTAGCGTCCATAGCCACTTTCCACACCAGATAAGATAAGGCTTGGAGGCGGGTGAAAGGAACAAAGGTGGTAGATATAGAAAAAACAAGGCTATGGGCAAAGATGGGGAGATGTGAAGTAGTAACAAACAGTTCAATAGGATATGTAATTAGGGAATTCTGGGTACAAGTACGCGTACCTTTGCGAAGAGAAACAAGGAGATCATGGGAGATTGCAGCACTAGGGGTAGGCGGAGTGGTGGATAGAGTACGAGCTGAAGCGAGAACCAGATCCGGAACTGGAGTAGGTCCGAAGCAGACTGCTCACGTCGTTGATAGACCTGCTGTGTAGGTGGCAGAGTGATGAAGGCTATGGTCGTCAGATGTGGTGACCAATGGTAGTTGAGGTGTAGTGGGAGGCGTAATGGTAGTAACAGGAGTAGGATAGTAAGGTGTATTTTCAAAGAATGTGACATCATCACTGACAAAGTGACGTCGAGTAACCGAGCCGTAGCACTTGTAGCCTTTCTGAGTCCGTGAATAACCAAGGAAGATGCGCTTGATGGACTCGGGAGACAGTTTATCCGGCTGAGGCTGTAACATATGCGCAAAATAGAGTCAGCCAAATACTCAAGGAGGTACAATAAATAAGGGAGCAGTAGTATAAAGGATAGAATATGGAACCTTGTTTTTAAGCACAGATGATGGCATACAATTAGTAAGATAGCAGACAGTAAGAATAACATCACTCAAAAAATACTTAAGAATATGCATGTGAAACATGAGTGACCAAGCTACTTCTAAAAGATGCCTATTTTTACGTTTAATAACTCTATTTTGTTGAGGAGTGTAGGAGCAGTTAGTTTAATGAATCATGCCATTAGCAAAGCAAAAATCTGAAATGACACGTTGAGTATATTCAAGAGCATTATCAATATGAAAGATACAAATAGATGTAACAAATTAAACCTTTATTTCTTGATAGAAACCTTTGAAAGTAGTAAGAAACTTAGAATGATCCTTAAGTAAATAAAGCTAACTCATCCTAGAATTATCATCCACAAAACTTACAAAATAATAATAACCTAGTTTATTAGGGACACGACATGGACTCTAAATGTCAGAATGTACTAGAGAAAATGGAGACAAACTATAAAACTCAAGATGGGCCGAAAAAGACAAGTGGTAATGTTTGCCTAACTCATAAGCTTCACACTTGAGATGAGAGAGAGGCTTGCAACTAGGTATAAGGGTTTTCATCTTGGAGAGTGAGAGATGGCCAAGCTAGTGATGCCATTAAGGTGGTGTGGTAGCAGTAGAGGTGGTATCAGTGGTAGTAGTCGATGCAATATGCTCCAAGTAATAAAGACCGGCGTGCTCAAGTCAGCCACCAATTGTTTCCTTGGTATTGAAATCTGAAAAACACAATAAGAAGGTAAAAAGTCACTGGTGAGTTGAGTAATAAATACAAGATTGAGAGGTAATTTAGGAACATAGAGAACAAACAACAAGGTCATGGAAGGTGTTAAGAAAACCCTTCCATGTCCAATTAAGTGGATGGATGATCCATCAACAAAATAAACAGGGACAAATGTAGTATTGTCCTTAAAGGAGGTAAAGATTTTGGACTTACTAATCTTATGACTAAAGACTCCAGAATCAATGATCCATGAAGTACTTGTGGAAAATATCACCAGTAGAGGTACTTGTGGCAGTATAATAAGACCAGCAGTAGTGACTTAGTAGATCAGTGGAGCAGATCAGAACAGATCTGCGATCAGACTAATATCGAGAACAGCTGGCAGCAGTAGCAGTGAAGCAGATCAGATCAGATCACGTCAATATAGAGTACATCAGAGTATAACCTGTTGCAGCCGTGGAGCAGATCAGAACAGATCTGTGATTAGATCAGTATTGAGAATGGTATTGGTATAATCAGTTGCATAAAAATAGTAGATCAGACCTTTCGGTGGATCAGCAGAGAATAAATATCAGAACAGGAGCAGTAGCAGATCAGATCTAAGTGAGATCAGATCTAATGAGAACTGAGCAGCGGCAGTAGTAGCAGATGAAGGTGACAGTAGCAGATCCTAGACAGCAGTAGCAGTAGCAGTAGGTAGCAGTAGTAGTAAGCATACCCAGTTTCATACTTGTTAAAAACTGGGTTTAATCATAATTGTAGTGCAGGATAGGAAGAGTTTAAATGACTATCAAACCAGTAAAAGAGAGCTTTGATTAAAGTAATCAAGGCCGCTCTGTTACCATGTAACTTAAATAACAAAAACTGAGAACCAAGAACAGAAACTGAGAGAAGGAGAATGAGCACAGAACGAGAGGAGAGAGAGCTGGTTCAATTCTGCTGGTAGAGGCAGAATCAGTTGGTATATTGTTCTCCTCCTAGCAGCTAGTATTTATAGATAAAAAGAAGAGGGAATAGGGAATTAGGGATAGGTCTAGGACTCCTCATGATAAGGAATCCTAGTTACATAAGAGATAGGAATTCCATGTGTCAACATGACAAGAAATCTTATACAAATAATATCTCTTAGTTAAATAATGATTCTAGATTCCTAGTTACATATAATGAAAAGGAGATAAGAAGGAGATAAGGAGGACTTAGTCAAACTAAATCCCAAGACCACAAGGCAGCCAGCTTGACAGCTGGCCAGCACCAATCCCGAGATGGGATTGGCGCTAGATAGCTAGCTCGAGATTGGTTTCCCTTATAGAATTATTAACAATTGTAATTGATCATTATTGTTACAACTTTAGTAAGATGCTGAGAGGCTTTACCCAAAAAAAAGCCCTTGGAATTTTTTTGGCATGAACTGAAATTTTCAATTCTTAGTTTTTGAGTTATATCTTTGACAGTTTTCTTCTACTCATGATGGTTTCTCTCCTCCTATAGACACCGGCATATGATTTTTTTTTTTTTCATCATTCCCATAAATTGCATATTCTTGGCCTAGAGCCTTCATTGTTGAAGCAAGAATTGGCTCTAAACCATAGTTCAAAATCTCGGTGAGATCTCGGTTTTCTCGAAGATCTCGAGGGGGTTGAGACGAGACACCCCCTCGAAACTGTGTCTCGACCAACTTGACCAGTTCTCGAGTTGGTCTCGATTGGTCTTGACCATTTTCAACCAACTCGAACCATTTCTCGACATTTTCGACTAGTTTTCGACTGGTCTCAACATAATGTATGAATTATGATTGTATGGTCTACTTGACTACTTTGGATTTTTTGACTACGACAATTAACTAATTAAGTGCTATTATGTTTATTCTTCTCCTAAATTTGGCCTTCTTTGATCTTCTACTAGTGTAACATTATGGTTTAAATGTGTTTATATATGTTAAAATAGGGTTTCCTTAGAGTATTTGGTCTTAAAATGACCATTTTAGCCTCAAAACTGCATTTTTTTTGCCTTTCTTGGACTTTTTGCAGTTTCTCGCCGAGATCTTGGAAATCTTGTTTTTTTTTTCAAGGTCGAGACGACCTCGAGACTTGAGATTTTAATCTATGCTCTAAACACAGCATGCTATAACTCATAGCCCACCGTGCAAATAATTTTACAAAGAAAAGTGGCAAAGACAATGCTTTAATAGGGGAACTATAGTGAAGCAATAGGTGTTTGCCATACCTCCATCAGCTTGCATTTAAACTGAACAATTGGTATATGCAGGCTTTTAGTATAACTCCCTGGAAATATGATTCTATCAAGTTGGTACTAAAGGTGTGTACGAAGGACTGGATAAAATGGGACCTCTTCGATCTGCATCATAAGCATAATGATGATCCAAAAAACTGTCTACTGCATTGCAAACTAATTCTGTGGAAGCGTAAACATATATATATATATATTTTTTTGTTTCTATTTGAGTAGTAGTCAAAGTTTGCTAAAGAAAGCTGGTTGACGTCTCTGCAATGCAGGTAGGGAAAAAAAAAAGATATGGCAGCATCAGAATAATAAATAAACACTGCAACCGAACTTAAGCAAATTGTTTTAATCAAGAATATGATCAATTAAGTTTGTATTCTGTCTACTTCAAGTCCTTCCTTCTCTTGCTATTAGGCGTAAAAGATCATTTTTTTTTTTTTTGAAGGATCATCTGTGCTGAAGGAGATTCTTGTGTCTTCGAAATATTATTATTTTTTATATATTTCTTTATCAACATAACAAGCAGCATTTGCCAGCTGGGAATAAACTCCAAAATACATTACCTATTTTGTTTTGCCATTGATATGTGTATGATATAATTATGTTTGGAACTTTATGCATGTTAGAAGGGAGCTCGTATAGTTGTATTGTAATTTTAGATCTTATATGCTGCTTGTGACTAAATATTCTTTAGTTCCTTACCAAAAAAAAAGACTAAATATTCTTTAGTTCCCATCAGATGATTGCAAAAATATCCAACATATTATCTATTGAAATTTGAAAATATCTCCAACATATTTACTCCTAACCCCTTGATATAATGATATCATTTTTTGTATATTGCAATGGCTTGTGATCAAGTTGGAATTATTTTGATGCTGTGAATCTTGTCGTTCTGAATTTGTATTTTCCATATCTGTTCCAAATCTGTCACAGGTTCCAGCTCGTATTGAGAAGCTTATTTCTGAAAAGCAGTTTTATGCTGCAGTACAATTGCATGCTCAATCAACATTGATGCTCGAGAGAGAGGGTCTTCAAGCGGTTGGTTTTTATTTACTCTGATCAATTTTTGTGGTTTTATGTTGTGTTCTGAACTTAATTTATATCCAAGTTCTAGTTTTCATTCCTGGTAATGGAATTTAGTAGTTTTATGTCTTGCTAAAGCCTGAGCATGATACATTTTTTTTTCTTTTGCAGCACAATAGCATTTACTTTTGGAATAAAAAGTAATTTTTGTAACAGAAAATATGGAAATTGAAGAAGTTGAATTGAATAAAAAAATAAATATTTGAACTGCCATCTCATGTTTGAAAATTCTACTCTTAGCCATAAGTTTTCTGTAATTTCACTAGGTTGAGCTTAAAATCTCCATGGGGTCTTGTAATCTGATGATATCCCACATCCTCTTTCCATTATTTTTTTTCACTTTTGCTGTCTTCTTGAATATTTTTGTAATGTTTATGCCATATTGTTGCTTTCAGTTTGCAACAAAGCCATACTTATTTTGAAATATGCTTGTAGATCCAAGAGTGGATACATATTGGGGAATAGATCAAGTTCATCACTTTCTTGGGTCCCCTTTATTTAATAAATTTCAATGAAATCTTGATGTCTCACTCATTTGAGAAGAAAGCTGGAAAACATTGATGGGGGAAATAATTTCAAAAAATTAAGGCAGACTTTGTTCACATAAACAGATACTTGATGGGGTTTGGGTGGCGAAAGAAGTTATGTACTCAAACAGTAAGGAGTCTCTGCCAAGTGTTATTTGTAAATCAATGCTGATTGTGGAGAGGTCTTATGACCCTATGATGAGCTGGTCATTTCTTTAATAGTTGAAGAAGATTGAGTTTGAATTGAAGTGGAGAAGTTGGAAGAAAATGTGTTACACTACAATTTCCTTCTAAGCCTTATCAATGGGCCCCCAATAGTAACACTCAATGTTCTTTCTAAACTGAACACCCTGACTTATCGAAACATCCATTTTTCTACGTTTATAGGGGGTTGATCATTAGTTGTTAGGATAATTAGTGATCCAACCAACTCATCCAAAGTAATATTAGATGGTCTTTGGCTTCCTAAATGGCAATAACTTTGGGTTCCCTAGTATTGGGTAAAGACCCACGTAATTTACTAGCTAAGCCACTGGTTCTATAACTTCTCCTTAGAGAGGATAATTCATTTACAATTTTCGTGAACCTACATACATGGCACTGTTAGATTCATCATCTTTCATCTTAAATAACTCATATGAATGCATAAGAAGATGAATTTTGGAATCTTTTACCTGATTTGTGCCTTTATGAATGACTTCGAGACAATTCCAAGTATCCTTTGCGGATTTGCAAATAGATATGCGATCGTCCTCATCTGGTCCTGTTGAAAGGCTGGATATGGACTAAATGCTTGGATGGTCTATTAGGGACCACCCAGCCCAGCCTTTATTTATAAGTAAAATGGGAATTACATAAAGACTAATAGGCCCCCCCATGACCGATTCTACTAATAGAGAGTCGGTTTGATGGGGTTGGACTATAATGCCCTTGTGGGCTACATATTTCAACACTCCCCCTCAAGTTGACGCATACATGTCACACATGCCCAACTTGTCCAATTAGGATGAAATTTTTGTCCACCGAAACCTTTAGTGAATACATCAGCTAACTGATTTTCTGACTTCATGAAGGGTATATAAACCAGTCCATTCTCGAGTTTCTCTTTGATGAAGTGACGTTTGATTTCCACATGCTTAATACGATCATGTTGCACCGGGTTATGGGCATATTTATTGTAGCTTTGGTATCACAGTACAACGTCATTGAAAGGTGAACATAAACAACAAGGCTTTCTGGTAAACTTCTGAGCCAAAGTAACTCACAGATCCCTTGCCATAAAACGAAATTCTACTTCGGCATTTGATTATGCCACAACATTCTGCTTCTTGCTATGCCACGTGACAAGATTACCACCAACAAAAATATCATAACCAGAAACAAACTTCCTATCTGGAGAGCCACCCTAATTAGTATTTGTGTATGCCTCAATTTGTAGATGATCAAGAGGAAAAAAGAATTCCTTTTTCAAGAGTTGACGGAGTAGTGTTCATGCATAAACTAACTTAATAAACTCATAGATAAGGCAATGTCTAGCCATGTGTGTGAGAGGTAAAATGAACTTTCCACGAGCCGCTGGTAACGACCCTTTCAACTGGTTTGCCATCTTTATCCTCGAGTCGGGTATCAGCTTCCAAAGGAGTGTCATAAGGATGGCAGCCCAACAAACCGTTCTCAAATAAAAGATCTAGGACATACTACGTACTTTCTTTGAGAGAGAAAGATGCCCTTTGTGGATTGAGCAAACTTCAATTCTAAGAAAATACATTAGTTTTCCTATATCATTTATTTCAAACTCATGACCAAGGAAGTTTTTGAGGCGACTCAGGCGAGAGATCTTGTCACTATCATTTACAGTGACTACTATATCATCAACATAGATTATGAATAGAGTGACTTTGTCACCAGATTGCTTAATGAACAGCATATGGTCAAGATTACTCTGCTTGTATCGTGCTAAAATTATAGCCTTGTAAAACCTATCAAACCATGCTTGTGGAGACTGCTTCAACCCACGTAGTGCATGCTTCAATTTATAGACTTTGCCATGAGTTTTACTAGAAGAAAAACCTGAAGGAATATGCATATATACTTCTTCGTCAAGTTCCTCATGCAAAAACGCATTCTTGACATCAAGTTGTTGGAGATCCCATCCCAGATTAAAAGCACATGTTAATAGAACTTGAACAATATTTAGTTTGGCAATTGGAGCAAAGGTCTCCTGGTAATCAATCCCATATGTTTGGGTAAAACCCTGAGCCACAAACCCTGCTTTGTTCTTGTCAACCGTCCCATCAATTTTCTGTTTCACCACAAACACCCATTTGTAGCCAACAAGTCGCTTTCCTAGCGGAAGAGCAACAAGATCCCATGTATCATTCTTTTTCTGAGCTTTCATCTTTTCTATCGTAGTTGCTTTCCATTTCAGATCTGCATAAACCTCCTACCATTTTTGTGGAATATTAACAGAGGAAAGGGAAGACACAAAAGCACGATAGGTACTAGAAAGAGAATCGTGAGAGTTAACATCAAATATGGGGTGCCGATTACAAGTTCTAGTGCCTTTACGGACAGCAATAGGTAACTTAGGAGAGGAGGAGATCTTATTGGATGGTGTAGGAGGCTCTGGCTCGAAGGATGGCGATGGGATGATAAAAGGTGCAGTAGTGGTAGTGGTCTCAATTTGCTTTTTTTTTTTTTTTTTTTTCCCTATTCCTTCGATAGACCTAAACTGTTGACTCATTCGAATTCTCTTACGGTTCCTCCTTGACTGGAATTGGTGTTTGTCGCGTTGTCTGCGGCTCTGCTAGAACCAAAGCTAGTGTCTGTGGCTCAGGTTCCTCCTGAACTGGGGTTGGTGGTACTAGTGGCGGTTGCTCCCTTTGAGCTGGAGTATCCTCAGGTAGAGTCGAAACTGATAGAATCTCAAGAACAGACACATTTTCACTATTGTCAGACTCCCCTTGAAAAGGTTGCAGTGAGTAGTACGAAGGGGTTTCATGGAAGAGAATATCCGTGGTCACCAGGGTATGATACATGGGAGGATTGTAGCACTTGTAACCAACGATGACCAGAATAGAGGCACGACAAGCAAGACCCCATATATCCGAATGATCTAAATGGAAAAGGAAAGCACTTCTTTTATTTAAAAGTAAATAACTAGAACAAGTTTGTTTGATCAAATACAAGTGTCACAAAAAAACTCATCCTTATTACATTGTTTGACTAAATAAGGAAAAACATGAGATAAAGTCCTACGGGAGGATATCTTAAACGACAATGCCACTGATGGAGATTTGAGGAGGCCGAGTGTAGCTGATGATTAGTGGAGGCAATGCTAGTGGAGGAGATCCATCGCCAAGCATATAGAGACCACCGTGCACCTTATCACATCCAACCATCTTCCCTGTCACCAGATCCGGAGAAACACAAATAGGTTGGAAAAAAAGTGACTTTACAGTTTAAATCCCTAGTAAGGATACTAATGGAAAGTTGATTTGTAGTAAAGTTAGGGATATGTAAGCAGAAGATAATGTAAGACAAGGGGAACAACCAATAGAACCCTTTCCAAAGATAGATGAGAGAGTCCCATGAGCCACTCAAACTTTGTCTTTCCTTGAGGATGGAGATTACGGATGAAATAGGCTGGACGATCTAGTCATGCGATTAGTGGCACCAGAGTCAATGATCCAAGGGGCTAGAGATACCGATGCACAATAATCATCGAAAGGAATACTTGAATAGACAAAATTGGAACATGAAGGAGCAGTGGCAGAAGCAGACGCAGTGGAAAAAGCCTAGAGAAGTCAACGGAAAGCCTATAGTTCATCTGGAGAAAGACCAGCATTAGAATTGGCAGTGAGGGCAACTGTTTCAATGTGGTTGGCCTTGTTCATGGAGCAATCATGACCACGCTTGGCTACAAAGTCAGCCGGTTTCCTATGAAGCTTCCAACACGTAGGCTTAGTTTACCAAGGTTTTCCATTTTGTTCACATTTAATGACCTCTTTGGTTTTGTTGTCAGAGCGTGAAGATCCATTAGTAGTAGCGATGGAACTCGACACACTCTGTAAAGCTGAAAGATCAATAGTAGGAGAGTCAGAGACTGAAGCATGATAGATCTGTGGCTCTCCTTGGTAATGTACCAAAGCATATGACTGCTCCAAAGTGGGAAAGGGGGATCTGCTGAGAACTTGAACACGAACCTAATCGTATTCAATGTTCAAACCACCTAGAAAATCATAGACCCGCATTTTATCAACATGTTTCTTGTAGGAGGCAATATTGATCGCACTGGTAGACTAATCAGCATAATGATCGAGTTCTTGCCATAGACTTCGAAGTTCAGCATAATATTGAGAAACAATCAACTCCTTCTGAATGATGTCATGAACATTCTTCTTTAATTTATACACCTGGGCATCATTTCCTATTTGACCATAAGTTTCCTTAGTAGCCATCATTTCTTTGCCAATATTTTTTGGGTAAATAAAAGAATATATTAACAAAACTGAGAGGAGAACAAAGGAGGCAGCCATGCAACCAAGCACTGGGTCTACGATCAGCCCCCTACTGAGCAAGACCGGGCCCTAGATAAGGCTTACAAAAAGGGAAAAGAAATAGGGATTCCTATCCACACTGGAATTGGATAGGTAAGCCTCAAGATAAAACAATTAATCTATTGTTAGAGGAGTGAGGATAGACTCTAGAAAGAGGAAGAATGACACTCCGAACATCAAAGATTGTGGCTAGCCAGATTTGAGATATGCTTTTTGACTTTGCAGTCCACATCGGGAGATTTCTTTCCTACCTCACATGATAGATTGTGGCACATAATACCAGCTTGCCAATGGAATCACATATTATATTACCTTTGAAGAGCTTTCCAGTCCATCTCCACTTTCAAAATCATTGTTATAGAAACAAGACCCTAGTCCAAAATTAAAATGTAACTTATTTCGGTCGAAAGCTACTGTCTAAACACCTTATAAAATGTAATGTCAAGCTTGTCTAATCTGGGTGTAATAATACTAACTCATAATTTATTGGGTGCAAAGCTAGTGCAGTAAAAAAAAAAAAAAAAAAAAAAAAAGAACAGACGTAGTCACCGTCTCCCAAAAAGAGTCATGATGCCTTTGCTTATCTCAATCACAGGTCAGCTTTTAATGTTTTCCCAACTAAGAAAAAGGCAAGATGATTGACAGGGGTCCTTCTATTCGTCTGGGGAGCTTCTTACCCTTCCCCTTTATAAACGTGAAACGTGTCTATTTTTTCCCTTGAAACTTGGTGTCGACTTTAGAAGTCAGAGTAGTTCCAGACATGGAACAGTATACAGGAGGGACAATATACGTCACACAACACTTATTTATGACTAATATCATTTAAATAATGAAATTAACTTTTATATTTCATTTACTTAAGATTTTATTCATAAATAAACAAACATCCCCCATTTGAATCCAATAAAAATAGTCTAAAATTCAAATTCTAAAAGGATAAAAAGTTAACTTTCCAATGCAAGAGCAACAACTGGATTTTCGATCGCCAGGTGATTTTCAATTTTCAATTGCTGACCTTTTTCTTCAAACTAAAAATTCCATAAATTTTATTAGAGTAAAACATCACTAAAAACCATGAGTCTACCAAAATATTCTTTTGTTTTGATGTCCAAAAAATTATTTCTATTCAGGAAATTTTAAACAACATTCGCATACTCCGAACAAGGTTTGACCGGAGCGTAACTCCTTCAATATAATTTGGATTTCAAACAATCTCGGATTTGTTGCAAAGTAAATTGTGCTAGCTTTCCAACAAATCTAACATTGCTTGAATCCGAGTAATATTGAAGGAGTTACACTCTGGTCAAACATTGTTGTATACGAATGTTGTTTAAAGTCGTCTAAATGGAAATAATTTTTTGGATATCAAAGCAATAGATTATTTTGGCGCATAGTTGTCAAGGAGACAAGACGATCCAAGGCGTTAGAGGCCATCCTAGGCGTTGCCTAGGCAAGGGAGTTTGAGGCCATCCTAGGCGCCGCCTAGGCAACCAAGGCGTTCCTAGTATATTTTTTTATTTCTAAAATGTTAATACTATATTAATGTTTATATATATGCTATTTTCTACATAAATAATCAACATTTAAGACATTACTTAATTAATATGAGAAAACCAACAAATAATGAATAAAGTATAGGGAATAAATTTTTTGGTGACATTGGCATCTCAATCTCGGAGTGGTTTTTAGTATAAGGGTAAAAAACCTTTTTTCATTTTTTTCGTTAGGGAACTTAACAGCACGTCGCCGATAATGGGGGATGTTTTACTCTAATAAGATTTATAAAATTTTTAGATTGGAGAAAATGACTAGCATTTGAAAGTTGAAAATTGCCCCATGATAGAATATCTATTTTTGTTCCTGAACTGAAATATTGATTTTTGTATCTTTTTGTAATTTGAATTTTAGACAATATTTATTGGATTCAAATGCGAGGTGTTTGCTTATTTATGAATAATAGCTTAAGTAAATAAAATGTAAGAGTTAATGAACATTTACTTAAATGATTTTAGTCATAAATAAATGCTGCCTATTTAACTCTGAATACAACCTTAGGTTTTAGACACTAACAAACTTGGGTTCACACCACATAATACCATTTTGGTTGGCTTTTTCTTGCTCTAATTGAGGGAATGTGTAAAATGGATAAAACAGGCTACATGAACCAAATTAGGGAAAAAAACCAACTCCTGGGCCCAAAGTTCCAAGTTCACCCAGAAAAAAATCCTAGATTATGGCTCCATTTCAGCCGAAATCTGTTTCGTTTGGTTTTGAGGATGGCCAAACCAGCCCCGAAACCGAAATTGAGAACTTTGCTCAAAATCGCAAATCCACTTAAAGGGAGCCCAACACCTCCTGACCCAAGCTTAAATTTCAACGACTAGTGATTAGTGTGATTCACAATATAAAACAATCACAATAATTTGCACACAGTATTATAGTGGTTCACTAGCATCCACAACCTCCATCGACTGTCCAAACCGCGCTTGCAATCCAATATGGTGCAAGGCTAGGGTTTGATAATCAATTTAGGTCTTAGCCTTACAATAGGATCTTTACAACGGGCCCTAATGATAGGGTTTCAACAATGGCAACTGAAATCAGCAAAATACTCTAAACAGTAATTTCTGAGTTTAGAAACTAATGACCAAAATTAAAAGCTTAGCTGCTCTGGTCAATAAGACCGTTGGATGGCTGAGAGATCCTTGTTGAATGGGGGGTATATGGTGGTAGAACTATACCAAAGTTTGAGGTCAATTGATTCGATCCACCCAAGGACTAGAAGGTTATGCAACTTTCAAAATTCTGCAGTAGATGAAATCTAAACAGTAACCGCAGGTCAGATCTGGCTTGTTGGAGTGAAGGTGCTGATGGAGGTCTTCTAGTTGAGGTAATTTCACTTTTAGGTGGTTCAGCACTGATCGATCCTTGGTCTAGTAGTTGTGGCAGCAATGAGTAATTTATGGTTGCAGATAATCATTGGGGAGAGGGAGGGGAATATGCAAACCGATGGAGGGAGAGAGAGGGGGATGGGGAAGGGTTAGGAGAAATAAAGAGAATGAGAGGGGAGAGATTTCTGCTGATTCTCACAGCCTAGAGACTCAGCTTGGAAATCGCAAGCATGTCTTTTCTTTTTTTTTTTTCTCTAAACTTCTCTCTCCTTCTCTTGCATTCATATATACAGAGATTGCTGAAATACAATTAGGAAGGTAAGACTTCGTCAATCCTTCCTTGTAGGAATTTTACAAGAATGGAGAGTCCAATCTTGCTTTTTAAACTTTACAAAAGAAGAAAGTCTAATATTCTATTGCCTTATTTAATCTTTCTGGACTGAAAATAGAAACTTTTCAAAATAGAAAGATTGATTTAGGAACGTTGTTAACAATAGTAATAGCTAACTTTAGGACAAATAAATAGAAACCATATATATTGTAGTGTACTTTAAGGAAACTATATAAATAGATGCTATCTAGCTATTCTAGGACAGCTAGGATAGCTGTCCCATTGCTGCCAGCCTAGCTGATAGCTGTCCTAGCCACGGATGGCTTAGCGGCTTGGATTGGCTGGTTGGCTTGATGGCTGGCTTGGTGGCTTGGCTCGGTGGGTTCTTGGCTCTTCTATGATGGACTTGTACTGTATCACAATATCACAATCTCTTTCTGGTAGAAATCAAACCATTACAACACAAGTTTTATGGGATCACTTAGAACCCAAGTGGTTTTCCGGGATCACCACTATAAAATCCTTAAGCTAAGTTTTCACAGTAGTGAACCCAAGTGTTTTTCAGGATCAACCCTGCAAAACCTTTAAACCGAGTTTTCACGGGAGCATTCTGAACCTAAGTAGTTTTCAGCCTCACCACTATAAAACCTCACTGGCGAGTTTAAGGGCTCACTCACGACCAGTATAACACGGAATAACATCCAAAAAATTACATCTCTAAAAATCCAAATATAAAGATGAAGCTGAGTCAGAGTATACCTCTTAGCAGGCAGATATGCAAACCTTGGATAAACTGACCATTCAGGTTTGGGCGAACCCAAACCCAACCAGCCAGTCTCGAGGTTTATCGTATTATACATCGCTGCCAACACGGTCGCCTCTAGACACACAAGAACAACAAAAGTTGAAAAGACTAAGAAGACAGACGTCTTGTCGCTCAGGTGTGCGGTGGTGCAAACCACCCACTCAAGGAGTGACGCTTTCCCCCGATCGGTGGTCGGGGGGGCAGTGGGGCTCTGGGGAACTACCACCACTGCTACCCCCCCTCCCCAATCGATTAATGAGCGCTTTCATCGGTTCCCTCCGGTAACTTTAAACCGGTAACTTTAAACCCCTAATGAACACAGCAGTAGAATAATCTTCCAGATGATGCTCAGAATGCATGCCAGAATGATAGCCAACTAAAGCTCAAAGTGTGCTAGAAAGCTACTGCCAAGCTTCTCTTATTTTCTTGAGGTTTGAGCCATCAAGGCCCCTATTTATATTCACAAGCCAACTTTCAAAAACCTAGCTGTTAGAGAAGTGGTTGGGAATTTTGGTCATCCAAAATCTCACTATCACTTGTCCGAACTAATCATGATAACTCAATCTCCTGAACATGGTAAACCAATCTTTGATGGCAATCTTAATTCAGCTGTTATAATTCAAACATTTAACAAAATTGAAAGTTGGTCATGGAGCCTCATCCAAAGATCGATTGAACTCAGATTGAGTCCTTACAGGAAGTGTTAGATAGATCAACTGAACAGCAAACATAATGTATATTAGATCGACTGAACAGGTCGGTTGACCAACTGATCATCCGAGTGCCTATGTTAATTTTGGTAGATAGAGTTGCTCGACCAATGCTGCGATGGACGTCTGCCAGGGTTGGACAAAGACAAAATATTCATACAATTCCTTTTTTGTCTCAACTCAAAATGGCTAAAGGCATGAACCAATGCCAAGTGACTCAGAACTCAACCATGTTAAGTCCCATATTGCTGGAGGATGGGGTGATCCTCCAAGAGTCTCTAGAGTCTAGCAAATTATAACAATTCCAATCTAGGTTCAAGCCGGCCAATCCACTGGTCCAATTGGTTTGCAGGCGACTCACACATCTGACCAATAAGGTCTTGGGCAAATCTATATGATGCATGTAACCATTGATCTCATGGACTTAGCCTTAGACTACATGGATGCAATGATCATGACCCCTTAAGGATAATTACAACCTAGGATAGATCTACCCATACAGGACTAAATCAAAATTCTAGTCCAACAAGCATCTAGTCTTCAGGTCTTCAGTCTTGATCCTTGATGCTTGAAACTCCATAGAAGGCTTGATGAGTTTCTCCAATGAAGCTACCATTCCATAGGCAGTGCTCTATGAGATCTTCTTCTTGAGCTTTACAAAATAAGTCAGTTGAAGTCCAGTTGAAGCTCGAACTCAGAGAAGTACTCCGTATTGCTCCATAACGCTTGGTGATGCACATAGCTATATGAATATGGGTGGCAAACACATAAATCACATACACAACTTTTCTCAACAAAATAGATTGTTAAGACCAAATATATACCAATCAATATATTGGAAGCTATCCTAGCTCAACATGTCTCAACATAGAGTATCTTGACTATCTTCATTATTTGGTAGAACAATTTTTGACCGGTGCAGCCACTAGTCATGTAAGAAAATTGAGTGATAAGCTTTATGATTCCCTAGTAAGTTGCACGGCATTGTTTCAGCCCATGACTCTCAGAACTAGGCTCTCCTTCCATACTTATCCCTTTTTTTTTTTTTTTTTTTTTTTAAATTTGACCAATTTCGTAAATAATACCCACAAAATTCATCCTCCTTTCCTTAATATATTAATTTTATTGAAGTTTTATTGCTAATTTGCCTGCCTTTGGCAAATGGGCCTTGATTAGGTAGTACAAATTCATTCTTGACTTTGGAAAAATATATATAATATTCAGGTGTTAAGTTGCCTGGGCTAGTAGGCTGTCACAAGGGGATTCTCTTGATCACATATTGTGGTCAAACTTTGGGGAAAAAATATAGTGTTGATTTAGTATTTGGTGGTGGAGAGCATAATAAGGAGATTATGTATGTGTAAAGCAAGATCTTAGTTAACCAGTGAGAGGGGGGGTGACCTTGATCAAATATGTGTGGTCATGCTTCCAATAAATTATCTATCCATATTTTCTATTCCAGCTTCTGTACTGATAAGATTGGAGAGATTATGGAGGGATTTTCTTTGCAATGGTAATGATGATCAAAGAAAATACCATATGGCAAATGGGAAAATGTGTCACTGTGTTGGCCTGTTGGGATGAGGAAAAAGTGAGGTTAGGAATCAAATTACTTTGAAAAATGGAGTGTCTTTGCTAGGGAAGTGGATTAGAGATTAGGGAATCAGACAATCAGGGGGTGGCTTTAGGGCTGGGAGACAGCTAGGGTGATGGTGCAGCTATGGTACAGGGCTGTGGTAGGGGATATACAATAATTCAAAACAGTTCAAAGGGGGAGTTAGATTTATTGTTGGTCATGAAAGTGGGGTCAAGTTTTGTTGGTCATGAAAGTGGGGTCAAGTTTTGGTGTTGCTATTCGTATGAAGGTGGTAAGAAAAAAACCAGTTTCTCAGTTCTATTTGCAAAGCTTGGAACAGAGAAGTGGTAATGCTGATTGATGGAGTGTTTGGCACCATTTTTTTTTTTTGGGGGGGGGGGTGGTGAACAAATGATGTGGTTGCCCACTGTTAGGAGGAGTGGTTGGATGCTGGTGCAGGTATCTAAATTTAGCACTCGGGAACATGTACAAGGGAAGGCAACGATGCAAGGATATGGAATTCTCAACAAAGTGGGAAATTTTCTGTGAAAGCTTTCTTCAAAATGATGCATAGTGGATCATTGGCGGCAGTATTATCCATTTATGAGAACTGCTTGGTTGGAGAATATGTTGACAATGGTTCATCTTTTCAACTATTCTCAGAGATTAAGGAATGGATGTAAGCTTTGTTCAGAATGGGTTAGTATGTGAATCATTTATATGATTATATCAAGGTGCAGACTTAACAGTGGCTGTGAGGGGGAGTTACTTTTAGTGGTAGGAGTTAATTGGTTCTTTCAGGCTACTCTAATTGCATAACTAGAAAAATGGCAGGGCGGTCTAGTTGAGGCAGAGACATGATTTGCATGGAAAATGTTCCTTTTTGTGAACTTTTGATATGTTGAGAATTGAGATAACTGGAACAGTTTAGTTGGTTTGTTGAGCTGAATGTAATTATATAGGGTTTCTTTTGTTGTGGATCTGTCATACATTCTATAGCATCACTGTACAGATTGCCTTGTGTTTGACAACATAATATACTAGATTACCTTTATTCAAGGAAAAAAAAAGGGATAATATGGTGAATCTCTGGTTCAGTTTCCAATTATCAGAACTTTATGCTGCTACGGATGATTCTTGGTGCTATTTCTTTGCATCTTCTGTCATTCTTTCTGTTCGTTTCTCTCTTTGTGTTTTTTGAAATATTTCTGGTCTTTATGGTGGTACTGTTTTGCCAGGTTGGTGCTCTGCAAGATGTTCGATCTGAGTTGACAAAATTGCGGGGAGTTCTGTTTTATAAAGTTTTGGAGGATTTGCATAGCCATCTATATAATATGGGGGAATACAGGTAATTTATTTGTAATGATTTTAATCCCCATGTATGTATGTATGTCCGCTGGTCAGAGTCGTAAATATAGTATAGTCTTTATGTTTATGCTTTATCATAGTACCAGAGCAATTAGAAAATTCTGAATAAAACTTTTGTATGTTTAACAGTTTAAGAAAATCGGTTTTCATTAAGTGGATGTAATTATTTCTATTGACGTCAGTTCAGTTCCACCTCTGGTCATCTTTTGCAGCTCAGCTACTACAAGCATATACCAGAAAGATGAAGATTTGCCTACCACCACTACTGTTGCATATTCAGTGAATGGTTCACAGTCTCTGTCTCGAAGGACGAGGCTATTAAAAGGTGACAATCATATTGGTGCTTCTGGACCTGGAGATGGATCTTATAGACCAGGCTCTGTTGATGGAAGGTAGGGCTGGTCTTGCTTTTTTAGATTGATCACAATCATCTACCCCTACATTCTTTAAAAACCAGCTGTCTTTTTTTCCCCATTAACTTTTTTCAAGTCTTTGCTTTCTAAATAACTGCAAAATTAGGCAATTTACAAATCGGTACATATTTCTATTTTTAAATGCCAACATGATAATTTATGGAATGCATTGAGTACTACATAGTAAATCTTTTTCCCAGTCTGGGGAGGAAGGAAAATAGGAACAAAATTAGTTACAGAGCCAGACAGGTATGACCATTATATAACTGAGTTTGGCCTACTGTTAACCATCTTGTCTGCAATGACATTGATGGACCTTAGCTTCCATAAACAAGAGCAGTTCAATGCCAAAACAAAGGCCTTAGCTTTTCTATGGTATTGCAAAAGATTCCAAGAAAAGGTTTTGGACTGCAATTCCATGCAGCAAACATTCAGAACCCCCACTTTTTCTGCTTTCTTCTAATGTATTTAACTCCTTTCCCAGGATAAATTCTTAGAACCTGCAGTAACAAGAATCTGAGCTCTATTAGATGTAGCAACATAGCTCCAATTAGCGTTGAAAACTTTAGGGTGTTGGTGGATTTAATCAAAGTTCCCACACCCAACCCAGAATCAGAGGGAGGCAGGCTCTCAGTATATTGAATGCTGATCCTGATTAGATTTGATTATGCCAAATTGACACAGTTGCATGTGTGGCTGGACTGTCATGACTCGATTTGGAAACCCAGACCAAGATGAACCAGGTCCAAACTTGGATTCTGGTTCAATAGGGATTGGTAGGGTTATTATTGTAATTTGTATTTATTTTGTTTTATTTCATAGAGAGTTAGATTTCTAAGAACTTTGATTGAGTTGAGCCCTATTTCAGGTTAGAAGGTAATTAGGAGCCTTTCATTTATATATGTATTCCATTAAATGAAAGGAGAATGGAGTCGAATATTGAATGGAAATTGGAAGTTTACCTCTTTCTTAGTTTGAGTTGAGTCCTATTTCAGTTTTAGAAGGTAAATAGGAGTCTTTCTTTTATATTTGTAAGCCATTCAACAAAAGAGGATATTGAAGTTGAATATTGAATGGAAATTGATAGTTTACCTCACTGGTCATGATTGTGCGTGATGCAGTTACTGGTGTCCAATTGGGTCAATTGGGCCTAGAGAGGTTTTATTTTGGCCCATGGTTGGGTTCTCCGGGCCTTGGGCCTTTTATTTTGGGATTATCAATGTTTATAAGCCCATATTTGGGGTCTTAAGCTTGCATACGTGATTAAGAGTAATAAGAGTCAACTTTTTAATTAGTAGTTTATAACAAGTTAAGAGTTAGAGTCCAACTTAGTCTTAAAGTTCAAGTTTGAGTTTAATTTTCATTTCACTTCTGTTTTAGTTTTAGATTACAATTAGGATTTAGTTTTGAGTTTTATTTCCAGTTTAGTCTTAGTAATAGATTTTGAGTCTTTTTTTTAAACCTTATATATGTAACTCTACCCCATGTTGACTGGTGGTTTTTTCAATGGAATAGAAAATGATTTTTTTCTAATCTGAGTTGATCTCTCACTTCTCTCCCCTCTCTCCCCCACAGTATTGTTCACATACTGTTCATCCTCCCCCCCCCCTCTCTCTCTCTCTCTCTCTCCTGTGATCTCTTTTTCTCTCAAATATTTCTTCTTCTTTCAGTCTTCACAGGTCCTGGTACACAGAACCAGCAAGCTTTATTCTCGTCTATTGGAATATCCTGCTAACCAGCAAGTCACCAGATTTTAAACTACTCTCTTTTTTGTATTCTGATTTTAAATCGGATTTGTTTCTCTGATTAAGTTACCTCTTACTGCTAACTAAAACCTTGTTTACTTATGATTCTGGGAATCTTGATTTAATGATTTAAAATTGACTGTGAATGTTCACTCAGTTCTTTTGATGGTCATGATGATGAGAGTGCTTTGGAGATGCTTGATGGAGCTGCCTCGGATGGGTATATTTCATCTAAAAAAGCTAGTGGTGGTGATGGTACCCTAAAGGACGTAAAATTTGTTTCTCGTCAAATTCCACCATGGCTGGCACACTCTACACCTAGTGAATTTATTGTATGTCCTTCATAGATACCATGACAGTTATTCTAACGATGTTAACTTGATTATATTTTGAGCTGAATTTTTGAATTTTCAACGTTTATGCAGGAAGCAATAAAGAAAAGTGATGCTCCACTGCACGTGAAGTACTTACAGACAATGGTTGAGTGCTTATGCATACTTGGCAAAGTTGCAGCTGCTGGTGCCATTATATGGTATGTTGTTTGTCAAACTCCTGGTATTTCAGTTGAAGCATTGATTCAAGATCATTCATTTCCTTGCGCAGGTGAATTTAGTCATAGAAACCTAGCTTGTAAAGGAGTAATAAACTATTATCTTGTTTCCTCATTTATTCTTTGTGATATCTTTGGGAATTAGCTCATTTATTTATTTTTGTCTGCATCCACACTCACAAAAGGATTGTATAGTATTAATTGGAAATATTTCTTGCCTACCCAAAAATTTGAAAAATGGTGGACCCTCAAAGTTTGAGATTTTGGTATTGCATCTGCATTTTCCCCGAAGGTGATGATGGGCACAGATTTTTTTTGTTGTATTGCTTATGGGAACAAATTGTGTATCTTTATAATCTACTTATGGAAAGCAAACAATCTTGTTGCTATGTCAGGTCTGCCTTCTTGATTCATTCAAGGCCCTATCGAATGGTTGTATGCCCTCACTTGCAGCAGTTATAGATATCTACTATCAGAGTAAATTAGCCCCCCCTCTCCAAAGTCTAGTGAAGGGAAACAAGTGTTGGTTCGTATGTTTTATTCCTTTCAAAGAAGGAAAAATAGAAATGTTTATGTGAAATATTCCTATTTTTGTACTGGGGCCTCTTCAAATCTACTTTAACTTGGATTTTTTTAAGCGATATGGCTAAGTAACCATTGATGCGCTTGGTATTATGCCCTTCAAAGTGTCTTTGTGTTGTAAAAGTAATTCAGTTAGTCTAAACATGGCTAAAAACAAGAATGGAAGCCACCTATCAAGCCTGGACCTGGCAAACGAAAAGTAAAAATTATACCCATGACATGATTGACATCCAAAAGTTGGGGAACTTACTAAAAGAATAATGCAAAGACCATCTCAATGCAGCTACCTCCCCTTCACCCAATGGAAACACATGCTCCATGGACTGATGTGTATTTGACACAAAGGTGGTCCCATATAGGCCTCACCAATGAATTAACTCTTTAAATGAAATAGGTCTTTCATGTCCTACATAAAGACTTCCTTGCTTCTAAGAACTTAACACTATGAAGTTGAATGGATTTCCCGGGAAGTAGGAACTAGAGGTGGACATGCTTTATAAGCATTGAAATTCGACGTGGACTTGAGATATTTTTTTCTTTTGCACTATGTCATTAAACATCTTGCATGACGTTTGTAATGAAACCAGAAAAACAGAAACCTACAACCAAGAGGGGAGAGAAGAATGAAGAAGAGATGGACGGGAGGAGGTTGAGATTGCCCAAGTCGCAGAGTTGACCTTTGCAGTCTCCCTCCCCTCCGCTATATTTATAACGAACGAAAAGAGCTTACAGCCCAATAGACTAAGTCTTGCAAACTAGAAAACATAGTTACAATCGAGCTCTACTTCTAGGAGAAACAAATCGAATGGAAACTAAACCGATTAGATAACAAAGGACTAAAAGTATTACTTAAGAACAAAGGAAACTAAACAAATGAGGGAACTCATATTGAGATTGATATCAGGGTAATATAGATCTCGATAGTAGGTAACGTTGCCATCTCTATAACTGGATGATGTTGATGATGTGAATGGTAATGCTGATGATGTGGACGATGACTAGGAGATAAGATTGATGATGTTGATATTATTGAGAATGTTAGTGATAATGTTGATGACTAGGAGATGGACCCCCGTGGTAATGGGGTCCATTCAAGCAGCTATCTCTAACAACTTTTAGTCACTCTTTCTGCACTAAGAATGTTGTGATGAGGCAATCTGAAGGATGTAGAGTGTGCTTATTTTTTGGTCCTTGATGTAGGATTAGGTTGACAAACCCAAACCTTGGGGGTTGCACAACATAGTTGCTGCCTGCTGGTATGTTAAGAAACACCCACATCTGTGATATCTCACGCTCAATGAAATATCTTAGAGCCTTGTTAGGCATTCAAAGGACCGGTGAATCTCTCACCTCTGAAATACATGTAAGCTTTTCTCTTTATTTGCTATCTAGATCATAGTTGTCAAGGCGTCACCTAGGCACCGCCTAGGAGCCCAAGCGCCCAGGCCCCCTTGTGACGCCTTGAAAAATCGGGCGCCTTGGTCACCTAGGCAGGCACCTTGGTCAACTAGGAGCCTCATCAAGCCTCCGACGCCTTGGTTTGCCTTGCCGCCTTGACAACTATGATCCAAATTCTACAGTCAGTTGCAAATGTGAGATGGACTTAAGCAGCTACTTGAGAAAAAGTTTATGATGAACATTCATTATATCGTGGTAATCAAATTACAAATACTGAGAAAACATTTCTATTTATGGAAACTTGGTGACCTTTAGCTAAGCTTGGAACTGGAGAAGTGATATTAATAGCTATAAAACCGTCATTTGATACCAAAGCAAAGATTGATTGGTATTAAACCTGGGTAATTAAACGAGAAATATCACTAAACATATGAAAATTGAGTTTTGTTTTAGCAAAACTAGGTGTTGAAATATTTACCCCCAAAAAAACTAGGTGTTGAAATAATAATGAGAGTAAGTAGCTTCTCTAGAATGATAGAGGCCTCACTTTATTTATAGAGTAATATGGATTGCATGAAAGAAAAGTAGGTAAGGAATGAGCCAGCATCCTTATCCTTACATACTACGAACCTAGACATAAACCCATATTACAACACTCCCCCTCAAGTTGGTGCATAAATATCAAACATGCCCAACTTGCTAATAATAGGATCAAAACTCTTAGTACCAAATCCTTTAGTAAAAACATTTGCTAACTGGGCATCTGAGGAAACAAAGGGAATACAAATGACCCCTTGTTCAAGCTTTTCCTTGATAAAGTGATGATTGATCTCTATGTGCTTAGTACGATCATGTTGAACAGGATTATGTGCGATTTTCGATTTACTGAGTCCCCATCCGTGTGATTGAGGTGACAGTTAGACTCTAAAGGAGTATTTGCTGGTTTACAACCCAACATTCTTGTCTCAATTAAGAGATCAAGAGTATACTTTTGTTAAGAGAGGAAGATACCTTGAACTGAATGAGCAACCTTGATCCCAAGAAAATATATTAGCTTACCCAGGTCTTTGATCTCAAATTCCCTCCCAAAGTAAGTCTTCAGGTTGGATATTTCGGGAACATCACTTCCAGTGATAAAAATGTCATCCACATAGACAATGAAAACAGTAATATGTCCACTAGTCTTGATAAACAAAATATGGTCAGCATTACTTTGTTTATAACCAATCAATATCATAGCTCGATGGAAACGACCAAACCACGCCCATGGAGGTTGTTTTAGGCCATACAAGGCTCGTTTCAACCTTCAAACCTTGCCATGAGTGTTTGGGGAAGCAAATCAAGGCATAGTTTCGAGGTGCTTGTCGGAACCACTGGTTTTGACCGGCATAACTTGGTTTTGAACTAGGTTGGCACGACTCCAAGGGTTGTACACAAAAAATACTATGTTTCGATCGAAACCTGGTCTAACTCGACTAGGTTTCAACCGATACCTAGTTTTTACCTGGTTTTGGTCTACCCCCTTATATAAAATGCAAAGTTTTGATCAAAACTTATCTATTTCTATAAGTTTTGACCTAAAGTCCACTAGGTTTGGACTCCAAAGCCAAAGTACACAAGAACAACATTTATTAGGTAGTTTACTTAAGATATTATTCTTAAATAAGCAAACACCCCCCTTTTGAATCCATTAAAAATAGTATAAAATTTAAATTCTAAAAGGATAAAAAATCAACCCTCCAATCCAAGAACAAAACCCGAATTTTTGGGTGCAGGGGCAATTTTTAATTTTCAAATGCTAGGATTTTTCCCAAATATAAAAATTTCATATATCTTATTATAGTAAAATATCACTAAACACTAAGACTACACCAAAATAATCTCTTGCTTTGATGCTCAAAAAATTATTTCAATTCTGACGACTCTAAACAACATTCGCGTACTCTGAACAAGATTTGACAAGAGTGTAACTCCTTCAATATAACTCGAATTCAAGTAGTCTTTGATTTGCTGGAAATTTGATTATGCTAACTTTGCTACAAATCTGAAATTGTTTAAATCCGAATTATATTGAAGGAGTTGCGCTCTTGTAAAACATTGTTTGGATTTTGGAATACATGAATGCTGTTTAAAGTCGTCCTGTATGAAAATAATATTTTGGGCATCAAAGTAAGAGATTATTTTAGCGCACTCTTGGTTTTTAGTGATGCTATATTATAATAAGATTTATGAAATTTTTAGATTTGGAAAAAAAACCTACTTTTGAAAGTTGAAAATTGCCCCCGCACCAAAAATCCGGTCTTTGTTCTTGACTGGAGGGTTAACTTTTTATCCTTTTAAAATTTTAACTTTATACTATTTTTATTGGATTCAAATTGGGGGGGGGGGGTGTTTGCTTATTTATGAATAATATCTTAAGTAAATGAAATATAAAATTATAGAATCATTTACTGAACTGATATTTCGTAAGTAAATGAAATATAAAATTAAAGAAACATTTACTGAATTGATATTGGTCATAAATAAGTGCTGTCTACTTAACTCTAGACGCAATCCGAGGTCTTAACGTAAACTAGCAAACTTGAGTTCACACCACATATTATTATTTTAGATTTTTTTTTTAAAATAATGTGCGAAATCGATGTAAAATTGTTAAAATAGGCTACACAAACAAAATTTGTTAAAAAAAAAAAAAAAACTTCTAGGCCTTGAAACCAAGTTGTAGAGATGTCTCGGGAAAAATCACATGTTTCGGTTGAAACTTAGGACAACTCGGTTTCGAGGCTGGTCGAAACTGGCCTCGAAGCCTGTACCACGAACCTTGAATCTAGGAGAAATGTCCATATATACCTCCTCTTCGAGTTTCCATAGAGAAAAATATTTTTTACATCCAGTTGGTAAAGATCCCATGTTTGGTTAATTGCACATGAAATAATAACTTCATTAGTATTCATCTTTTCTATTTGGATCAAAATTTTTCTGATAGTTGATCCCATATGTCTGTGTGAATTCTCTAGTGAATTGCCTTGCTTTATATCTATCCACAGAGCCATCGACCTTTTGTTTGATCACAAAGACCCATTTATAGCCTATGGGTTTCTTTCTTGGAGGAAGAGAAACTAAATACCACATTTCATTCTTCCCAAGAGTACTCATCTCTTCATTCGTTGCCTCTTTCCACAGTGGATTTACTAGTGCATCCTGCCAGGTGTTAGGAGTGGAGACAAATGATAATGAAGAAACAAAAGCACTGAAGGAGGGAGATAGAGAGTCATATGCAACAACATTAAAAAGCGATGTTGTATACACATTCTGATGCTATTACGAATAGTAATAGGTACGTTGAAACTAGGATCACTAGGAGGAAGAGACTCACCAGAAGGAGGAAGACCTAGATTTGGCAGGGAAGATGGTTGGCTTGGTGCAGTGGTGGTGGTATTTAGCATAGTCGTATGGTCTACGGTGAACAAAAACTTCAAGAGGTGGCGGTTCCTATGTCGACTCTTCCTGAATTGGTTGCTCCCCCTGAACAAAAATCGGTTCTTGCTTCATACCGGTGACGCCATCCTCAATAACAACAGGATTAGGATCAGCATCATCCTCAATAGGTGTCTCCATTGGAACGATGACCGACACATCTTCAATACTGTCCCCAGGAATCTCCCCCTGAAGAGGGGCTGGGTTGTGGCCTTAGTTTCATGAAAAACAACATCGATAGTAACCAGCAACCGCTGTATCGAAGGGTGATGACACTTATAACCCTTTTGAATGAAAAAAATAACCCAAAAAATACAGCGAGGTTTGCAGGCATCAAGCTTGCCATGCACATGATGGTTCCAAGCAAAAACCACATAGCCAAAAAACACGAGGCGGCACCACAAAGGAAGAGGAACCCATGGGCACATTAAGAGGACAGCGAAAGTCCAAGACGTGAGAAGGCATACGGTGGATCAGGTAAGCCGCAAGAGGGTTAACATTTCCCCAAAATTGTGGAACTGACATTGTAAACATGAGAGACCGGGCTATCTCCAACAAATGCCGATTTTTACGTTCCGCCATGCCATTTTGAGCAAGAGTATCATCACAGATCGTTTGATGAATGATCCCGTGTGTAGACAGATGTAGTTAGAAAGAACCATCAACATACTTCTTGCCATTATCAGTTTGAAGTCTCTTTACCTAGGCATCAAATTGGATCTGAATCATCCGATGGAACAACTGAAAATAGTTGAACACATCACCCTTGTGACGCATCAGGTATATGTCACGTGCAGGAAACGACGAAATGTCATGTGCAGTGACTCTTTTTTGTCTAATAGAGGTTGATGAGATCTCAAACATAGTTGCTGGTCAACGTCATATCACAAGAGAAACATGCATAGCATGTAGAGAAATAATCGGAAGATTCAACTCCACATGAGAACTCCCGAATATATCAAACAATCATGAATCAATTGTTTCGGCATAGGTATTAGGCCATTGGTGGAGACAAAAACTCACCACCAAGGGTAACGATGAAGTGGAATCAAAATGAAAGCAGATGAGTCGTTGGGAGAGAGGGGTGTGGCTGTGGTGGTTGCGGTAGTGCTAGATTGAGAGAGAAGGGAGGGCGTTGGTGGCGCTAAAACCGAGAGAAGAGAGGAGTGTGGCGGCGCTAAAACCGAGGAAGAGAGGCGGAGGCACTGAAGAGCTTAGCATAAGGGTTGAGATTCCGATGTGAATCCCAGCTCTGATACTACATTGAAACAATAATGTGAGTAACTAGCTTGTCTAGAAAGACAAAGGCCTCACTTTATTTGTAGAGTAATATGGACAACATGAAAGGAAAGTAGGTGAGGAATGAGTCAGCACCCATATTCCAACATACAATGAAGCTAGACATAAACCAATATTGCAACACTAGGGTTAATGTTTACATGGTCAGGTAGTCAAAACTGACGCTTCTTACTTTGGTAGTGCATTGTGGGAGTGTTTGACATGCTTTTTCTAGGTGTTTGGTGCTATTGAATCAGAGAATGGGAGAGAGTTAATTATCCCTCCACACAACCTTCTTATTTATAATGAATATAATTACAAACTAATCGAAACTCTAGAGTGGCTAGGAGTCCCAACTCTAAAGTGACTAGGATTCTAAGGAAAGGAAATAAAATAAATATAAAATATAAAATTACAAGTATGCCGTGCCCTTATATAATTCAACATGCCCCCTCAAGTTGGTGCATATATATCATGCATACCCAACTTGGACAATATCATGTGAAACGGTTTCCCAGGTAAACCTTTGTGAAAATGTCTGCTAGCTGATCCTCTGATCTAACAAATGGAATTTGAATCTGACAACTTTCTAACTTTTCTTTGATGAGGTGATGATCTACCTTAACATGCTTGGTCCTATCATCCTGAACTGGATCGTGAGCAATTTTGATGGCTACTTTATTGTCACAAAACAAAGTCATAGATTGAGGATACTTGACTTGCACGTCTTCGAGTAAGCCCTTTAACCACAATAGTTCACATATTCCGTAAGACATTGCTCGAAATTCTGCTTCTGCACTGGAACGGGCCACCACATTCTGCTTCTTGCTGCGCTAAGTGCCAAATTTTCACCTACAAAAGTATAATATCCTGAAATTGATTTCCTATCTGGACTACCTGCCCAGTTAGCATCAGTATAAGCCTCTACTCTGAGATGATCATTTGGTGAGAGTAGAATCCCTTTCACTGGAGCAGCCTTTACATAGTATAGAATTCTATAAACTGCCTCCGTATGTGATGTATAGGAATTGTGCATGAATTGATTCACCAAACTCACTGCAAATGCAATATCAGGCCTGATATGTGATAGATAGATCAGCTTTTCAACTAACCGCTGGTGCCTACCTTTATCTGTTGGTGTTCCTTCTTTCTCCCTGAGCCTAGTATTAGGCAAGGTTTAAAATCTCGAGTTTCGGAGGAGTCTCGGCCTCCTCCGAAACCGATTTGGGCGAGATCTCGCCGAGACTATGCATTTTGTCCGAAACAACAGCTTAAAAAGGCTGTCTCGGTGGCCAATATACCTTTTTTAGGTCTCCAACTTTAGGGGAACCTTATTTTTACATACATAAACACATTTAGAGTATAAAATTGTAAAAATAATGACCATTTGTGGTTGTTTGGGTTTACACCCATGTTTTCACAGTCAATGCTGAAGTCTGTTGTTAATTTAGGTTAATATTAGCTATTATATTCAATCAAATATGGCAAATGAGACAATAACATAATGCATTAGGGGAAAGAGAAACAAAATTACACTTCATTATAAATCATTACATAATTTACATCATAGTTTAAAATTCAAATATTCAACATTGAATGATCCCATAGTCCCCATGTGCTTATAGTCCACAATTCCACAATCCTTATACAGATACAATGTCTAGTAATACGTAGAGTGTCGTGGGTGATCCATCCTACTATCATCATACATCTGGGAAAGTTGTCGACGCAAATTGTCTTCCAATTGAGCAACATAATCTTCCCATGACATTCTTGATGCAAAGTAGTTCCGTAGTCTTGCACATGATTCATAAATATAACATCGTAGCTGTCCGAAGGATACCTATCTTTGGGAAGAATGGAAAAACTTTAAGTAGTATCGGTGCGTAGAATCTTGCGGAAGTACCGATGGAATGGAATAGAAGTTGGTCGATCCACTATGACTCGTTGTATGTGCTCCCGCATCCGAACCATCGTCGAAAGAAGAACCATATGCAACGGAGTGGAATGGGGGACGAAGTTGATATCAACATAATCATTTGAGGTGTATGCTGAACCGGTGCTATATCCGGAAAGTTCCACCGCTCATGTCCACCGCAAAGAATCGCTATTCTCCTCCACACTCAATCCTCGTAAGCCACTGGAGAGGCTATCAACATCGGCGTCCATCGTGCTACTACAATCGCATCTTCATCATGTTGAGAATGGGAATGATGTCGAGGCCTACGCCAATACGGTTGGTCCACGCGATGAGGATGGCGCACGCGCACCATGGTCATCATCCCGTGTTGTATGAGTGTACCGGCTCTCCCCGGACGTATCTAACAGCGATGCTCGTGGCTCGGATCAGCCCCAATATTGACAAAAGTGGCTCGACCCCCACCCCCATGATCACTACCACTAGCTCCACTACCACTCCAACTCCACTCGGGATCTTCTCGTACGTGCCGCCAGGAGGGTCAAATGGCACGGGTGACCGTGTATGGACTCGACCCTCTTCCGAGGCTAAAAACTCGTCGACATCGCTATCCAAATAGCGGGCCAAATGGGAGTCGGCATCCCCCGGCTCGTCCATCACGGTACTCCCGTCCCGCACCCACTCTTCTAATGGATCTTCCTCTTCGCAGTCAAGTCGGAAGATGTTGGCGAGCTCGAGCGGGGTATCATCCTCCTTATCAAAGAACATGTTTTGCACCCTCGCCTCATGTTGTAATGCACAAAGACCAAGTCATTTAGCCGTTGGGAGCCAAGTCGATTCCGCCTCTTTGAATGAATGAGGTTGAAAGTACTCCGGTTTGCTCACAACCGGATGCAGAGCATGTTTGAGCTAACGCTCTACTTGCTATCTTCTTCGAGCAGTGCATCTTTACCATACAACACCCACCATTCAAATCGCATAAGAACAATAGCATATTTTAATTTCGTATGTCATTTAAATGTAATACATAAAACATAAGATAATTTAATTTTGTATGTCAATTAAACGTAATACATACACGGATCACTTTTTGTCACGTCCGACCACTCGCAATGGGAACCCAAAACTCCCACAGGCTTCCCCTAAGGTTTTAATCTACACACAATCGAAAACTTATAAATATTTGCAATTACAATATATAGTTGAACCACATATTTCCAAGAATTAAAGCACACAACTCACCTCTAGGTTTGCCAATGCCCGTGCTTGGGGATCCGGTCCAACTTTGTAACCACTAGCTTCACCGCCTCAATGAGTTCTCGTTCGGTCCCAAGTACATGCGTATACCGGTACTTGGGGTTCAAATAGTATGCTGAAATATTTGACAATGGACACATGGTTAAAGCAAATAAAAATTATATTGGTACATAAGTAACACTAAAGTAAATACATCATCAAATTTACTCACCAAACCTTATGCAATGGATGCATGAGTTGGCTCTCCCATCGGTCATTGATGATCTTTATATAATTCTTGTAGCCACGTGGTATCAAAGCTTTAACACATACTTTCAATGCGTCCACAAAGAAAGATAAAGAAGTGGCATGGTTGGTTTTCGCTCGAGATCTACCAATCTCAACACTTGTACTACAGGATGCAACACCCTTACTACCACCTTCACATTTTGCCAAAATTCGCCCAAGCGATGGTACTCCGGCTTCCACTCCCCGGGGGTGTAGTTGATTGTCTCCACGAAAACCAATCCTCGGATGCAAACATCGATCCGAGTCCGGCCATCTTCGCCTCAAAGCTCTTCAATGCTATGAAGTTCGTGAGCGAATCCGGTGATGCCCGGTCTCGACCAAGTCCCCCCCCACATCTCTCCCCGAGCATGTTCAAGGAATAACCATGGTTGTAGATGAAAGTGGTTACTTGTCTTGCTTGCTCAACCACTCTCTTGACTTTACTTATCTTGCCCATGTCCTTCAACATCAAATCAATACAATGGGCAGCACATGGAGTCCGGAAAGAGATTGTAGTCGGGATTGTTCATTAACATCTCCCCCGCCTTCTTAAAATTGCTGCCGTTGTCCGTCACAACTGGACAACATTCCGAGCTCCCACCTCAACCACCACCTCTTGCAACAGCCCATAAATATAATCCGCATCTTTTACTTCGAACGATGCATCAACGGGACCTAAGGAACACCGTCCTCCCATCACAAGAAAACCATGAAGTTGATGATGGACTTTCCGGTAGGACCAATCCAACCATCATACATAATAGTTACTCCGAAATCTTCCCAATTCCTCTTCCCGGCTTAGAATCCGGCCTTATAATTCCTTCTTATGTTGAGGCAAATAATGAGTCATTAACTCATATTGATTTGGCCCTCTAACCCCCCGTACCGCCTCAAAGAATCGCATCTAGCATGCTCGAAAGAAAGGGCCTGTGGTGGCGTTCGTTTGGGATGCCATGATAAAACGACCACTTAGAGTAAGAATACCCTACCGACTCCCTATTCTTTCCCCCAAACATTGCCTTTATTTTTTTTTGCTTACTACCTTGCTTCGTAAAGACTGCGGGATCTTGCTCTAGAACTTGAACATAATCATCCCGGTCCCCGTGGCACGTGTTCTTCCCCTTCTACTTCGTGATCTAGAAAACCAAGAACCAATCCCTTTGCTCCGTCTCCGTGGCTCAGCTCAACAAATCCACTACCACCGCACACTGCTCCGGATGTACCCGCTCCCGTCCGTCTCCTCTCCGCATCCGATCTAAGGGTTTCTCTACTAGCCATTGCCGCATGACGCATCTGTCTTGCCTCTCGCCTCTGTCATATCTTCTACATCCCATCCCTCAACCTCATGTTCCTCACCGGATTCCCGTACGGTGCCTCGAATTGCCTCTTCAAATTGTTGTTTTTCTCTTTCCATTGCTGCCCTCCTCCGCCTCCCTCCCCTCAACTTGTTCACCTATGGCCCCGGATATCTCCACGGGACACCGCGGGCATTTGGAAACATCTTTGCCCAATCCACTCAAGTGTTGCTTCGGGCCTTGTGATGCCGCCAGACCAAGCTTCTTCCCACAAAAATTACACCGGGTCTTCTTCCTATCACCCCGAAGGGCGCCGCATACCGCCATGCAGGTCGGGTCGGGAACCGGTACCGTCGCCCCCATCGCCCGCCCCTGTAACTTGGTCCCGACATAATTTCCAAGCACCGCTTTCATAGAAAACACAAACTTCAATAACCTTACAAACTTGAACACAACAGAAATTACATTTCAAAATTTTTCTCATATTTTAAATGCGATCGGAACATTTTTCCTTATTTTTCCCGATTTTATAGCATTTTTAATCAATTTTAAATTAATTTTTAATTGCTGAAAATTATTTTTTTAATATAAATAATTCAAAAAAAACATACAACAACCGAAATCGAAATCAGAAATCGTAGGACAAGAATCGGCCAACGGTGATTAACATATAAATAGGTCATCATCATCAAATGAGTAATAATAATTAATATTTTAAATTTTAATTGCTGAAAATTCGTTTTTAAATGCAAATAATTGAAAAAAAATACCTACAACAATCAAAATCGAAAACCGAAACCGTGAGCTTGTAGATCGGGCTCACGTAACTAACATATAAAAATTTCATCACATTCTAGAAAAAAAAATTTCTCCCCTTTGTAGTCTCATGTAAAAATTTTATTTTTCGGCCGAAAACTTACCTTCAACAGTTGATATGAAGCTCTTACAAAGAATCCCCCGCAGTCCGAAGCACCACTCGTAGCAATTTAGAAGTCCAAACAAAAAAAAATGGGGAAGAAATGAAGAAATTTTTTGAAAATTTAAAGAAAAATCGGAGGGGACTGTTCTCGGTCGAGTTCTCGACCGGAAACGCACTTCTCCGTCTGTTTATAAAGGAAAAAAAAGCAAAAAATCTCGCGAGATCTCGCCGAGATCTCGCGAGAAATAGCGAAAAATATCGAGATCTCGCGAGATCTCGGCGAGATCTCGGCGAGAACAGGTAAATGCCGAGACGAAAATGGTTATCGCCTCTGTTTTCGTCTCGGCTAGTGTCGAAACTAGCGAAAAAGGCGAGATCTCGCGTCGCCGAGATTTTAATCCATGGTATTAGGATCCAGTGGAGTATCACATGGTCTACAGCCTAAAAGACTTGTCTCTTATAAAAGATCAAGGATGTACTTCCTTTGAGAAAGAAATATGCCTTTTGCAGAACGAGCAACTTCGATCCCAAGAAAGTACCTAAGCTGTCTAAGATCGTTAATTTTGAACTTCTCCCTCATAAATGTTTTGAGTTTCCTTATCTCATCTTCACTATTCCCAGTGACAATAATATCATCCACATATACCAGAAGTGCAGTAAATTTACCAGAAGTGCAGTAAATTTTCTAGATAAATTCTTGGTAAACAATGTATGGTCAGCATTACTTTGTGCATAACCAAAGGATATCATAGCTTTGTGAAATTTACCAAACCATGCTCTAGGGGACTGTTTGAGTCCATAAAGAGAGCGTTTCAGTCTACATACCTTCCCATTGGTGTTTGCATTTGTAAACTCAGGTGGACAGTCCATATAAACTTACTCATTGAGTTCCCTATGAAGGAAGGCATTCTTTACATTAAGCTGTTGAAAATCCCAATTGTGGTGTACGACACATGCCAAGAAAACCCGCACTATTGTCATCTTAGCCACTGGCGCAAAGGTTTCTTGGTAATCAATACCATATGTCTGAGTGAATCTACGAGCTACTAGCCTTGCTTTATACTGATCCACTATGCCTTCACTTTTCTGCTTGATTATAAAAACCCATTTGCACCTTACTGGTCTCTTACCTGGTGGGAGTGGAACAAGGTCCCAAGTATTATTCTTCTTCAGAGTTCTCATTTCTTCCATCATTGCAGCTTTTCACTGTTCATCCAAAATTGCATCTTACCATTTCTGTAAAGGGACACAGAAGAAAGCACAAACACGAATGCATGAAATGAAGGAGATAAAGAATTTTATGAAACAAAATTAAAAATTGGGTGATGTGTACAAGATTTAGTACCTTTCTGAATAGCAATGGGTAACTCAGAGTCAGAGAGTGAAATTTTAGTACCAGGAGGAAGCTTAGTCTCTGGATCCAAGGCTAGCGAAGGGACATGTGTAGTTGCGTTGATGGTAGTGGCCTTTCCTTGCTTGTTTCTGGCACGGTTTCAACTGTAGATCTGCAGAGGTTTGGCTGGACTGGTTATGGGACTAGTTATAGGTGTAGATACAGGTACATGTATTGGTATAAAAGGTGGTGGTATGGGTATAGAAGGTGGTGTATCTGTCTCTGGAGCTGAATCCATGACTCTTTCTTGGACCTGTTTTAGTTCCTCTTGCACATCTTCAAACATAGACACATCTTCAACACTAGCTCATCCTCTCCCCAAAGATGTGGCTTGTAGTACATCAGATGTTCATGAAAGAGAATATCCTTATTAATATATGTCTTCCAGGAAGGAGGATGGTAGCACTTATAGCCTTTCTGAGTGGCAGGATAGCTAATGAAAATACACCGGAGCCCCTGGGGATCAAGCTTTCCAAGAGATTGATGATTGCGAGCATAATAGACACAACCAAAAACCTTCAACGGTAACACAAAGGAAGTAGCACCAAGTAGGAGATCCAGAGGGGCTTTATTGTTGAGAATTCTTGAAGGGAGCCGATTGATAAGGGAAGCGGTAATGAGAACAATAGAACTCCAAAAACGGGTTGGAACATTGCTCTCAAACATGAGAGCTCTGGCCGTCTCAAGGTGGTGACGGTTTTTTCGTTATGCAATGCCTTTCAAAGCAGGTGTATCAACGCAACTCATTTGGTGGAGGATGCCATTTTCTGAAAAGTAATGCTGAAATGTCCCATCAAGAAATTACTCACCATTATCACTGCGAAGTACTTTCAGCCGTACTTGGAACTATGTCTTTATCATATTGTGAAATTGGCAGAAGCATGGAAAAACATCACTTTTATTATTCATTAGTTAAACCCATGTAGTCCGTGAGTAAACAATCAATAAAGGTGACAAACTAACGATGGCCAAAGATGGAAGTCATCCTAGTAGGACTCATGGTTCGAAATTTCAGATCTCGAGGGTGTTTTGACCCTTGAGAAAACCGAGATTACCGAGATCTCGGTCGGCGAGAACCTACCGAAACTCCCAAAGGGTAAAAATGGAGTTTCGACTTTTTTTTTATGGTTTAAGTCATTTTTTGATGTTCTAAGTCCATTTTAGAGCCATTTTAAGGTTATATATTGAAGGAAAATACTTATTTAACATATATAAACACATTTGAAGCATAAAAAGTAATCACATTATCGAAAAATCATACATTCATAAATCATAAATCCCACAAAATGACATAGTTTACAAGTACTCATTATATGAAAGACTTAAATACTCAAAATGAAATAATTCATTCCCATCAGTCCATCCCAATATTTAATCATATGTAGAATGACGTGCAGGTTCCATCTGATCATATTGACTTTGCTGAAGAAAATATATCTCGGTCTGATAAACAAAGTCCTGCCACGACATCCTTCGGCTATAGAAGGTCTGGTAGTCTTCCACGTATTTCTCATACACATGATCTGGGAAGTTTTTAAAGATACCCAACCTTGGATACAATTCACTATAATGTGGAGTAAAGTGAGCATATATTGGCTGGTGTGGGGCGTGGTTCTTTGCAAATTTGGGACTGAAAAGACTATCCACCAAGTTTGAGCTAGTCTGTGATGTAGCATTACTAATATTAGTGGAATAATCATATGCACTTCCCATCACCCGCTCATCATCACTGGAATAAGAACCGTACGCCGAAGTGGTGCCAAATCCATAAGCACTCCACTGCCCCTGCTCCTGTTCACTGCTACACTCAATGCTCAGTCCTCCAAAACTTGTGGACATGCTATCAATTTCAACATCAGGCATAATATCAGGATTAGGAATGATGTCAAAGAAATGATCTTCTTCTTCCACTGGTTGCAAAGGGCGTTCCCGTTGACGAGACCTACGTGTATACCCAGTCGTAGGCCGTGATGAAGATTTACGTCCACCATGATCTGGATCCTGTGTAGTGTGTGTATACTGACTCTCACTGGTCCATCTATTAATGGGTACAGTCGGTCTAGGATCACCACCACCACCACCACCACCACCACCCTCATCACCACTACTACTACCATCATCACCACTACTATCAGAAGTTGACCAGCCACTTTGATCCATTGTATCATCATCGCCTTCTGAGTCACTACCAGTACCAACTGGGGGGTCAAACGGTCTAGGGGACTGTGCGTGTACACGACCCTCATCCAAGGACATAAACCGCTCGAGATTAGAACCCATCAGAGCAGACACAGTGGGGTCGGGCATCCCACTAGGCTCATCCATCACTGGAACTGCTCTGTTTTTCAGCCATTCCACATAGGGATCCTCTTCATCTGAGGATAGTTGGAAGACGTCGGCTAGCTCGATCAGTTCTTGTTCATTTCTTTGTTCAAATTTCAAACACTGTACCCTCAGTCTCATGTTGTAATGGGCGTAGACTAAGTCATTTAGCCATTGAGAGTCCAATTTATTCCGCCTCTTTGAATGGATAAGGGAGAAAGTACTCTAATTTTGCTCATACTTAGATGCAGAACATGTCTGAGATAGGACTTTGATTGCTATTCTCCTCAACTCAGCTGCATGCTCGCTATACAACAACCACCACTCAGCTGCACAAGATGAATAACACATTTTAATACACATATTAAATAAGATATGTTACTTGAAAATTTCAATTTTCATAATTCCATACCAGGATCGGTCTTATCTCGTCCAGCCACTGTGGCGGGAGTTTCAAAACTCCCAAGACCATCTCTGAACGTTTTCATCTACACCTATTTCAAAATTTATAATTATTAGCCATTGTAATATATGGATATTCACTTAAACCATACAACTCACCTCCAGATTGACTAGTGCTTGTACAGTATAATCTGGTATCAATTTTGCCACAACATCTTATACCGCACTGATAATGTCAGAATTGAGCCCAAACACATGTGAATATTGATACTTGGGGTTCAAATAGTATGCTGCAAAATATGAGTCGCTGGATTAAAATAGAGTACTAACTATTAAGTGGAACTAAATTAAAGACATTATTAAATATACTCTCCAGACTCTCCCATCGATCTTTGATAATCTTCACAAAATGTTTGTTTCCACGTGGAAGTACAGTTTTTATACGGTCCTTCAACATATCCATGACAACATATAAATGTGGCATGGTGGGCTAGAATATTGTATCCACTAATCTCAGCACCTTCACCACTGCCTCTAGAATTTTGATTACATCTTTCAGTGTTCTCCAAAATTCCTCTGAAGCTATAGTAGTCTGTGCTTGAACCCCAGCAGGAGAGCTGGACTCCCTCCACCCAAACCAGTCCTCAGATGTAAAGATCGATCTGAGGCCTACCATCTTTGCTTGAAAGCTCTTTAGTGTTATGTAGTTGGTAGCAAATCTAGTAATGCTGGGTCTTACCAAGTCCCCTCCACATCTCTCCCTCATCAAGTTCAAAGAATAACCATAGTTGTATACAAATGTTGTCACATGGCGTGTTTGTTCAACCACTTGCTTTAGTTTTTGGATCTTGCCCATGTCCTTCAACATCAAGTTAATGCAATGGGTAGTACATGGAGTCCAAAAAAGGTTATAGTTAGCCATCATCATCTCTCCTGCCTTCTTGTAGTTGTTGCCATTGTCTGTCATAATTTACACCACATTTGTAGCACCAACTTCATCCACCACTGTTTGTAGCAATCCATAGATGTAGTTAGCATCTTTTGTGCATGCAGATGCATCCATAGACTTCAAGAATGATGTCTTCCCGTTACTGTAGACTATGAAGTTGATGATGGACTTTCTAGTGGGATTAGTCTAACCATTACACATTATAGTGACCCCATATGCACCCCAATTATTCTTTAACTCTTCTATCCATACTTCTATTTAATTCTTGGGAGATAGACATTCATCACTTCATATGGAGTGGGGTTTTAACACTAGGACCAGCCTGAGCAACTGCATCAAAGAAAGGTTGATAGTATGGGCCACCACTGGCATTTGCTGGGATACTATAATAGATAGACCACCTAGCAAAGGCATCCCCAGTAAATTCTTTTGTATCCTTCCAGTTTCACATATTTTTCAATCTCTTATATTTGGCGCCAGCCTTTCTAAAAATTGCTGGATCCTGCTGTAGAATCTCAACATAATCCTCATCCCTAGAAGTAGGTGGTGGTGCCTGGGGTTGTGCTCTAGTACTTTTTTATTTTCTAAACATAGAAGCCAACCCTCCCTTACTCCGTGTTTGTGGTTCTTCGGGTTGCTGAAATGATCTACTACTACCTGCCCCTAAGGCTCTTTGCCTCAACCTTTCCATTTCCATCTCATGGCTGACTTTACTAGCCATTGTTGCCCGTCTCAGATCTCTGGCCTCTTCCTCAGTCAAACCCCTGCTATTTAAACCATCATCATCTGAACTATCATCATCCAAACCACGTACTGTGCCTCGAATTGCTTCCTCAAATTGTTTATTTTTTTCTTTCTCTGCCCTTCTCTGTTGGCCTCCCTTCATCTGTGCAGCTATGGTCTTGGTAATCTCCACAGGAACTATAGCACACTTTGCCACGTCTGTAGAAGTCCCACTCAAGTGTTGCTTAAGTCTGGTAATCCCACCAAACATAAGCTTCTTCCCACAAAATTTGCATTGGGTTTTCTTTCTATCATCGTCAATGGCGGTACAATACTGCCAAGCCATGTCAGTACGACCAGCATCACCCCCACCCTCACGAGAACCCGAAGCAGCCATAATATTTAGAACGAGACACTGTTACATAAGATGATAAATAGAAAAATTTAAATCAATAGATTTACATTAATAAAACTTAAAATTGATGAACATAAAATCATCAAATATGCGTATACAACTAAAAACACATTGAAATTACTTTTCAAAAATTTAAAACTATGTTATAAGAAAACATAAATTTTTTCCTAATTTTCCATAATTATTTAGATATTATTAATAATTTTGGATATTAAATAAAAATAATTTATTTTTCGAAAAATATAATCCGACAACATGAAACCGTAGATTGGCCAATGATGTTCAACATATATTATTTTGAACACCAATAGATAAGTATTAATATTTTTTTATTAATTTTTTATTGCTGGAAAATAGGATTTATTAGTAAAAAATTCATAAAAATAAAAATATGTACAAAAAAAAAATTGAAACTGTGACCGCATATATCGGCCAATGATGTTCAACATATATTATTTTGAACACCAATAGATAAGAATTAATATTTTTTTATTAATTTTTTATTGCTGAAAAATAGGATTTATTAATAAAAATAAAAATATGTACAGAAAAAAAATTGAAACCTTGACCGCGTAGATCGGCCAACGGTGTTCAACATATATTATTTTGAAAGTAAACCAATTACTATTTAAGAAATGTATTTTTTATTTTTTTAAACAAAAAATAAAATATATATATACAAAAAAAAATGAAACCGTGGCTGCGTAGATCGGCCAACGGTGTTCATCTTATAATATTTTCAACACCATCTAATTAATATTTATCATATTTTTTTAATTTTTAATTGCTTGAAAATACTTTTTTTTTAACAGAAAAAAAAAATATGCAAGAAAATAATTTCGAAAGGATGAGGTTGTAGATCGGCCTAATGACTCTCACATATATAAATTTCATGATGAACCAACATGTATTGAACATATTCATGTAAAAAAGTAAGTTTTAGGGAAAAAAAAAACCATACCTCAAACCTTAAATTTGCTAAGAATAGGTCAAAATGAGCCTTCAACAGCATTTTAATGGAGAAATTTGCAAAGAATAGAGGTTTTCAAACCTTAGATGCAAGGTTGGAGAAGAATGAATGGAGGAGAAGAAGAAAATAGAATCAAACTTAGAGAAAAAATGAGTCTCGTTCAAGATCTCGACCGAGACTCCTATTTATTACTTAAACCAGTTCCAAACTGGTCGAGATCCAGTCGAGAACTGGTCGAGACTGGTCGAGACCTAGTTTCGAACCAGTTTCTCGTCTTGACCCTTTCGAGACTACTCTCAACCTTCTCGGTTGAGTTTTAAAACTATGGCAGGACTCCATACATCAGAGTGCACTAAATCAAACAGATCACTACTTCTATTATAGGAAGGTAAATAGGTTGTACGAGCCTGCTTAGCCAAAACACAGGCTTTGCATAATAACTCGTTTTTATTACAATGCTTAAATAAAAAAAAAATAATTGAGACAAAACTATTGAAGAAGGGTGACCAAGACGTCTGTGCCACTGCTGGAGGGTGCTGACAGCAGAGTAAAGGTTATGTGGCCTAGGTAGAGGTAAAGGTGGAGGTGATGATGTAGGTTCTGAAGGACTATTTGCAAGCAAGTAGAGACCACCATGCAATATACCATGTCTAATCGTCTTCCTGCTCACTAGATCTAGAATTACACACAAAGATGGAAAGAAAGTCACTTTGCGGTTAAGAGATTTTGTAAGCCTACTAACAGATAGCAAATTTGTAGCAAAGCTATGCAAAGCTAGGAACATAAAGAACATACTCTAAAGTAAGGGTGGAGGAGCAGCGGAGGGATTCCTTCCCAGATATAGGTGAGAGAGACCCATCTACCACTCGGACTGTATCTTTCCCAGAAGAGGGAGAGTACAAAAAAAAGGAGTTGGCTGAACCAGTCATGTGATTAGTGGCTCCTGTGTCCATAATCCAAAGGCCATGAACAGAGGAAGCACAGTAACCATCATGAGAAATACCTAACTGTACAAAAAAGGAACTTGGTGTGGCAAATGATGAAGGATGATCGATAAAGGTTGCAGTAGATGACCTGAGAAGATGTCGGAGAGCCTGAAGTTTTTCTGTGGACAGAATAGGTGGATCTCCAGTAGGAGGGCAAGTTTTTGTTTGATGGGCCTGTGGTGCCTTGAAATTTTTAGATCTCTGCATTCCTCTTTCATGCCTCTTGGCCTCAAAATCGACTAGTTTGCCATACAATTTCTAGCAAGTTTCTTTGGTGTGTCCTTCCTTTCCATAATAGTCACATTGAACTGGTTTGGGTAATGCAGAGACACTTGGCTGAGTGGTTTGGAGCATAGTTGTCAAGGCGCCAAGGCGAACCAAGGCAATGGAGGCCTGACTGGGCGCCTAGGTGACCAAGGTGCCCGATTTTCCAAGGCGACCCAAGGCAACCTGGGTGCTTACGCGGCGCCTAGGTGACGCCTTGACAACTACTTTGGAGGGTTGACCTTTCTACTGGTAGTGGGGGCATCATAGAAGTACGGCGCATATCCTCAGACTGAACTAAGGCATAAGCATGTTCTAAAGATGGGAGAGGTTCCCTACTGAGAATTTGATCATGAATCTGATCAACTCAATATTGAGGCCAGCTAAAAAATTGTAGACCCGTAGTTTGTCCTTTGCGAGTTTCATTGCAGCAGCATCAGTAGAGCAGGCAACAGTAAATGTATCATAATAATCTAACTCTTGCCATAGACTTCGGAGTTCAGAATAATATTGGGAGACTGTAATGTCCCGTTGCTTGTTTGCACCGATCTTTACATGGAGATCATAAATCAAAGAATAGTTGCCAACTTGGGAATAAGTTTCCTTAGCAGCCTTCCTAATTTCTATAGCATCAGGTTATAGTGCATACCCCCGGCCAATTTTAAGCTCCATAGAACCAATTAAATAGGCTATCACAATGGACTTCTCAGATGTCAACTTATCATATAATTTATCTGTGAGAGGAGATGCCTTCTTTTTACCATTAATGTAACCCAATAGGCCTTTTGCAGAGATTGCCATATGTGCGGTTTTAGACCACATCAAATAGTTGATCCCATCCAACTTAATTGGGTTAAGGGCAATAGCAGTGAATTCAATCTTAGAAGTTTCCATATTAGGAGAAACAACTTCAGAGGAATCAGCCATGGGAATGATCACAACCCAAGAACAATCTGACTAATAAATTGGAGTAGAACAATTCAATAGTTGCTCAACAATGGAAAATACCTTTAACAGAGATGTCGTGTATCAGTTTTCTAGGAATGAGAGACACACCTGCAGAAATTTTCGATCTCTTCATATATTCGGGGAAGAATCGAGGTTAGCTATTTGTGTGATCTTTTCAAAGCACATACCAATAACAAGGGATACATGGCAACCGGGATGTACAAATCTTTGTGGGGTGTTTAGTTCATGGGTAAGAAATTAGAGAAGATGAAATAAAGTCTCAGAGGTGGTTTAGGAAATAGTTTATGGGTTACGGTAGGTATTAGGTAAGGTTTTAGGGAAGGTTTAGGGCTGCGGTATGTATTAGGGAAGATTTTAGGGAAGGTTGTGGGTTGCTGCAGGGTTTAGATTGGGTGAGGGATGTTGGCGGTAGGTATTAGGTGTAGGTTTAGATGTTACGATAGGCTGTGGGAGGTATTTTCTGAGATTGACAGAATGTTGCAGGTGGCGGAAAGTATTAAACTCAGGTTTGGGCTGTGGCGGTAGGTGCTAGGGTTGAATGGAGGCTTAGATGTTAGGGTTGCAGGTGGCATTGTGGGAGGTATATAGGTGATATCGGCAAGAGCTTAGAGAAGAGGGAATGGTGGTAGGTAGTCACGACAGTCTAGAGGAGAAAAGAAAAAGAAAAAAAGGAGAAGAGAAAAGAGAGGGTTAAGGTAGCTCTGATACCATGTTGAATCAGAAAATGGGAGAGGATTAATTATCTTTTCACACGACCTTCTTATTTTTAATGAATACTATTAAAAACTAACAGGAACTCTAGAGTGACTAGGAGTCCCAACTCTAGAGCAAGATTTAAAATCTCGTGTCTCGGAGGAGTCTCGGCCTCCTCCGAAACCGAGATCTCGGCGAGGAGATCTTGCTGAGACAGAGAATTTTGCCTTTCCATGCATGTATAGGATTCTCTAGAGTCCAGCCAAGTGTAAACTGTTCTCTAGAGTCCAGCCAAGTGTAAACTGTTCTCTTTATATATATACAATTACTCACATGATGTGGTGTGAGTCAGTTTTATCTAAAAGGTTTCTATGTTTATGGGGTCAGATATCTTAGGAAGCATCCTTTCTATTTAGAGTTAGAGATTAGAGATAGGAGAGATTATATAGGGGAGACATTTTAGTGGGTTGAAGAAACGTGAGAGAGTGAGAGAGTGAGAGTAGAGAGGAGGAAAGAGTAAAATAAATATAGGGCATTCAAATTCCGCAATCAAACAATAGATTTAGCCTAAATTAGCAGCTTTAGAGAGGATTTTGGATCTGATTAACGAATCGGGTGAGCAAAATCAGGAAATAAATTTTAAATCATATTCAAATTTGGCAATCAAACAATAAATTTACGGTGAAAAAAAAAACAGAAAACAGTTTCTCTCTCGCGAGAAACTGTCGAGAAATAGCGAAAAGACCGAGATCTCGGCGTGAGATCTTTGTTGAGAACTTGCAAGCCGAGACGAAAGGGGTTATCGACCCTGTTCTCATCTCGGCTAGTGGTGAGATCACCGAAAACACCGAGATCTCGGCGAGATTTTATTCGATGCTCTAGAGTGACTAGGATTCTAAGGAAAGGAAATAAAACAAATATAAAATATAAAATTACAAGTATGCTATACCCTTATATAATTTGACAGGTGTCAATAGTCCTATCTATTTGAACATGAACCCTTTTTAATGTACTTATCTCTGTCATATTCATATCAATGTCTTTAGTCTGATATTAAGTTATTTTCTTAACCTATCCTGCTGCAAAACAGCCAAAGATTGCGACCTACTATTCGTGAGGTCATCACATCCAAAATAAAAGCTCATGCAGCTGCTGTAAATTTGTCGAGGTCCGGCATTGGCCAGCCTGTGAGGACTGCTAACTCGGGTTTACATTACTTGAAAGGGCAGTTGGAAAGCTATCAATCACTGAAACAGAAACGTCAGAATGGGATAGTGCTGGCCGGAACGCTATTGGCTGTTAGTCCAGTATCTCCAGTTATGGCTCCTAAGGGAGCTGCACAGGCTGCAGCAAAAGAACTTCTTGACTCAATACTGGACGCTATCATTCGGATGCTTGGTGAGATATTATAAGTTTATAATTCACTCTTATAATGTCTTTCCTTTTGGAATTAATGCTAGCAAATGTAATGCATTCAGAGAACCATGTTATTGTTGGTGAACTTCTCGAAACAAAATCGGCACAACAAAGTGGTATGAGCACACCAAAGGCAATGAATGGAGACAGTAACTGGAACCTTGATTCTGAAGCATCACAAGTTACAGGGGGCTACAGCATAGTTTTTTCTTTGACAGTTTTGCAGGTAATCTTTTCCCTATAATGTTTATTTTCATGGAATTGGATTACTTTTTGCTGAATTGGAACAGTATATGTAAATTTCTGTACTCACAAATGCTAGTTTCCTTTGTATGCTGAAGAGTGAATGCCAGCAACTCATATGTGAGATTCTGCGTGCAACTCCAGAAGCTACTTCTGCAGATGCTGCTGTACAAACAGCAAGGCTTGCAAGCAAGGTTCCTAATAAAGATAAGAGGTTAATATATCATCAAATTCCACTCATTTCTCCAATTATTATTTGGTTGCATGTTTTCCTCTACATGACCTTGTTTGTTATTATCCTAGTTGCACTAATAGGTGATTAGATTTCATGAATTCCATTTTTGACAAATTTACCCTGTTTTGATTTTAAGGATTTTGAACCCTTTTCTGATTTTAAGGTTTTACGCAATGAAGATGTTGGAAATGAAGACAATTGAGAAATTCGATTCTTAGCATTGTCTCGGACATTTTGTTCTCAATGGATTCCCTAGGGGATGTATTTTCCAAGCAAGGTGTCACTAAACAGTATTTCAGGCCCTATTGTGCTTGTGCTTTTTAATTCTAATACCAATTTTAAGTCAACCTGTCTAGGTTTATATATTTTTCATAAAACATATTGTAGAGCAGTGTAACATGGCATTAGTGTTGCCTTTAGAAAATTTTATTTCTCTGCAAATTTCTTGTGATTACCTACCATTTGGGCAGCACATATTTTTTTTGCCAAATATTACTTGTACCTTTTTATTTGACACATGTACAATTTTAAAGATGTTTTCCTTGCTCAACATTCTTTTATGATTATATATCATCTTGGATTGATGGGTTCAGGAATGGCTCAGAAGATAGTCTTACATTTGCGTTTCGCTTGACGGATGCTACAATTTCTATCCCCAACCAAGGTACATGAAGACTTCAGTAAAGTTGGTTCGGTTTTCACCATACATCATACTGTTCTTAAATTTTTGCTAGATGTCTATCATGTTCATTGAATTGAATTTGCTAATACTTTTCTCTTTTTTTTTTTTTTTTTTTTTTACCATTCCTTATCACTTACTTTGTTAGGATTTGGTAGTTCTACGCTTCTAGTTCATCTATTTATCCTGATAACAGATAGTTACTGATATTTGTCTATAAAGGCTATTTTATTTGGGTGAATAAATGTAACGACCCCAAACCCTGGAGAAGGGAATAGGTCACCCCAGTGATGCAATGTATAACTCTATTCTACATATACAGGTTTTGTACAAATATTCATTTACTCCATTACACCTCATAGATCAAGAAATTCAAGACTAGCATTTAGAAATAAACTGCTGGCAACTAACATCCCATTGATTTCCATATAACTTGACTTACAATACCACAGCCAAAATAACAACCTTCCTCCACAAGACGGTTCAAATTCAGTTCTAAGCCCATAATTAACCAAAAGACTTGATTATTATTTACATCGATTTCCCAAGCTAACAAAAGTAACAAAGAACTGAAAAGAACCTGTGAAATAAGTGATAATGAAATATCTCATAATGGAATATCACAAAAGAAATAAGTCCCTTCCTAGACTAGTTTTTGTCCCTGAAGTGTTCACGGCCTGGACAATGGCAGTCCTCTTTTAGTTCATCTTGTTCAATCTCAACTTGTTCTGGTTCATCTGTAATAGCCTTGAGTTCCTTTCCTCCTGTATACGCCAAATTGAAGCCACCAATACCCCTTTCCATAAAAACTTCCCACTTTTTACTAAAAGCTGCCAGTTGCAAGTACCAAGAAAGTTTCTTCACATGTTCAGGAATATCCAAGACAGTTAGCTAACTTTTGTTCAAATGTTTGCTGTTGGTATTAAACTATAATAGGATTTGTTCTTTTATCTTGTCTGGTACCTCACCCACTTGAACTTTTATTTGACAGAGAAAGATTCCCTGATTTTCTCATTTATTTCTGGGACATGTATGTGCAGTTATTAAAATAGTAATAAACAAAATGCACCTTTGGAATCATAGATAACGAAGTGGTGGAACTACATGCACCTTAATCATATATCACAAAGTGATTGTTCCTGAAGGTGTTATTGCAATTGTTGATTAGTGCTGCGGTTGAAATACGTAAGCCGCAAGGGCAATTTAGGCCCTTCCCCCTTGAACAATCGGTCATTTTTTTTTTTGGGGGTGGGGGGGCATTGTAGTCTTTTTTCCTTCCCTTTTTATTTTTATTTTTATTATAATTAAAGGCTTGGCTGGTCCCAAAAGACCATCCAAGTATTCAGTCTCTACTCTGTGCTTTCAACATGGTACCAGAGCTCTTTTTCTAATCTTCTTCCTTTTCCACAACATACTCCCTTTTTTTTTTTTTTTTTGTTTTAACTATCACATACCCTCTCTCTCGGTTCTCTCCCTCTCTAAAAGGGCATCACTAATGAGGTGATCTGTTATGGATCTAGTTGCTGCCCTTCATCTTACTTCAATTATAGCATGATTTGCTTTTTTGATGATTGACAGTTGCTGTGCAATTTGGTTCCTCTCTATTCAAAGATCGAGTTTTTCCGAACTATTGAAGGTCGAGTCTTCTCCTATTAGGGATCCAAGTTTGATTACTGGCGGCATCTGTTACTTCCAAGTTCCAAGAATTGAAATAAGATCTCTGCTATATTACCAGTCATGTTTTTTTCAAAACCCTGTGATATCGTTTTTTGGCATTACTGGTCAGAATCGACTCAGATCTGGAGGCGAAATTTTCTGTCTGGTTTGATATCGATCCAACCTGTTTCATCGGTCTTCAAATCCCTTGGATAGAATCGATTCCAAATTGAAGGAACAACATCCGTTTCTCCTCAACGAGATTGATAAAGGATTTTTTATCGATTTCTTTTCAGTGCTATCACTCCAAAAATTTTTCTTGGGCACAACCCTATCATATCGACCTCACTATACCAGCTTGATTTGCTGCGATGTTGGGTATTACTATTGCCTCTTCCAGTTTGGATAGATAGAATCATCATGAGAACCAACCATTTGTTGCTAATTCTATCAAGTTCGATGGAACTAATTACCTAGTTTGGTCTTGATCGACTTATTTGACCATTGCTCGTCGTGGCTTCATAGTTCATCTTATTGGTACAACTGAGAGGCCCTCTATTGCTGGTATTACTCAGGATCGATGGATCTCTAATGATTCCTTAGTTATGTCCTTTCTTCCCAACTTCATATTACCAAATATTGCTAGAGGTTATCTTTTATTGGATTTGGCCACTCAGATTTGGACGGCTGCAGAGAAAACTTATATGGTCAGTTAGGGAATGATGCCCAGGTATATGAATTACGTAAGAATTTCATGACACCACTTAGAATGAGCTTTTGGTTTCTCAGTAATATGTTGAACATTAAAGTATATGGCAAGAATTTGTTCATTATGTTGATTACCAACCTACCAGTGCAACTAATATTGCCTCTTACAAGAAACATGTTGATAAGATTCGAGTCTATATTTTTTTGGTTGGATTGAACATTTAATACGATCAAATTCGTGTACAGGTTCTTAGCAGATCTCTTTTGCCCACCTTGGAGCATTTCTATGCTTTAGTACCTACTGAGGAGAGCCTCCGTTCTGCCATGCTTCATTCTACTACTACTGATCGTTCTTCTTTACAGACTGTCTTTTGATCCATCCCTGCTACTGATGGACCTCCATGCACCGAGGAGAGTACCAAAAAGGTAATTAAGTGTGAACATTGTGGCAAACCTTGGCAATTAAAGGCTACATATTGGAAACGTCATGGTAATTGGTATACCAGTTGACTTTGAAACCAAGTGTGGTCGTGGTCACTCCAAGAACAAGGTCAATCACACTGAGACGGTTGCCTATACTACCAGTTTTGACACCGGTCTCTCTCTGGACGACTTTCTGTTAGCTTCTCCAGGCCTCCTCCACTGCGTCTGCTTTTATCACTGCCAAGGTTTAAAATCTTGGGTTTCGGAGGAGTCTCGGCCTCCTCCGAACTCGGGTAGATCTCGTTGAGACACTGCATTTTGTCCGAGACAGCCTAAAAGGCTGTTAAAAGGCTGTTTCGGTGGCCAAAATATATTTTTTTATGTCTCCAACTTTAGGGGAACCTCATTTTTACATACATAAACACATTTAGAGCATAAAATTGTAAAAATAATGACTCTTTGTGGTTGTTTGGGTTTACATCCATGTTTTGACAGTCAACGTTGAAGTCTGTTGTAAACTTAGGCTAATATTGGCTGTTATATTCAATCAAATATGGCAAATGAGACAATAACATAATGCATTAGGGGAAAGAGAAACAAAATAACACTTCATTATAAATCATTACATCATAGTTCAAATGTTTAATACTGAATGATCCCATAGTCCCCATGTGCCCATAGTCCACAATTCCACAATCCTCATACAGATACAATGTCTAGTAATACGTAAAGTGTCGTGGATGATCCATCCTACTATCATCATACATTTGGGAAAGTTGTCAACGCAAATTGTCTTCCAACTGAGAAACATAATCTTCCCATGACATTCTTGTTGCAAAGTAGTTCTGGTAGTCTTGCACATGATTCATAAATATAACATCAGTAGCTGTCCGAAGGATACCTATCTTTGGGAAGAATGGAAAAACTTCTGAAGTAGTACTCTGGTGCGTAAACTCTTGCGGAGGTACTGATGGAACGGAATAGAAGTTGGTTGATCCACTCTGACTCTGTGTCTGTGCTATTGCATCTGAATGATCGTCGAAGGAAGAACCATATGCAGTCGCAGTGGGATTGGGGATGAAGTTGATATCAACATAATCATTTGAGGTGTATGTTGAACCAGTGCTATATCCGGGAGCATTCCAATGCTCCTGTCCACTGCCGTAACTGTTATTCTCCTCTACACTCAATCCTCGTAAGCCAGTAAAGAGGCTATCAACGTCGAAGTCCATCATGTTACGCAATCAGCATTTTCATCATGTTGAGATTGGTAATGATGCCGAGGCCTACACGAATACGAAGTTGGTTTACATGATGAGGATGACACACGTGCACCGTGGTCATCATCCTGTGTTGCATGAGTGTACTGGCTCTCCCCAGTGTATCTAACAGGTGATGCTTGTAGCTCTGGATCAGCCCCAATATTGACAATAGTGGCTTGACCTCCACCTGGGTCTCTACGCCCACCCCCATGATCACTACAACTAGCTCCACTATCACTCTAACTCCACTCACGATCATCTGTATCAGTGCCAGTAGGAGGGTCAAACGGCACTGGTGACCGTGTATGGACTCGACCATCTTCCGAGGCTAGAAACTCGTCGACATCAGTATCCAAATGGCTGGCCAAATGGGGGTCAGGCATCCCCCTGGGCTTGTCCATCACTGGTACTCCTCTGTCCCGCACCTACTCCATTAATGGATCTTCCTCTTCAGAGTCAAGCTGGAAGATGTTGGCGAGCTTAAGTGGGTTATCATCCTCCTTATCGTGGAACATGTTTTGCACCCTTAGCCTGATGTTGTAATGCATAAAGACCAAGTCATTTAGCCGTTGAGAGCCAAGCCGATTCCGTCTCTTTGAATGAATGAGGTTGAAAGTACTCCAGTTTCGCTCACAGCCAGATACATAGCATGTCTGAGCTAACACTCTACTTGCTATCTTCTTCAGAGCAGGTGCATCTTTACCATACAACACCCACCATTCAGTTGCATAAGAACAATAACATATTTTAATTTCGTATGTCATTTAAACGTAATACATAAAACATAAGATAATTTAATTTCGTATGTCATTTAAACGTAATACATATACGGATCACTTTTGTCACGTCCAACCACTGCAACGGGGAACCCAAAACTCCTACGGGCTTCCCTGAAGGTTTTATTCTACACACAATCAAAAACTTATAAATATTTGCAATTACAATATATAGTTTTGCCATATTTCTAGTAATTGAAGCATACAACTCACCTCTAGGTTTGCCAATGCCTGTGCTAGGGGATCTGGCTTCAACTTTGCAACCACTAGCTTCACTGCCTCAATGAGTTCTGCGTGTGTCCATGTATATTGGTACTTGGGGTTCAAATAGTATGCTGAAATATTTGATAGTGGATACGTGTTAAAGTAAATAAAAATTATATTGGTATATAAGTAACACTAAAGTAAATACATCATCAAATTCTCACCAACCTTATGCAATGGATGCATGAGTTGACTCTCCCATCGGTCATTGATGATCTTTATGTAATTCTTGTAGCCACGTGGTATGAAAGCTTTAACACGTACTTTCAATACGTCCACAGTAGCATAAAGAAGTGGCATGGTAGGTTTTCGCTCAGTATCTACCAATCTCAACACTTGCACTACCATAGTTATCAGGGCGACAAGGCGATCCAAGGCCATTGAGGCCATCCTGGGCGCTTAGGCGCCTAGGTGACCAAAGCGTTCCCAGTGTATTTTTTTTATTTCTAAAATATTAATACTATATTAATGTTTATATATATGTAATATTCTATATAAATAATCAACATTTAAAACATAACTTCATTAATATGGGAAAACCAAGAAGGCAAATATATATGTTATATATTATATATATGAGTACAACTATTTAAGGTCATGCCAACCCCATAAGCTTGAATCTCACGCGATGCAAATTACATAACGAAATATGTTTTATTAGGGAACTTAATATCGGCCGATAAAAGTGGATGGTTAAAAACTTGAAATTGAATTGCAAGTAAACGAAAATATTACGGGGACAACCTTATCCTTATAACCATTTTATTAATGTTTTAAAATTTATCCTCATAAACATAAAAATTTACCCAAAAAAAATAGGCATAAGAAAATAGACGGTCGCCAGACACTCTGAGCGTCCAAGGCGCCCTGGGCGACGTCTAGGCAACTCCCAGAGGACTTGGGCGAGCGCTTTTCTCACTTTAGCAAGGCGCCCTAGCGCCCAGGCCCTCAAAAAGCTCCTGGACGCCTAGGCAACGCCTTGACAAGCTTGTGCACTACAGGATGCAACACACTTACTACCACCTTCACGTTTTGCCAAAATTCGGATGAAGCGATGGTACTCTGTGCTTCCACTTCCTAGGGGATAGCTGACTGTCTCCACGAAAACCAATCCTCAAATGCAAACATCGATCTGAGTCCGGCCATCTTTGCCTCAAAGCTCTTCAATGCTATGAAGTTTGTAAAGAATCTGGTGATGCCTGGTCTGACCAAGTCCCCTCCACATCTCTCCCTGAGCATGTTCAAGGAATAACCATGGTTGTAGATGAAAGTGATTACTTATCTTGCTTACTCAACCACTCTCTTCACTTTACTTATCTTGCTTATGTCCTTCAACATCAAATCAATACAATGGGTAGCACGTGGAGTCCAGAAGAGATTGTAGTCGGCATTGTTCATTAACATCTCCCCTGCCTTTTTAAAATTATTGTCGTTGTCGGTCACAATTTGGACAACGTTCTGAGCTCCCACCTCAGCCACTACCTGTTGCAACAACCCATAAATATAGTCTGCATCTTTTACTTCAGCTGATGCATCAACAGACCTAAGGAACACCGTCCTCCCATCACAATAAACCATGAAGTTGATGATGGACTTTTTGGTAGGACCAGTCCAACCACCATACATAATGGTTACTTCTAAATCTTCCCAATTCTTTTTCTGGCCTAGAGTCCAGTCTCGTAATTCTTTCTTATGTTGAGGCAAATAATGAGTCATTAGCTCATATTGATTTAGCCTTCTAATCCCTGTACCTGCCTCAACAATTGCATTTAGCATTCTATGAAAGAAAGGCCTGTGGTAGCGTTTGCTGGGATGCCATGATAAAACGACCACTTTGGCCCCGTTTGATAACACTCCAACTCCCATGGAGCTATTTCTGGTCCGGAGTCGTTTTCTACTTCTTCTCCAGAGTCAGGATTTTTGAAGTAGAATGCTGTTTGATAATGCTGCTCTAAAATCAAAAGATTATGCTTCCATAATGCTGTTTGATGGTGGTGGTGGTGGTATTGGTGGCAGCGGGGGGTGGTAGTGGTGGCTGGTGGCTTGGTAGGGGGTGGTGGTGGCCACGATGGTGGTGGTAGAGGCGTGGGTGGTGGGTGGTGGCAGTGGGGATGGGTGGTGGGTGGGTGGGTGGGTGGTGGTGGGTGGTGGTGGTGGTGGCAGCAGTGGTGGTAGGTGGTGGTGGCAGCAGTGGTGGTAGGTGGTGGTGGCGACAGTGGTGATAGGTGGTGGGTGGTGGTGGTGATAGGTGGTGGGTGGTGATGGTGGTAGGTGGTGGCGACAGTGGTGGTAGGTGGTGGGTGGTGGTGCCAACGTCAGTGATAAGTGGTGGGTGGTGGTGGTGGAGGTGGCGGCTGCGGTGGTGGTGGTGGTCACGGCGACTGTGGGTGGTGGTGGGGATGGTGGTAGTAGAGGGGTGGTGGTGATGATGGTAGTGCCAGTGGTAGTAGTGATGGCAGTCGGTAGTGGTAATAGCTCCGGAGCAAGAGAAGTAAGTTTTTTTAGCTCCAATTTTTAGCTCCTAGAGACATTTTTGGAGCGGTTCACTCCATCGGAGTCAAAACTTGAACCGTGTTTATCAATTGCCATTCTACTCCGGATTAGCTCCGGAGCTAAGAAGTAAGGAGCTGGAGTGTTATCAAACGGGGCCTTAGAGTAAGAATACCCTACTGACTCCCTATTCTTTCCCCCAAACATAGCCTTTATTTTTTTCTACTTGCTACCTTGCTTCGTAGATCTTGCTCTAGAACTTGAACATAATCATCCCGTCCCCGTGGCTGAGGCACAGGTTCTTCCCTTCTACTTCGCGATCTAGAAAACCAAGAACCAATCCCTTTGCTCCGTCTCTATGGCTCAGGCTTAGCAAATCCATTACCATTGTCACCTGCTCCAGATGCACCTGCTCCTATCTGTCTCCTTTCCGCATCTGATCTAAAGGTTTCTTTACTAGCCAGTGCCTAATGGCTCATTTGTCTTGCCTCTGCCTCTGTCATATTCTCTACATCCCATCCCTCGGCCTCATGTTCCTCACTGGATTCTGGTATGGTGCCTCGAACTACCTCCTCAAACTGCTGTTTTTCTCTTTCCATTGCTGCCCTCCTCTGAATCCCTCCCCTCAATTGTTCACCTATGGTCCTGGATATCTCCACAGGACACTGCGGGCATTTGGAAACATCTTTGCCCAATCCACTCAAGTGTTGCTTCAGTCTTATGATGCCGTCAGACTGAAGCTTCTTCCCACAAAAATTCCACTGGGTCTTTTTCCTATCACCCTAAAGAGCAGTCCCATATTGCCATGCAGGGTCATTATGGGAACTGGCACCGTTGCCTCCATCGCCTGCCCCAGAACTTGGTCTAGACATAATTTCCAAGCACTGTTTCATAGAAAACACAAACTTCAATAACCTTACAAACTTGAACATAGTAGAAATTACATTTCAAAATTTTCTTCATATTTTAAATGCGATCAGAATATTTTTCCTTATTTTTCCCTATTTTATAGCATTTTTTAACCATTTTAAACTTAATTTTTAATTGTTGGAAATTATTTTTTTAATATAAATAATTCAAAAAAAAAAAAAACATACAACAACCGAAATCGAAATTTGAAACAGGACAGTAGATTGGCCAACGGTGATTAACATATAAATAGGTCATCATAATCAAATGAATAATAATAATAATTATTTTAATTTTTAATTACTGAAAATTCATTTTTATATGCAAATAATTGAAAAAAATGCCAACAACAATTGAAATCGAAATCTAAATCTGAAATCGTAGGACAATAGATTGGCCAATGGTGATTAACATATAAATAGGTCGTCATCATCAAATAAGTATAAATAATAATTATTTTTATATTTAATTGCTGGAAATTAATTTTTAAATGCAAATAATTGAAAAAAAAAACCTACAACAACCAAAATCGAAATCTGAAACCGTGAGCTTGTATATCGGGCTCACGTATCTAACATATAAAAATTTCATCACATTCTACAAATTTTTTTTCTTTCATAGTCTCATCTAAAAATCTCATTTTTCGGCAAGAAACTTACCTTCAACAGTTGATACGAAGCTCCCACAGCAATCTCCGCAGTCCAAAGCACCACCCGCAGGAAGTTGGAAGTCCAAACAATGAAAAAATGAAGAAGAAATGAGAAAGTTTTCAAAAAACCAATAAAGAAGAGGAAACACCAGTTCTCGGTCGAGTGAACTGGTCGAGTTCTCGATCGATGACAGTGAGTTTTTTCTTTTATAAAGAGAAAAAAAAAAAGCAAAGCGCGATAAATTGCCAGAAGTAGCGAGAAGTTGCGAGATTTATCGAGATCTCGGCAATAATATGCATTCACTGAGACGAAAAGGGTTATCGACCCTGTTTTCGTCTCGGCTAGTGTCGAGAGGGCGAGATTGGCAGATTTTGCCGAGATTTTATTCCATGATCATTGCTCCTTCAGGTTCTAATTTTGCCTATTCAGGTATTCCTTCTAGTGGTCATTGTGCATCGGTGGTCTGCAGCCTTTGGAGCATTGTTGCCAGTGCCATTGATCACATGATTGCATCCTCCAACTTATTTCATCAATACTCTCTTTCCGCAGGGAAAGACAAAGTTTGAGTGGCTGATGGTCTTGCTCATCTGTCTTTGGAAAGGATTTTATTTGTTTGTTGTTCCCCTTCTTTTATTTACCTTCTGTTTTTTACATATTTCTAACATTACTACAAATCTACTTTTCATTAGTAGCCTTAATAGGGATTTAAACTGTAAAGTCACCTTTTTTCCACCCCATTGTGTTTTTTAGGATCTGGTGAATGGTGATAGGGAAGACGATTGGATGTGGTAAGGTGCATGTGGCCTCTATTTGCTCGATGATGAATCTCTTCCACCGGCGTTACCTCCACTACTTCGTCAACTACACTTTGCTTTCTCAAATCTCCATCTGTGGCATTGTCAGTTAAGACATCCTCCTCTTGGGACTTCATCTCATATTTTTCCTCGTTTAGTCAAACAATGTAATAAGGATGAGTAATTTTTTGTGAGGTTTGTATTTTAACTAAACCAAACTAAACCAACTCATTCTAGTTATTTACCTTTAAATAAAAGAAGTGCTTCTCCTTTCCATTTGTTCATACAGATGTGTGGGGTCTAGCTTGTCGTATCTCTTTTGGTCATCATTGGTCTGTTATTTTCATTGATTGCTACTCTTGTACAACATGGGTGTATATGATGTAGCACAAAAGTGAGGTGTTCCAATGTTTTAGCTCTTCCATAACATGGTCGCACTCAATTCAATGCCACCCTCAAGATATGACACAGCTACAATGGCTATGAGTATCTTGAGGATCAGTTTAGACTTATATGGCGTCCTCTAGGATTCTCCATCAGACTAGTAGTGTTGACATCCCGTTCCAGAATGGGGTGGTGGAACGAAAGAATCGCCATCTCCTGGAACTGGCCCAAGCTCTCATGTTTGCCAGGAATGTTCTGTCTCAATATTGGAGTGATGCCGTACTCACTGTAGCCTATCTCATCAACCATATGCCCACTCGCACTTTGGCATCCTATGCCTAAATTGACGTTCTGACGGGTTTTAGCTCATTTGTCATTCCTCCCAAGATCTTTGGTTATGTGTTATGCTCGCAGCCATCGTTCTCCCACCAAGCTCGATCCGCGTGGCCTCCGTTGTATTTTTTTGGGTTACTGCGTTACTCAGAAGGGCTACTGGTGCTACCATCCTCTCACGCGTTGCACCTTAGTTACCATGGACGTTATCTTTCATGAGACCCTTCCTTACTAACCGCCACCTCTTCAGGGGGAGTGTGCGCATAGTGTAGATGTGTCTGTTCTTGAGGATTTTCTTATTTCGCCTCTACCTGAAGGTACCCAGCCGATTCTAGCTCTGGGCGAGTAACAGGCACTAGTGCCGGTTTTGATAGAGTTACAGGCAGAGTTGCAGACACAAATACCAGATTAGGTAGAGGAATAGACACCAGTTCCGGTCCAGGCAGAACCGTAGGATGAGTCAACACTGTTTATTGGAGGACTCGAAAGAAAACGTAAGTTGAGACTTGAGACCACTACCACTATTGCACCTTCGATTATCCCGTTGCCTTTTTTTGAGCCAGAACCTTCTACCCCATTTGGTAAGATTTCCTCTTCTCTTGAGTTACCTATTGTTGTCCGTAAGTGTACTAGATTTGTACTCAGTACCCCATATCTAATGTTGTCTCTTATGACTCTTTCTAGTACCTATCGTGCTTTCATATCTTCCCATTCCTTTGTTAGTATTCCATAGAAGTGGCGGGAGGCTTGTACAGATCCGAAGTGGAAAGCAGTTACGATGCAAGAGATGAAGGCTTTGAAAAAGAATGACACATGAGAACTTCTTGTTCTTCCTCCACGAAAGGTACCAGTTGGCGGTAAATGGGTATTTGTGGTTAATCAAAAAATTGATGGGATGGTGGATTACAAAGCAAGAATTGTGGCTAAAGGCTTTACTTAGACGTATGGGATTGATTAGCATGAGACATTTGCTCCAGTTACCAAACTAAATACTGTTCAAGTTCTATTATCATGTACTGTTAACTTAGGATGGGATCTCTAACAACATGACGTCAAGAATGCATTTCTGCATGGGGAACTCGATGAAGAAGTATATTTGGACATACCTCCAGGATTTTCATCTGAAAAAAGTCATGGCGAAGTATGCAAATTGAAACGTGCACTTTATGGGTTGAAGGAGTCTCCTCAAGTAAGTTTCGTAGGTTTCACAAGGCTATGGTTTTAGTAGAGTAAATTTAGAGCAATGTTGACCATACGCTGTTCGTTTAGCAATCTGGTGATAGTCGTTCTTCTCATAGTCTGTGTTGATGATATAGTAGTCAATGGAAATGATAGTTCAAGATCTCTTGCCTCAAGAACTTCCTTGGTCATGAATTTGAAATAAAGGATCTAGGAAAACTAAGGTATTTTCTTGGAATTGATGTTGCTCGATCTTCAAAGGGTATTTTCTTCTCTCAAATAAAGTATGTTCATTGCGCGATCTTTAAAGGGCATCTTTTTCTCTCAAATAAAACATGTCCTTGATCTTTTATTTGAGACTGGTTTATTGTGCTACAATCCTTGTGACATTCCTTTGGAAGCTAATACCCGACTCAAGGGTAAAGATGGTAAACCAGTTGATAAGGGGTTGCTACCAGTGGACAAGGAATAAAGTATTGTGTATCGGTAGTGTATCGGTCGGGCGATTTTAAGAGACGTATCGTATCGTATCGTATCGTGGATACGGTGGATACGCTAAGATCGCGAGGATACGGGGAAAGATACACACGAGAATGATTAGGGAACATGCAAAACACAATTTCTAAGCATAAAAAACAAACTATAATAAGCAATCTTGAAGTATTTCTAAGGATTAAAGACATAGTTGATGACATTCAATGAGCTACAACCTTCGGTTCTCATGAACTGTAGATTTTTAGCAATGTAGAAGACCAAAAAAGTGGGAAAAAATCAGTTGTATCAAGCTGTATAAGTGCATGTCGACCGTAGCGAGGTGTGTCGGTCTGTATCGAGGCGTATCGGTAAGTGTATCTTATTTTTTGCAAGAATGGAAACATAAATGTATCGACACGTATCGAGTGTATTGACCGTATCGAAGTGTTTTGAGCTGTATCGGTTCGATACAGTCAATACATGTGGATACACTTTTTGTTTTAAAAAAAGAGATACGTATCGAAGAGTATCGTATCGACCACTGTCGATACGGATACGTATTGGTGGATACGAGGCGTATTGTATCGATACTTAAAACCATGCCAGTGAATCATGGGAAAGTTGATTTACCTCTCACACACATGGCCAGACATTGCCTTTGCTATGAGTTTGGTAAGTTGGTTTATGTATGATCCTTACTTCTTTCATATGGAGGTTGTCCTTTGTATGTTCGTTACTTGAAGTCAGCTCTTGGAGGGGTTGTTACCAGTGGATCATGGGAAAGTTGATTTATCTCTCACACACACGGCCAGACATTGCCTTTGCTGTGAGTTTGGTAACTTAGTTTATGCATGATCCTTACTCCTCTCATATGGAGGTTGTCTTTCGTATCTTCGTTACTTGAAGTCAGCTCCTTGAAAAAGGGATTCTTTTATCTTCTCATGATCATCTACGGATTGAGGCATACACAGACACTAATTGAGGTGGCTCTCCGGATAGGAAGTTTGTTTTTGGCTATGGTACTTTTGTTGGTGGTAATCTTGTCACGTAGTGTAGCAAGAAGCAAAATATTGTAGGAAAGTAAGTAGAATTTCCTTTTAAGGTTCAAGGGATTTGTGAGTTACTTTGGCTTAAAATTTTACTAGAAGGCCTCAGTGTTCATGTTCGTCTTCCAATGATGTTATATTGTGATAATGAAGTTGCAATTAGTATTGCCCGTAACTCAGTGCAACATGATCGTACTAAGCATATGGAGACCGACAAACATTTCATCAAGGAGAAACTCGAGAGTGGACTGATATGTATGCCTTTCATGAAGTCAAAAGACTAATTAGCTGATGTTTTCACTAAGGGTTTGGATGGAAGGCTTTTTCATCTTAATTTGGCCAAGTTTGGGCATGTATGACATCTATGCGCCAACTTGAGGGGAGGAGGGTTGAAATATGTAAGCCGCAAGGGAAATTTAGGCCTTTCCCTCTTGAACCGAATCTTAATTAATAGAGTCGGTCATTGGGGGGGGGTATTGTAGTCTTTTTTCCTTCCCTCTTTTCATTATAAATAAAGGCCTGGTTGGTTCCAAAACACCATCCATGCATTCAGTCCCTACTCTGTGCTTTCAAAAGCTGCAGAACATTTTGCTGCTCGTGGCCTCTTTATTGATGTTTTCTCCTGGGTGGCCTTTCTTGAAAGTGGATCTTGGCTTTGTTTTTTTGCTTGTCTATGGATCATCCAGGGTTTGTTTTCTTGTGCTGTCTCCAACAAACTTATTGCCTTGCTAGTTCTTCAAGTTGTTTTGGAAGGCATTGTGTTCTTGGGTATGTTTTCAGTTTCCACCTCTTTTCCTAACCTGTTTTTACCCACTCACAACTCTCTTAACAGTGTATTTATAATTTTTTGCTATTGCTAGTGGTATACCTTTTATTTATTACAAAATACTGGCCATCAATAGCCATTGGGAAGATGGGACTGTGAAACATTTTACTGTAATGTTTGTAAGGTCTCTATCATTCACAGGATCAGGATTACTCTACCCACATAATGACCTAGCCTCTCCACCTCATATCCAGCCGTACCTCATATTTTATGATAGGATGTTGATATTTTCTCCTCAAATTTACAACTCTGCATTTTTACTACATTATATATCTTCCATTATATTTCTTTATATTTTGTTTGCCTACTAAAACATAATGATTTGGTCCCTTTACGAATCACTGAAAATTGCGTACTTCGCTCCAGGTGCTGATCTCTTTCGCCAAGGATGGAATAGGAGGGGTCCAAATGTAGTTCAAGAAGGTTATGGGACTGCAGCTGTCCTTCCTGAACATGGAATATATCTAGCAGCGTCTGTATATCGACCTGTGCTTCAGGTCTGCCTTGCATCTTTATATTATAAATGTAATTCTTGTGTATATTGAATACTTTAGCTGACTGATTCAGTGTCATTTGCAGTTTACTGACAAGGTCACATCTTTGCTGCCTCCTAAGTATTCTCAGCTTGGGTAAGCTTGGAACCATTTTCCATTACTTAATTTATTGAAGAATATGTACATAGGCATTTCTATGATTGACATGTTCTTGGTCTCTGAGAAATGTTGATTTTTTAGAGAAGGAAGATATGATAGAGGAGAAGGCTGAGTCCATAGGGACCCATAAAGCAATCCTTGACACATGAATGCCTTAGTTTGAGATGGAGGTCCAATATACATTTAGTTCCCATGGATCCCTAGTTAACCACCTAAGGAATGAAGGAAGAGATGTTCATTGAGGACGTGAAGGTGTAGCTTCAATGCTAACAAATCGATATGGGAAAGTTATACTTTACATCTAGCTTGTAGTTTTTGTAGATCTAAAAATCAGTAGTAAGTGCTTTGATTCCGGCTTTGATCAAATCTCCCTCTTAGATAGGAGCAGATTATTCCTGAATCATGGCTTTGGAACTATTTTGAAATACTCTCTGGTGCATGATTTGTCTGGATCCCTAAAGTGATTTCATCTAATTTTAGTTTGATAAAGAGCCTGTGTTTCCTTGCATTGTTCTTCACAGCAGTTATGATGGCCATGACCCTGGAGATTTACATGGCCTCGAGCTTGTTGCTTTGAGGGACAATGTTGGGATTAGTAAGGAGTGATAAGGGTTGTTAGCAATATTGGGGGTCCAAGATCTAATGTCAACCTCCTCAAGTTTCACGATAGGATGTTCCTATCGTTGGTCATCTTATCCGTTGGTTTACCTTTAGTTATCTTCTTATCTCTACCTCTCTATCTTTAGAGTTCATCGACTGTTCTAGTCAGTCCCCTCTCCTCCTCCTCCTCCTCCTCCTCCTCCTCCTCCTTTATTATTCTCTCTCTTTGCTCTCTGCGGTCACTGGTTTCTTATCCCTGGTATTCTCACAAGGGTGATTGAGGTGTGAAAATTTCAACATCTTCTCTCAGTAGACTTGTGTGAACTTTTTAGAAGGGCTGGTGTTTACTTCTAGAGGTTAAAGGTTTAATTTCCTCTTTGAGGAGGTGATGTAGGACAGCCTAGGGTCTAGGTATCCTACAATTACAACTAGCTAGGTATTAGGCAACCTAAGGTTTAGCTAGTTAGGACAGAGTGCAGCAGCATACATGTCTTGCTATTAGACTGTTTAGAGCTGAATGTTATCAACCAATGATCAATATAATCCTAGCAGTGATTACTAAATACTAACTCAACAATGATCACTAGAGTTAAAAAATGGCTCAGCAATTATTAGGCAGCATTTATCAATTGTTATGGAGGAAATTTCAATCTTCCTAAAATAATAACTAAGTTCTAATGCAAAAGAAACCAGTTTTCATTTGTATCAGTAACATTCAATATAGAAGAAAAAGAGTACTAACCAATTTAGCCACATATCAAGTGGGCAGGTCAGAATTTTGTCTGCCAAGATACTGTCAACAAAAACCAGTACACAGAATAGGAACAAGAAAGAAACAGCAATGTATGGCTGGCTGTCCAGCTAGGTTAGGAATTAGGAATATATATATATATATATATATATATAGAATTCTTACTGTTAAATAATGACAGGAATTAAATAACAGAAAAAGAAAAACATAAACAGAAGTTACTGGTTAACTAATAACAAAAACTTCATGGACAGAATAGGTATAAACAGAATTTCGTAGAGGGTATTGCAGTGCGGATATATATATATATATATATATATATATATATATATATATATATATATATATATATATATATATATATATATATATATATATATATAAGATGCCAGTTTCGTGGACTGTGGAGGGGAGGAGGATTAATTGTTTCAGAAAATAGAATGAAGAATTAAAAAGGAAACAGAAAGGGGGCTGGGAATTTCATAAATAATAGAGAAGAAGGGGGAAGAAGAAAAGGGAAACTTTTTTTGGTGAATAAACGGATGTATTAACAACACCCCGAAAGGGGGAGAGCAAAACATACACCGTGAGAGGAAGTTTCATTCTGTTCGTTAATCATTGCATAATAAATACAGCAGAAAAAAATGCCTTTAAAGGCTTACACATCCAAACCGTGGGAGGGGTTAGGGAGTTTGAAAACTGCCTATGGCAGTTATAGAATTTCAAATTTAAAAGAAAACTAAAAAAAGGGGGACTAACCACATGAATAGGGAAGGTGGGGGTACATGTTACATGCTGTAAAAATTAAAAAAAGAAAAGAATTTACAGGTAATAACTAATAATAGAAACTTACCCAAAAAAAAAAAAAAAAAAACTAATAATAGAAAACTGCAATAACAGTATTAATTATAATAACTGAAATAACAAAAAACAGAAATAAAAATAAAAAAAGTTGCTGAACTACTGCTTAGTTCCGAGCTAAATGATAGCCCCAGAACTCATCGTCGAACCATAAAGAGGACGGAAGGTAGGCTGTTGGCTGCCTTTCCCTCCTTTGATTCACTCGAAAGGCTAGGTCTATGATGTCCTCGTCAACTCTCCCGGGCTTGGAAGAATTCACCTTTGGTGAATAAAAACTAACATAGTGCTTGAGCATAGCCGGGTTGAGCTATTGTAGCTCCTCAATGGAAATCCATGTACAATCAATCTCAGGTCATCCTTGCCACCGAATTAAGAACCCTAGAGAATCGCCAGTGTGTGTAGATTCAACTCTCTCATCAAGGATATCCTCAATCTCCTCAACTCGCTGATCCAACTGGGGTATGGGAGGAATAGAAGTAGCAAGAAGGGAAATAGGCTTGGATGCAAAGGTATCGACAATGAAGGTAAAGACATCAAAAACATTAGGATAAATAGAAGGTGTAGTAGAAGGGCCATGGTAAAAGATCAGATCCTCATCATAAGAGAGGAGACATAGGACATCCCTACCTAATACTCCGTCTCGCATTAAAAAACCCAACTGGACTGCCATTAACCAAAATTGGGAATCTCGCAGAAGAGAGACAATATAGGACCTACTAGGAGAAGTAGTCAGGAAATTCATTCTGGCTAGGGTTTCCATAAGATTTTCCCATCTAACATTGTCATAAGCTTTTTGAGGTGAATCTTTAACATAGCAGTTGGAGAGTGATTTCTCCTGCCAAATCCCCGAACAAGGTCAGCATAGATTATAATATTATCCATAATATTACGCCCTTGAATAAAAGCCGATTGGTTTGGACTAACAAGACCACCAACCAATTTTTTCAACCTGAGGGCAAGGAGCTTGGCACTAATCTTGTAAATGGTGTTACATGGGGAGATGGGATGAAAATCAGTAATAGTCTAATAGAGCATGCACCCTCCTTAGGAATAAGAAAGTTTGATTAACTTCTCTTATCTAACTAGGTTAAAGAAGAAGCTACTAACAAACAAGAGAAGATCTGCTTTGATAATATCTCAAGTAGCAATAAAAAATCTTCATGGATTTAATAGCTTTGAGAATTTCATCTTCAGCAGGAATGGAATCCATACGCTGGAATGGCCCTTTCTGTGGGCAGTGCTGAGGAAATTTGGGTTCACTGATATTTTTGTGAAACGTGTGAAAGCTCTATTAAAATCAGCAAGGTTGAGTGTGATGATAAATGGGGGGCCCTGTGGGTTTTTTTGGGTGTGATAGAGGTCTTTGGCAGGGTGACCCCTTATCACCCCTGTTGTTTGTTATAGCTGAGGAGGTCCTTTGTAGAGGGCTGCAGCTAATGGCATAAAAAGGGTGGCTAGAACCTTTTTTTAAGGGGAGAGGAGTGACAGCGCTCCAACACACCTTATGTTCGCAGATGATATTTTCGTCTTCATGAAGGCTAGTGTTTCCTCGGGCAGACATATGATAAACTTGCTGAAGTGCTGTCATGAGTTTGTAGGACAACATATTAACACTGTCAAGAGTAAAATATTCTTCACTGAGGAGGTCTCGAGAAATTGCAGGCAGAGTTTGCTTGAAATCCTTCAGTTCACTCAAGGAAAATTCCCTACAAGGTATCTTGGTGTGGAGTTGTTTAAAGGGCGAATTAAAAGAGAGTACTTTGATCCATTACTTGAAAGGTTCATGAGAAAATTTTCATCCTGGCATGGCAGGCTTCTGTCTTATGCAGGTCGGCTGGAACAGATAAAAACGGTAACAAGTAGTGCTTTTATACATTCCTTCTTGGTTTATAAATGGTCAAAGGGGAAGATGAAAACGGTGGAACAATGGATGCGTGATTTTCTTTGGATAGGTGATCCAAACAATAGGAGAGTGATGATGGTGAAGTGGGACTCGGTTTCTAAGCCTAAGGAGAGGGGGAAGGGGGGGTTTAGGCATGCACAGGCTCGAAGAGATGAATGAGGCTCTTCTTGCTAAAATGGGCTGGAAATTTAAAATAGATGACTCAACCTTCTCCACTTTCATGAGGGGATGTTATCTAAATAAAGAAGGAACTAGTCGGAGGCTAGCTTGTACATCTCTTGTCTGGGTCAGTATAAGGAAGCTATGGGACTGGACGACAAAACATTCAAGATGGGTTATTGGAGATGGATCGAAAATCAATTCGTGGAGAGATAGATGATTGGGAAAATGCTCTATGGAGGACTACCTTAGGATCGTCGTTATAGATTGGAAACTCTCAGATCTTTCCTTATCAAGGTTCATTGTGGAAGGTAGGGGGAGATGGCCGTCAGTGTCATCAGACCATAGTTGTTAAGGCGACAAGGCGATCCAAGGCGTTTGGGGCCATCCTGGGCGCCTAGGCGCCCACCTAGGCACGCCTAGGCGACCAACGCGTTCCCAATGCATTTTTTTATTTCTAAAATATTAATGTTTATATATATGCAACATTTTACATAAATAATCAACATTTAGGACATAACTTAATTAAAATGTGGTGTGGACCCAAGTTTACTAGTGTATACTAAGACCTGGGATTGTGTCTAGAGTTAAGTAAACAATTATTTATGACTAACATTTGTGTACTTTTAACGAATTTGATCGAAGCGTAACTCCTTTAATATAGTTCGGATTCAAGCAATCTCGAATTCGTTGCAAAGCTAGCATAATCAGCTTTCCAACAAATCCGAGATTGCTTGAATTCAAGTTATAATGAAGGAGTTACACTCCGGTCAAACCTTGTTCGGAATACGGGAATGCTGGTTAAAGTCCGTCTGAATGTAAATTATTTTTTGGGCATCAAAGCAAAAGATTATTTTGGCACACTCTTGGTTTTTAGTGACGATTTATTATAATAAGATTTATAGAACTTTTATATTTAGAAAAAAGCCTAGCATTTAAAAGTTGAAAATCACCCTCGCACCCAAAAATATGGTTTTTGTTCTTGAACTGGGGGGTTGACTTTTTATCCTTCTGGAATTTGAATTTTAGACTATTTTTATTGTATTCAAATAGGGGGTATTTGCTTATTTATGAATAATATCTTAAGTAAATGAACATTTACTTAAATGATATTAGTCATAAATAAGTACTGCCTGATAAATGTTGTTCCTGTCTGGCATAATAAATCTCCTAAATAAAATTCAAAGATCAAGGAAAAATATGAGAAAAAAACGGCTGCCTAGGCATTCTGGGCGTCCAAGGCGACCTAGGCATGGCCTAGGTGATGCCCAGGCACCCTGGGCGACCGCCTTTCTCATGTACACAAGGCGCCCTGGCGCCCAGGCCTGTATAAACCGCCCGGATGCCTAGGCGACACCTTGACAACTATGCATCAGACAGATTACGGTCCAGGTTTGAAGAGGCTAAGGGGATCCCATTGGTGAACGGTGGGAAGGACCAACTGGTTTGGACTGGAGAGATCAGTGGGAAATTTATAGTAAAGTCAGCGTGGAATTTGATAAGGGTTCAAAGTACACATCTGGACTGGGTGACATCAGTGTGATAAAAGTTTGCAACCTTGGGATTCATTGTTCTCGTGGAGATGGTATCATGGGAAGATCCTGACAGATGATTTGATAAAGGGGAAAAATTCAAGCTGGCTTCTTGGTGCTATATGTTCCATAAGGAGGAGTCCTTCAACCATGTTTTCTTAAATTGTGAATTTTCACAATTACCGTGGAAAGAGGTTGCTGAGAAGTTTGGTTTTGTGTGGCCAGGTATTGACTCCTGAAATAATATACTATTATGTTGGAGAAGAAAAGGTTGACTGGCTCCATTTAAGGTACTCTGGAAAGGGGTATTTCTTAAAACCATTGCTAGCATCTGGAGGATGAGAAATCAATGTTGTTATGACAATATACAGGCAAGCAAAACAAGGGTCTAGGTGTGGCTAAACAGGAGTATACAGGACATTTCAGTGCAACATCCATGCCTTGTGCGTTCTGATCTAGACCTATGCATTGCTAGATCAATGTGTCTCACAACGAAGCCTGGGGGTTATCAACGGATATCGGAATTGTTCTGGCATCTTCCAAAAATGCCTTGGTGTAAAGTTAATGTTGACAGGTGCTGTCTGGGGAACCCGGGACTAGCATCAGCAGGGGGAGTTATTCATACCAGCTCAGGTGGTATTCTATTTGCATCTGCGGACTTCATTGGTGTAGCAACTAACTTTAAGGCATAGTTGCATGGTGCACTTAGAGGAATTGAGGAAGCAATAAGGTTGGGTTTTAGATGTATATGGCTAGAAAGTGACTCGAATGCTGTGGTAATATGTATGAGATCGAACTCTATGCCATGGTATACATTGCAAAGATGGAGGGCGCTATGTAGAGATTTATTAGGGAAAGAAATTTGTTTCACCCATTGCTGCAGGGAAATCAACTCTGTTGCAGATTCCCTTCCACGTTGAGCAGCACATACTAGGATGTCTTTTGTTTGGGACTCATGTCCTCTGTTTGTGGCTAGGGAGGTCGTGTCGGATGCATCCCATAGACCCAGCTATAGATTTAATAAGTCAATTTTAGCTTTGAGCCACTGGTGGGATCTTGCTAATTGCAATGCCGAAGGTGGGATCCTATCTGAGGGTAACTAAATGTAATCTTTATATTTTTTATTTTCACTATTAATACAATTGACTTTTAGCAAAAAAAAAAAAAAAAAAAAAAAAAAAAGGAAGAAGAAGAAGCCACTAGCACTTTGATTAGGAGAAAGAATTTTATCAAAAAGCCCCAGAGGAATACTTTCAAGAGTGGGGAGGGTTCTCGGACAGTACGTATGAGTGAAGTAGTTTTCTGCCACCTACTTGTTTCCAGCGACAACTTTGATAAAAATGAACATCCCAAGTCTGCTAGAAAGATATATGGTTCTGGTTTTGGTTTGCTTTGACTGATTTATGTAAGAAACTAGTATTCATATCACCCAGTTTAAGCCAGTTGATCATGGACTTCTGTTTGAAGAAGTTCTCCTCTTGAGTCGCCAAAGAAACGAACTTTTAAGGATAGCTTCTTTTTTGCCTCAACAAGGGAGCTATCCTTACTTGAATCTTGTAATCTGAGTTGCACAACATTCATCTCATTCTTGGACTCTTACACTGCACTCGATATATTGCCAAAGGATCTTTTCTAGGTAACAAGAGCTCGCTTGACCTTTGTCAATTTTTTAGCTTATCTGACCAAAGGCTGGTGTCCGAGGGAATCCTTTCCCAAGCATCTTTCACTACCATCTGGAAATCCTCATGGCCAGTCCACATGTCAAAAATTTAAAAGACTTGGGGCCAAAAGAGATATGGGGGTAGATAGGTGAGAATGATCGGGCAATGGTCGGAGATCCCAGAAGACTCAAAACAAGCTTCTGAGGAGCTAAAAGTTAAGAGCCGGCTATCATTAACCAAGATTGTTGAGTTAACCTAACACACTCTGGTTGGCCAATCTTTTGTTGTTCCAGGTGAACTTCAATCCAATCCATTTGAGATCCACCATACCGATAGAGTCAAGACAACTCGCAAATTTTCCACCGAGTTCTCATCAAACTAACCTCCTATTTTCTCATTGGCATATCTGACCACATTGAAGTCTCCCATAATTCCCTTAAGGGCTCTCCCCAAGGATGATTAAATCATGCATAAGTCCTCTCATAGCCTCCTAGGCGTCCGGGCGAGTTAGATAAAGCTAGACAGTTGGTCGCCTTATTGTACCACGCCTTGTTTTGTTTGTTTATTTATTTATTTTTAATTAATGCCTTTTGTAGCATTTTTATTGGATGTATAAAGTAGTACATGTATACACCATAATACATGGAATCATGCATATGTATTAAAAACATTAAAAATTGATGCGCTAAGCCCCTCCAGTTGTATAAATCCTTTTATTAAAATGTACCCTTATGACGGCTTGGAAACGCCTTGGGTATGCCTTAGGACGCCTAGGTACCTCTCCAATGCCTTGGGTTGCCTTGGCGCCTTGACAACTATGACACTTAGTCAAAGAATTGTAGCATTTACAACTGTAATATAAAAGACATATGAGTTTAAAGAGTCAACAATTTTAAAATGGATGAATTGTTAAGACAAACATACCGTTGTGAAGTTAACCTTAGAGTTATCCCACAGACATTAAAACCGACCATTACCATGGTAGTTGTAATCATAGTTCAAAATGTCGGCGAGATCGAGATCTCGGCGAGTTTCTCGAAGACCTCAAGGGTCTCGAGACGTGATCTCACCTCAATACGGTGTCTTGACCATCTCGACCAGTTCTCGATCTGGTCTCAACTAGTCTCGACCATTTCTCGACATTTCCGAAAAGTTCTTGACCATTTCTTGACATTTTTTACTAGTTTTAATTGGTATTGACATAATGTATAAATTATGATTGTATGGTCTACTTGACTACTTTGGGTTATTTTTTACTATGACAATTAACTAATTAAGTGTTATTATGTTTATTCTTCTCCTAAAATATAATTTTATTAGCTCATTTGGTCTTCTTTAATCTTTTATTAGTGTAACATTATGTAGAATAGCTAATATTACCCTAGGTTTACATTTGAACTTCAGACTGACACTGCCAAACATGGGTGTAAACCCAAACAACCACCATGTGTGATTATTTATACAGTTTTATAGTTTAAATATATTTGTATATGCTAAAATAGGGTTTCCTTGGAGTATCAAGCCTTAAAATGGTCATTTTAGGGTTGAAACATACATTTCAAGCCTTCGCGGCTTTTGTGCAGTGTCTTGTTGAGAACTCGACTCGGAGACTCTCAGAGGGTCGAGACACCCTCAAGACTCGAGACTTTAAACCATGGTTGTAGTTGAATGCCATCTGCTTCCTTGGGGCTAATGACTTTGCAATGTCACAGGCATTAGCCTCCTTAACTTCTGATTTCTCCAATGATACAAAAGAAAGATGTTGTTTCTTGATGTAAGCTCTCACTTTAGCTTGCTTGGAAGGGGAGTTCAGACCCCTAACATTCTAATGTCCTTTCATCATGGTGACCGAGAAGATAGAGAAACCAGAACTCGCACACAACAATCTTAGGAATGTGAATGGGATCCTACGCCCTTAGGTTCTTGAGGATGTTTAGAGGAGCGAGCTGATCGCTTACCTTTAAACCGAACTTTAGATTTCCCAGTGGAGCTCGAAAGATGTATATAATTAGGGTCACCAGCCAATGAAACAGTCTCGTCATTGGGAACGATCTTTGGAGCCTCCAAAAACCAAGGGCAGAGGCGGGTTACAGTGGTAGGAGAAGTCGAAGGGAGGGTTTGGTGATCAGGGGCTGGAGTAGGCGGAGAGTGAAAGCTAAAAGGGGTCGGGGGTGCTTAGGCTAGGATGAAGGGTTTTGTTTTTAGTTTTGGATACAGGTTTGGATTGGCAAGTGCAGAGGGACGGGTCGGGAGAATGGCTGGGGTGGTCTTGGGTTGGGTTACTAATGAGAGTTTCTGGGTTACTTTTGGAATCTTCTGAACCAGGCTAAGGGATGGGTGGACCAGGCTTGAATATGAAGGACGCATCGAGCTTTGGGATTTCTTGGATTTATAGGTTGAAACAGGTTGGGGCATTGATGCAAAGGGGTGAGAGGTCACTCTCGACACACCAGAGGGAAGGTTAGGGATGGGATAAGGGATGGGTTTTTTTTTCCCCAGGCGACAAAATGGCACAGGAAATGGAAGGCTCCGTGGCAGATTCTTTCTCTCGATCAACTATCACAAGGAGAATGTTAACATCAAAAGGGAAATATTCTTCCTCCATAGCAGAGGTTCCATCGTCATCAACGTCAACCATAGTTGTCAAGGCGTCGCCTAAGTGCCTAGGCGGCCTTGTGATGCCTTGGAAAATTAGGCACCTTGGTCACCTAGATGCCCTGTCAGGCTTCCAATGCCTTTCCTTGACGCCTTGACAACTATGAGTCATCAACGATACCTAGGGCTTTGAACGGTTGCTAATAGGAAGAGCTTCGGGAACTGAATCAACGTCCTTGCTGACAAGGATTTCCATAGGTAAGTCCCCACGATGCTCTGCCTCGTTGTCTTCATCTTTTCCACCCTGCTTTCCTTTATTTGCAAACCTACCATTGTTGGATGGCTCCACAGTGGTTTTTTGCCACCATTTGGGATGGTGTCTTGCTTACTTCTTCCAACTGGAGGGTTCCACTTGATTGCCAGCCTTTGGAGGATATGAATCCGTGTCATGGCCGAAAGCCTTACAAGTGTTACACAGTGGGGGTTTCCAGTCATATTTCACATGTTGCTTCTAGCCAAGGATTAAAATATCGTGTATCGGTAGCATATCGGTCGGGCGATTTTAAGAGACGTATCGTGGATACGGTGGATATGGGGCGAGATACACACAAGAATGATTAGGGAACATGCAAAACATAATTTTTAAGCATAAAAACACTATAATAAAAAATCTTGAAGCATTTCCAAGGATTAAAGACATATTTGATGACATTCAATGAGCTATAACCTTCGGTTTGCATGAATTGTAGGTTTTTAACAAGGAATAAGACCAGAAAAGTGGAATAAAATCAGTTTGTATTATATCAAGCTTTACATGTGATTATTGATCGTATCGGTTCGTATTGGTTTGTATTGAGGTTTATCAAACAGTATTGGTTCGTATCGAGGAGTATTGAGCTATATCGGTTAGATACACTTCGATACAAGTTTATTTATTTATTTTTTTTGTGAGAGAATGGAAACTTAAGTGTATCGATACGTATAGATCATATTGGTTCGATATGGTCGATACACGTGGATACACTTTTTGTTTTGTAAAAGAGATAGTATCAAAGAGTATTGTCACTATCGTATCGACCACTATCGATACAGATACGTATTGGTGGATATGTGGTGTATCGTATCGATACTTAAAACCATGCTTCCAACACTATTTTTCGTCGAATCGAATGGTGATGTAGTCTGGTAGGGGGTCATCAGCTCGAACTTCATCACATATACCAGCGAAAGCAAGCTAGGATTGTGCTTTCATGCATCTATTTAAGAACAACGGGATCCTGATGACCGAGCCTATCAAGCTCAAAGCTTCTTCACACCAAAGGTGAAGAGGAAGTCCTTGCAGGGAAATCCAAATGGGGAGGGATTCGATGTTCATATTGTTGAGTCGAAGAAATTCGTCCCACTGTCTCATCATGATGGGTTTGCCGGCAGCATACCATTTACCTTTCCTCGGCACGTCGATCGTGGTTTTCATCTGCAAAGCGGAACACATAAGTGCCATTATCAGCAAGGAATGTCTCAACACCTGCAGACAAGTTCCATTGGCGTAATAGTGATTTTTACACCAACTAAATGGAAGTCTTCTTTCAACAAACTGACCAACCAACGAGTTAGACCATTTGGAAATCTCATTTGAGAAGGAGCTATTTAAGCAATTAGCAACTTGAATCTCATCTTCCTTCATCGGAGCATTGAAGTGGAGGGAAAATCCTTCACTTAGAGACAAGGGGGCAGAGTCAAAGAGGGCATTCCAATGTCCTCTACTTCTGGTGGCAGACTAACCAGGCTGCAGGAGGGATCGACTGGCCATCCTTGATTTTGCCATTTTTGAGCAAGGGGGAGGATGGAGTCGTGGCAGGAGATGTAGAGGGGGGTAGGGAATGGGTGGCCGACCATGGAGGATTGCTGGCCAAGTATGGGAGATAAAATTAGAAGGAGGAGGAGGATTTACTGCACACTACATGCAACTTTAGTAATGATAAGATTGAAAGTGGGGCGGTGAAATTTGATGATAGGGAGACACCGCAAAGTGAAAATTTTAGGTACATAGGTTCAATCATGATTAGAGAACTAGAGGATGATGTTGCACAAAGAATTAGAATAACATGGATGAGGTGGAGGGGTATGTCCAGAATGTTGTGTGATTGGTGTATTTCTTTAAAACTCAATGTCTCCCGTGACCTTTTCTTTAGATTCTCAAAACCTCTGTCGCTCCATCCCCTTAGGGGCAGAGAACCCATAACTGTCTCGGCTGTGCTATCGAAGGCATTGGGGAAGTCGGAATAGGAGAGCACTGATCATAGGGTGGGCTTACTACTGAGATGTTTTCAGCAGTTTTCCGCTCCGCAGTTGGCTACCCAGTGTTTACCATGGGCATGATAACGGGTACAGTAGAGGTGTGTCCTTCCCAGTCCTCTCGTACTAGGGAAAGGTCCTCTCAATGCTCTAATGCCTACATCAGATATGGGCCGAACTGTCTCACGATGTTCTGGACCCAGCTCAAGGAAAATTTTATACGATAGTTATTGATGGCAATGAACTGCATCAGCTATGGGACCAGAAATTGGCGTAACTCAGTTTCGAGGCTCACCGAGACGAAACCTAGGCTCGATTCCATTAAGTTCCAGGTTTCGGTTTGTTGAATGATGGAATAACTTGTTTGTCTATAATAGACAGAGGTCCTCTTATTTATAATGTGAGAATGAATACAAAGAAAGAAAGAGGTAGTACAGGTAGTACAATGAGGATAGTACAGGTAGTACAAATGGATAATACATGTAGTACAATGAATCTAGACAAAAAGTGAAAGAAAAAAATTTCATCTAGACCCCATCAAAGATTGTTAACATCATCTACACCAACAAGAATGCAAAAACATCATCTGCTATCCAAAACTTTTGTTGTGGTAATCAAAGATGTCCACTCTCTCAGTTGATTCCCGTTAGTTGCTGATGTCAGCTCAAATGAAATTTTTCATGGACAATATTGCCCCTAGAATTAAAGTAAAAGACCATTTTACCATTTTTCTTCTTCTTTCCTCTTCTTCTTTAATCCTGATTGATGGCTGCCCTTAGAACAATATTAAATGATTAAAACTCTAAAAGTAGAAAATAGAAAAACCAGAAAACTATGCTCTGATCTTCAACCTAGTTGGAGATTCTTCTTCCGACCATTGTTTGAAACCATGAAAGAAGTAGTTTCCTTGCAATGTAGTTACAGAGAAGAAGAAAAAAGAAGAACCACAAAACAAAGAGAAGAAATCTTGAAGGTAAAGAATTGTATGGTGTGTTGATCTAAACTGAAACCAGAATGTCAGAGAGAAAATACTTAGATCTGACCACAAAAAATTGCAGATCTGGACAGAAGAAACTCAGATCTGTACACAAAAATTGTAGATTTGGAAAAAAAAATTATAGATCTGAGCACAAGAAACTTATATCTGAACACAAGAATGCGTGGGAGCCTTTTGGATCCAATAATCAATAATCAAAGCCCTAGATCCGAAATCCCACACCCTGTCGACTTTGCCGTTTCAAAGTTTTTGAAGTCGCAGGAGTTCTCAATTCGCGATCCATTGGATCAAAGATGCCGATATCAGCTTCGACTATCTATTTTTTGAATCTCCGTGGTGATGTTCTCATCAATCACCTCTATCGGGACGATGTCGAGTAAGTATTTTGAATCTCACGAATAAAATTTCTATGGTTTATTTTTTTTCCGGTAATTAGAATTTTGCTCTTTTGCCACCAGTTTATGGGGCTAAAAAGAGTTAATGTTTCATTTCATCAATCATTGCTGTTATGGGTTGTTGTAATGGAAGTGGCCTCTGTTGATTTCCAATTTTTGAGTGTATAATTGTTGTAATCGTGACTGTCAACGGTAATGTCACTTATTCCATTTCTAAGATCAGTGAAAGTGAGATGTGTGGTGGGGTAGAAGCTGACGGGATAAGTCAAGTAAATTGTAGTTTTGGGCAGAGCTAGATTTCAAACATTACTCATGTTTAACAAGCTAGATCTTCTGTCGTTTGGAAAGCTAGAAGAGGTGAAGTCTCAATTTGATATCTTTTTACACATTAGGAAAAATAGGTAATGGGTCTGCATTCTAATGTAAATAACAATGTACAGTATAAGATCGGTTTTGATAAAAAAAAAATCAGTCTTGAATGTGGAGCAGAGGAGTGGAAGGTTTTGAAATCTGTGGAACCCATTTCAATGGGTGCTGGTGTGTTACTAGGGAATTGTGGGTATATGACAACAAAAATGGACAGCGTTTCATATTTTTTTTCTTCTTTTTTATCTTCAATTTCTCTGCAACTCTCTCTCTCTCTCTCTCTCTCTCTCACACACACACACACACACACACATACACATTTCTCTGCAACTCTCTCTCTCTCTCTTCAATTTTTCTGCAACTCGATTCATAGTGAGGAGGGAAATGGTTGGGTTGGAAAGAAAGGGTATATCCAGATCTTGGCAATGTAATTGACGATGCAGAAATGGTTGAGAATCGATCTGAAATCAACAAACGATTCCGTTGGAGGGAGGCAGAGAGAGGGAGAGAAAATATAAGTTTGATTTGAAGGTCAAATTAATAAATCAACTTAACTTTTTAATTTTTCAATTTATAATATAAAGGGTAAAACTGTATTTCAATAATTTTAATGATTTCCGTCAGTTAAGTGGACCTAGGTGATGTTTTTGCAATCTTGTGGGTGTAGATGATATTAGCAATCCTTGATGGGGTGTAGATGAAATTTTTTCAAAATGAAATACGTAATATTCTCAACACTCCCCCTCAAGTTGGTGTTTATATATCATGCATGCCCAACTTGGACAATATCATATATGAAAGGATTTACTTGGCAGGCCTTTGGTGAAGATGTCTGCTGGTTGGTCCTCTGATCTGACAAACAGAATCTCGATCTGGCCACTGTCCAGTTTTCTCTTTGATGAAGTGACGGTCTACCTAAACATGTTTTGACCTATCATGCTGAACTGGATCATTAGTAATGCTAATAGCTGCTTGATTATCACAAAATAATGTCATTGACTGGCTACACATAACCTTCAAATCTTTGAGTAGTCATTGTAACCATAGTAGTTCGCATATTCCATGCGCCATTGCTCTGTATTCTGCTTCTGCATTGGATCAAGCAACCACATTTTGCTTCTTGCTGCGTCAGGTTACCAGATTGCTGCCCAAGAATTTGCAATAACTAGAGATTGACTTATGATCAGGACTTCCAGCCCAATCTGCATCAGTATAAGCCTGCACTTGGATTTATTTATTTGGTGAATCTGAAATGACATATGCCTCCATTTTCAGAGGGTCATTAGGAGATAACAGGATTCCTCTTCCATGGGCTGACTTTAGGTAGTGCAGTATCCGATAGACAACCTCCATATGTGTAGAGTATGGGGCTCACCAAACTAACTGCAAATGCAACATCCAGCCATGTGTGGGCAAGATATATAAGTCTGTCAACAAGTCTCTGATATCTTCCTTTGTCTTCTGGTGTGCCTTCTTTTGCCCTTAGCTTGGTATTGGGATTGAGAGGAGTATCACAAGGTCGAACCCCAAGTAACCCTGTTTCTGAGAAAAGATCAAGAACATATTTTTTTTGAGATAGATAGATGCCTTTTGCAGATCTGACAACTTCAATCCCAAGAAAGTACCTAAGTTTGCCAAGGTCTTTGATCTCAAACTCCTTCCCTTGAAATGCCTTTAGTTTCGTGATTTCATTGTTGTTATTGCCAGCAATGATGATATCATCTACATATACAAGTAAGGCAGTAAAAGTATTAGGGGAATGTTTTATAAATAAAGTATGGTCAGCATTTCTTTGAACATAGCCAAATGCCACCATAGCTTTACTAAATCTTTCAAACCATACTCTAGGAGATTGTTTTAGACCATAAAGAGATCACTTCAACTTGCAAACTTTTCCTTGGCTTTTATCATCTGTGAAACTCGGTGGGCAATCCATATAGACATCTTCAGTAAGTTCTCTATGAAGGAATGCATTTTTTATATATATAACTGTTGCAAGTCCCAGTTGTGATGTACAGCACAGGATAGTAAAAGCCCTGATTGTAGTCATTTTGGTCACTGGAGCAAAGGTTTCTTGGTAGTCAATCCCATATGTTTGAGCAAATCCTCGTGCAACCAATCTAGCCTTGTACCGATCAATAGTCCCATCTGGTTTCTATTTCACTGTAAAGATCCCCTTGCATCCTCCTGGCCTTGATCCTGTAGGAAGTGGAACAAGATCCCATGTACCATTTTTCTTCAGAGCCCTCATTTCTTCCACCATTGCAGCTTTCCACCTTTCATCGACAATTGCATCCTGCCATTTATGAAGAACAGACACAGAAGAGAGCGAAGACACAGAAACACGGAAAGAAGGGAAAAGGGAGTCATAGGAAACATAATTGGAAATAGGATGTAAGGTATAAGCCTTAGTACCTTTTCGAAGTGCAATTGGAAGATCAAGATCAGAAGGAGTAAGTTCCTTACCAGAAGAAGACTCAGTAGACTCAGTTTTTGGATCCAGGACTAGCGAAGGGACATGTGCGGGAGTGGTAGTGGCCTTTCCTTGCTTGTCTTTGGCACGGCTATAAACTTGCAGAGGTGGCTTGGTGGTTGGATGCTCGGATGGTGTAGCTGTATCGAACACTTGTTCTTGGACTATTTCTGGTACATCAGGTATATCCGGTATAAGTACATTAGGTATATCAAGTGCATCTTCAACTGTCTGTGTCTCCCACTAAAGAGGAGCTTGATAATAGGAGAGATGCTCATGAAAAATGACATCTCTACTAACAAGGACCTGACGAGAGGGAGGATGATAATAGTTGTATCTTTTCTGTGTTGCAGAATACCCTAAAAATATGCACTTTAATCCACGTGGATCAAACTTGCAAGGGGAACGATGGTTACGAGCATAACGAAGACAACCAAAGACTCTAGGAGGAAGAACAAAATCAGAATTTCCAAGTAAGATGTCCAAGGAAGCGTTGTTGTCGTTGTTGTCCAAAACTCGAGAAGAAAGGCGGGTGATCAGGGATGCTGCAGTGAGGACAGCTAGTATGGAGCAGGAACATGTCTCTTAAACATTAGTGCTCTAGCTATTTCGAGTAGGTGGTTTTTTCTTTCAACGACTCCATTCTGAGCAGGAGTGTCTACACAACTTGTCTGATGAATTATCCCGTTATTAGCCAAGTGTTGCTAAAAAAATCCTTTAAGATATTCCTTACCATTGTCACTACAGAGCATCTTCAACTGAGTTTGAAACTGCGTCTTGATCATATTGTGGAAATGGCGGAAGCATGCAAAGACCTCATTTTTTTTGACGCATCAGATAGACCCATGTAGTACGAGTGTGACAATCAGTAAAGGTTACAAACCACTTATGACCAGAAATAGAGGTAGTCCGTGTTGGACCCCAAACATTAGAATGGACTAAATCAAAGATACAATGACTTATCGAAACAGAAGGTAAATAAGAAATACGAGCCCGTTTGGCCAAAACACAGGCCTCATATAATAACTCGTCTTTATTTCATTGTTTAAATAATTTTGAAAAAAAATGGGATAGAACAATAGAAGAGGGATGCCCAAGACGGTGGTGCCACTGCTGAAAGGTACTAACTGCGGAATGGGAGGAAGGTGCTGAACGACCATTGTCAAGCAAGTATAGGCACCATGGACACTACCATGTCCAATCGTCTTCCCGTTCTCCAGATCCTAAATCACACAATAGATAGGAAAAAAATGTTACTTTACAATTTAGAGACCTTGTAAGACCACCAATAGAGAGTAAATTTGTGAACAAATTAGGAACATGTAGAACAGAATTCAAATCAAGGGAGGAAGAACAGTGGATGGATCCAATTCTAGATATAGAAGAAAGGGATCCATCAGCGACCTTCACCGTATTATGTCCAGAAGAAGGAGAGTATAAATAAAAGGACTCAGACGAACCAGTCATGTGGTCAGTGGCTCTAATATATATAATCCAAGGGCTAGAGACAGAGAAAACACAATGACCATCATGAGAAATACCTGACTGAACAAAAAAAAAACCTGGATTGGTAGATGCAGATGTGGATGATTGATTTGTAGCCGCAGGAGGTGGTCGAAGGGGATGCCGGAGAGTCTGAAGTTCTTATGCAGAGAGTTGTGGCAGAGGACTAGTAGGAGGACCTGCTTCAGTTTGATGTGCCTGAGGTGCGTGGGAGGACTTTGCCTTGTGCAAACCTTTTTCCCGGTTTTTTGCTTCAAAATCTGTCGGCTTGCCATGAAGCTTCCAACATGTGTCTTTGGTGTGCCAGAGCTTGCTACAATACTCACATTTGATAGCATTACGGGAAACAGGAGAACTCTTGTATGTCTGAGTATTTGCCTGGAGAGCAGACCTATTCGGAATAGAAGGGGACAACATTGTTATTCGTCGTTGGTCCTCTGACTAAACCATGTAATAGGCCTGTTCGAGGGTGGGGAAAGGGTCGTTGCTGAGAATTTGTGAGTGGATGGGATTAAGCTCCACATTTAGTTCTGCCAGAAAAGTATAAACCCTATATTTCTCCTCTTTTGTGAAATAGGGTAGCATCTTCTTCACATTTAGCATGCATAGAATCATAAAAATCAATTGTTTTCCCATAGCTCCTCAACTTAGTATAATATTGGGATATAATTAATTCTTTTCAGATACTTTCATGAACACTTTTTTGAATGACATAAATTAAAGCAGCATTCCAAACTTGGGAATAGGTGTCCTTAGCAGACTTCCAAATTTGTGCAGCAGTATCCAATAACAAATAACCCTTGGCTATAGTGGGTTGCATGGAATTGAGGAGATATTGCATTACCAATGAATTTTCAGCATGCCATTTCTCCAAAACAATGTCTTTGGTCAAAGGTTTTTCCTTGGTGCCTGTGAGATATCCCGATAATCCCTGAGCTGTAATTGAGAGTTGGGTGGCCGAGACCACGTTAGGTAATTACCACCATTAAATTTAGTGGTATTAGTGGGAATAATGAGATTTTCCATTTTAAAACTCTCTATCCCAGAAGAACTTATTTCAGATGTCATCCTTGAGTTGTGTATTCAAGAACAAACACCCAAAAACAATATGAACAGCCTCCCTGTTTGGTTATAGCACAATATATGGAGATCAAAGTAGAAATATCACTTGTCAGATATCCTAACTTGTCCCATATGCAACATAATATATGGAAATCAATTCTAGTTTGCACCCCCTTTTTTGTTTATTGGGGTAAACTTAGAAACTCATAGATATCTGACTAGACTGAACCATATTATTAATATCCAGACTGATAAAAAAATTGATTTCTAATAAAGAAAATAAAAAAATGATCCGTAATGAGGGATAAAAGGAAGGGTAGTACCTATGTCATTGTATGATTCCCTCTCTGGTTGCTGCCCCTAGTGGGGAGAGAATAAAAACAAAAGAAAAAAGAAAAGAAGGAAAGTCAGTGGTCGGCAGTGGTGGGTTGGCGGCGGTGGTGGTGAGGCGACGGAGGGATCTAGCGGTAGAGCTAACTTGGCTCTGATACCATGTTAAATGATGAAATAACTTGTCTATAATAGACAGAGGTCCTCTTATTTATAATGTGAGAATGAATACAAAGAAAGAAAGAGGTAGTACATGTAGTACAATACAGGTAGTACAATGAGGGTAGTATAGGTAGTACAAATGTACAATACATGTAGTACAATGAATCTAGAGAAAAAATGAAATACGTAATATTCTCAACCCAGGTGGGTTCGACCTGGTTTCGCCCAAAACCAAGAGAAGTGTCGAGTTCTGTAGGTTTCGACAGACTGAAGCTTTGTTTTTAAACACTTCTCAGCTCTCACTTTTGTTTCTCTCTCTTTTCCCTTTCTTTTTCGGTGAGAGGTAGAAGAAGGCAGAGCCGCAGGCCCGTAAAGAAGGAGGAGAAGAAAAGAAATGAAAAAAATTACAGTGAGATTTGAGAAGAAAAAAGCAAGAAAAGAAGGCAGAGGAAGAAGGAGAAAAAAGAGGAAGAAAAGCAAAATGAAAGAAAAGAAAAAATAAAATAAACTTACCTCGAGTTTTACTTATTTCCGCCGCCGTAGGTAGGACCTCTTCTCAGTTCTCACTGACTTTTGTTTTCACCAGCAGTTGTAGTTAGGGTTCTCACCACTTTCGTTTTCACCAGCCGCTGTAGTAGTTAGGGTTCTCACCACTTTCGTTTTCACCAGCCACTGTAGTTAGGGTTCTGACCAAGTAACGTATTTTGCCTTTATCCTTTCATAAGATATTATCCCATGCTTTTCACCCTATTATACAATTGTACAACCACCCATCTCCTTTTATCATTTTATAGGTTAATATTCTATGCATCTCTCACCTATAATGTACAGTACAACAAAACAATCGGTGTTAGAATAAAAATCAATATAACATTACATTGCAGGTTTCAGCGGGTTTCAGTAGGATTTCGACTGAAACTCGAGATAACTCGGTTTCAAGGCTGGCTGAAACCGGCCTCAAAACTGGCACCTCGATCCATGCCAAAAATGACCTATGAAGCTGAATGTTGAGAATTAAAAGAAAAAATGCAGAATATAATCAACCTTTGTGTAGCTAAAATGAGGAAATGTGAAGTCCTTTCAGGCCATTGATGATGTGCTTCGGTGCTTTAGCTCTATGTCAGGCCTATCCATTAACAAGCACAAGTCTCTTTTGTTTCTTGCAAGCATCGAAGACCCCCTTCGCGAGTCCCTTAGAAATATTGTGGATTTCCCGCTGGGCTTGTTGCCAGTTACCTATTTGGGGTTGCCTCTTATCTCTACTAGGATTTAAGCCCACTACTGTACCCCAATTCTTGACAGATTGCGGAAAAGCTCCAACTATGGAAAGCCAAATTTCTGTCTTATGTGGGAAGGTTGGAACTGGTTAGAGTGGTAATGCAAAGCTCTTATCTATATTGGACTGGGATATTTGGGCTCCCAAGTACTATTATACAAAAGATTAAAAGCCTAATGAGTGTTGTCTTGTGGAAAGGGGTGGATGACAACAAGTTCTTTCATTCTATTGGTTGGGCTAAGGTGTGCTTACCAAAAGAGGAAGGGGAGCTGGGTCTTCGGAGAATTGAAGAGGTGAATAAGGCGTGTATCATGAAACTGGTTTGGCGTGTGGCAGACAAAAAACAGGGCATATGGATTGAATGGATATACAGTAAGTATCTTAAGGGCCCGTTTGATAAAACTTCTGCTTCTGGATTCTGGATTCTGGATTCTGGTTCAAATTTGGATTCTACTTCAGGCTACTCCAGGATTATTTTGGAGTAGAAATTTGTTTGATAATGCAATTTTGAAATGGATTCCAGAGCATCTTTGGATTAGAAACATGTTTAATAACACACTATCCCCCAATCGAAGTCTAGAAAAATAGTCGTGGTAGTGGTGGGTGGTGGTGGAGATGATGGTGGTGATGGTGGTAGTAGTGGCGGCTGCAGTGGTGGCGGTGGGTGGTGGTGGTGGTAGGTGGTGGCGGTGGTGGCGGCAGTGGTGGCGGTGACGATGGTGGTGGTGGTGGTAGTGGCGGCGGTGGTGGTGGTGGTATTGGTGGTGATGGTAGAGGTGGCGGCGGCAGTGGTGGTGGTGGTGGGTGGTGGCTGTGGGGGCGGTGGGGGTGGCAGTGATGGCAGTGGTGGTGGTGCTGGCGGCAGCAGTGGTGGTGGTGGTGGTGGCGATGGTGGAAATGGGTGGTGCGTGGTGGCGGCGGTAGTGGTGGTGGGTGGTGGAGGTGGTGGTGGTTGGTGGTGGTGGTGGTGGTCAAGTGAGAGTCATGTGAGAGTTGACTCTTTTCTTTCTCGCAAAAAGTTGATCCAACAGTTTAGAGCAAGTATTTATGATTCCAAAATTTTGGATTCTGGAGCCATTCTGGATCAGGTTCACTCTATGGGAGTTGGAATCCAACCAGACTTATCAAACACGCTTTTACTCCAAAATGACTCCTAGGGAGCCAGAATCCATAGAATCCGGAAGCAGAAGTTTTATCAAACAGGCCTTAAAAGAGACTCTATATGGTCGGTATCCGTTTGCCCTGATCCTCCCTGGGTTTGGAGGACTATCCTGTTACACAGATAGCTAGCCCTTCCCCACATCAAGTCCATTATTGATGATGGTTCCTCAACCCTCCTATGGCCTGATAACTGGCATCCCCATGGTATCTTGGTCGCTGCTCTTAGTGATTGTATCTAAATCGACTATGGAAGTGATAGCCTCGCAATCTTCTCGTCTATTTTATCTGATGGGGTGTGGTCTATTAGTCGGGCCTCCTCATTTTGATTGATGCAGGCCTGGGATATTCTCAATACTATTACCCGTAGACCTAGGGGTAGTGGTGATATCATGAGCTTGAAAGCCTCCCCAAATGGCGCCTTCTCACCATCCTCAGCTTGGAACCTGGTCAGATCTCGGAGTACCAATGTAGCTTGGTTTGATGTGGTGTGGTTTAATGGTTTCCCCCCTAGGCATCACTTTATTCTCTAGAGAGCTTTGACCCAATCTCTTCCCACAGGTTCCCTTCTACACAATCGGGGTATAACTCAGAATGCTAGATGCGGGTTATGCTGGGCTGCCGATGAGGATGTTGATCACTTATTCTTTGAAAGCCCCTTCTCCAAAAGAGTTCGGGAAAAAATTCTTGAGAAGTGTTGGCCATGTTATAGATCAATCCGGGTCTTTGATCATGAGTGGAGGTGGATTACTAAAAAGTTCAAGAGGAGATCCATTGGGGATACTACTATCAAGGTTGCATTCGCAGTGACGGTTTACCATATATGGTACGGGAGAAACTTAAGGATATGGGCGGCAAAAGTGAGATCTTTTGAGTACATTTGGGAAGCTATTACCTTCGATATGCGTGGAATGATGATGCCCATTTCTTCCCTTTCATCGATTTCTAAGAGGGATTGATTTATTCTCTCATCTTGGAACCTTACTCCCGGATGAGGTGTTCTTTTTTTTCGTTCTTCTTTGGCCTTTCAGTGCCTTTTGTGGTGCTAGTCTTTGTAATTCTTTTGTAATGTCCATGGCTCTATCCTTTGGATACCCAAGCTGGTTTTCCCTGTTTTCGGGGTTTTGTTAATATATCTATTCATTCATCCAAAAAAAAAAAAAAATGAGGATGTTTGGATGGATAAAAACTAGGAAAGATAAAATAATGAATGAAGAAATTAGAGCTAATCTAGGAGTAGCTTATTTGAGGTGGCATGGACATATGCAACTGAGGCATTTCAATGCTCCATTATGGAGGGTAAATTGATTCATATTGAAGGAGTTAGAAGAGCCAGGGGTGATTATATAAGAAGTGGTGAGGAAAGACATGCATAGCTTAGGACTAGAAACAAGTATGGCTTTGAATAGAACTGAATGGAGAAAAGTGATTCATGTTGCCGACCCCATTTAGTTGGGATAAGGCTGAGTTGAGTTGAGTTGAGATTTTCTCCCAATGCTGAGAAGTTTCTAGACCTATGGCAAAAATGCTGTTTCCAAAATGAAGGCAGTAATCTTAAGTACCAAAATATCCAGATATGCTGAATAATTAAAAACCATAGGAGGTCATGAAATTTGGATATAAATTAAAAGGTGAATCATTATCGTCACAAGGGTTTTTTTTTTTTTTTTTCAAACATCACATGACATTTATTCTGCCACTTGGACAGATGATGTGTCCACTGTTGGATAGCTAGGACATGGTTTAGATTAACTATCTCTCAAATTTCAGATTCTAATTCAATTAAATACCCTCTTTGTATTGGCATGCATCTCGAGTATGTCTATGCTTGTGTACCTGATGTGGTTTGGGGTTGCATACCCTGGTTAAGAATCGCTATGCGCCCACACAACTGTTAAGCAGCTTTAGTTGGAGGTGTAGTGGCAATATGGTGATTTTTAGGAAAAATCAAAGGCTCTTTTGGTAAGAAGACAAGGAATAGGACAGGGTAGGGATTATAATTAAAGAGGAAGGACAAACTTGGAGGCAATTATAAATAAAGGACAAATTAATAATAAGATTATAAGGGAAGGATATTTTAGGCAAGCATGAAATAAAACCAACTCTCGATTGATCTTCAAGCTTTTATTACACTGGTTTACGAAATCAAACTTGAAGAGGGGGGGGGGGGGGAACCAGTCCCTCTTTTGAGTGAAATAACTTGCTTGACAGGTCTCGGATTGACATAAAATTCTAGGGAAAGGTCAATCACTCACAGCTCTCTTTGATAATGATTCCCACACAATACCCCCTTGATTCAGCAGCCTAAAATTAATATAATATGTCTGAAGGCGGTAAGAACAGGTTCTGCAGATCTCTCAAACGTGCTTCTCTCATTAGGGATGGCTTCAGTAGGTAACTTCCTAGTGATAGGGTCACCTAGGGTAGAGGAACTCTCAGAGTTTCAGGAGGAAAGACGAAGGGACAGAGATTGAATGTTTTTTCGGTTCAGCAGTAACGTGAGCAACAGTGAAGAGAATGAGAGTGTAGTAGCAGCAAAGAATAGTAGGAGGAAAGAAGAAACAGCAAGAAAGAGAAGAAGGAAGAAGAATACCTAAGGAAGGAGGTCACGGTTGCAGAGAGAAAGAGAGAGAGAGAGAGAGAGCCCACGGCTCTGCCGCGCAGTCACCACACCATTAAACTCAACTCAATTCATTCTATTCAATTCTAAAATAATTCGTTGGGTACATGCCCATATTTAAAGAAATTAAAAGACTTCCTAAATTGCTAAGACTCCTTATATGTTAGAACTAAACTGGAAATAAGATCCTACTGAAAATAAAATCACAATCTAAACCAAGATTTGAGGTCAGTTTTGAGGCCTGGTCAACTCGAAACCTTGGTCTCAAGGCTATGAGTTTTTTTTTTCGATCTGATTCTTTTTTTTTTTTTTTTTTTTGTATCATATTTTAACTTTGATATACCTGTTTCCCAAATTAGTGTTAAAAAGATTCAAAGTGATATTATGTGGTGTGGATCCAAGTTTGCTAGTGTATGCTAAAACCTAGGATTGTGTTCAGAGTTAATTAGGCAGTACTTATTTATGAATAATATCTTAAGTAACACCCCGTTTGAATCTCATAACAATAGTCTAAAATTAAAATTCCAAAAGGATAAGAAGTCAACTTTACAGTTCAAGAACAAAAATTGGATTTTTGGGATCAAGGGTGATTTTCAACTATAAAATGCAGGCTTTTTCCAAAATCTAAAAATCTCATAAATCTGATTATAGTAAAGCACCACTTAAAACCATGAGTGCACCAAAATAATCTTTTGCTTTGATGCCTAAAAATTATTTTCATCCAAGGGGATTTTAAACCGCATTCTCATATTCCAAAGAAGGTTCGACCGGAACATAACTACTTCAATATAACTTGGATTCAAGCAATCTCAAATTATTTGCAAAGCTAGCATAATTAGTTTTCCAACAAATCCAAGATTGTTTGAATCTGAGTTATAATGAAGGAGTTACACTCTGGTCAAACCTTGTTCAGAGTACGCGAATGTTATTTTAAAGTTGTCTGAATGGAATTTGTTGGGCATCAAAACAAAAGATTATTTTGGCGTTTGTTTGGTTTTAAGTGATATTTTACTATAATAAGATTTATGAGATTTTTAGATTGTAGAAAAGCCCTAGCATTTGAAAGTTGAAAATCGCACCCGCAACTAGAAATGTTTTTTTTCTTGAATCGGAGAATTGAATTTTTATCCTTTTGGAATTTGAATTTTGGACTATCTTTATTGGATTCAAATGGGGTTTTTTTTCTTATCCATGAATAATATCTTGAGTAAATAAAGTACTACCTAATAATTGACGTTCCTATGTACTGCTCTTGTGCCTTCTATAAGGCGGGTCGGAACTTAAAACTCCTTCCTTTACTAGAATATGTGATTGCAATAACAATATTTCAAATGAAATAAATCACTACAAAGATTCCTAGCCATATCCGTCTCAGTTTGTGGCTCTGCCACTGCATCAGCACGAGTACCCTAAACATTACTGTTCACTCTCCCAACTTGGTGTGTGAACCAATGGAAGGCTCAGATTTGTCTCGTGATTTTCAGAAACCTTTACTGTTCTCCTGGATGTGCTGAATAATGGAAGGCATGCACTTTCGATAATTTTTTGGTGATTCTACTATGGCCTAATTGGGTTGCTAATATGGGTAATCGAATCTTGGTGGTCAATGGTGTGAAAGCTCTAGATGAGTGTTATTGGGAGTTTTAAAAAATGCATTTGGAGAACTGTTAACATTAATGCCAATTATTCTGAAGTTCTTGTAGCTACTTAGAGATGGTGGATTTATCTTTTTGTATTGAAGGCTGTTGGTTTCCCAATTGTAGTGGATCTTCAGATTAGTCTGTGCAATAAGTGAAGCATTGCAATGCTATCCTGAAGACACCTTGCCCGTGGATGGCTATTAGCCAAAATTTGGCATCTCCAATCTGCCTGTATAAGAGGCTTGTGTATGTTACATCAATGCATAAAAAGGTTAGGACATTAACTTTTCAGTTGCCTAGGTAGCTGCAATGTGACAAAGGTAATTCTTTGTTTGGGTTTTCTTTTGGGCAAAAATTGTCATTAGCATCACCTATGATTTTGGGTTCCTGTTTGCCCTCTCTCTCTCTCTCTCATACACACGCGCACGCACGCACACAGATCATTGTAAGAATGATAAAAGACAGGACATAAATTGGAAAACAAATGGAAACTTCCGTTTGCTTCCTGCATTGCAGTGAAGACACTTGCTTCATTTGTTTTGTTGTCTCAACTCTCTAACTCATTAATTTTCCACGCCATTTGAAATTTTGTTTCCTGTCACTCTGACATTTGTGACCTGTATAATTCTTTTGACTACCATATATACGTATCATAGGGTCCCAATTGATGCATATATCTAATGGGCATTTAATTTATTCTCCCTGTATTCTGTGTGCTCCATGTTAATGATTGGGCTTAAAAATTTTTGCAGGAATGATGGATTGCTGACTTTTGTGGAGAATTTCTTGAAGGATCACTTCTTGCCTACAATGTTTGTGGATTATCGGAAAGGCGTCCAGCAAGCCATAGCAAGTAAGTCACTTGAACAATTGATTCCTTCAGTCATGTGTGAAGTACCTAATTATATTTGAATCTACAACAAGAATCAACTAATCTATGAACTCTTCAAGAACTATATAATTATATAATTATCAAATTATCAAATTTATTTTAGGGTTAGTCTTACAAAATTGTATAACATATCAATTATCAAGCATTAGATGAATGTATTTAACAAGACAATGCACTAAATGACTAAGCAGCTAAATGCATTAATTGACTAAGAGGATCCGTATTCCTTACTAAAATCTGTTGTCCATTAAAGGCTTGGATGATATGTGACCATTTAAGATTGGAGGGTACTTTGGAGCATATGAGTATTAGCCTTTGAGTTGTCTCTGCTTTTATGCCTTCAAGTTCAAATGCTAATATATGTGGAACATGTATATAGGTCCTGCTGCATTTAGACCACGAGCACATCCTGCTTCTACGTACACACCACTGATTGATAGTGGGCGTCCTGTATTACAAGGCTTGCTAGCTATTGATTTTTTGGCAAAAGAGGTAACTTAACACTTTGAAATATTGGACATTCTATTTTCTTTGAAAAAGAAAAATTCTACCCTCTTCAAGAAGAAGTTTTTCTACGAACTCATACAGTCGTACGAAGCTGCCTGCTTGCTGTGTTTAAAGATCAATGAAATCTGTCATTCAATCTTCCATGAATTTTGTGTTAACTTTGTTCCATGAGGCAATAATATGTGTACCTGGACATATATAGTTCAATTCTCTTTTCCATAATTAATGTTTAGGAAAAAGATCCCTACAACGTCACTGTGGATATTCCTTCCCCCAAACTCTCACATTCTGGCATTCGCCTCCTCTTTGACATCTCTCTCTTCCATGACCATGTGAGCTCCCATTGGAGATACCATTTCCTGACCCATTGGTGTAATCTGGGAGATTCCCCCACAGTGGCATTGTGGGGACCATGTCCCTTAATTTTTTTTTTTACTTTTATTTGTTTTACTGTGTTAAATTTTCAATTACAAATTTGACATTTACCATTTATGTTAGGTTCTTGGTTGGGCACAAGCAATGCCTAAATATGCTGGAGAACTTGTGAAGTATGTGCAAACATTCCTTGAACGAACATATGAAAGATGCCGGACAGCTTACATGGAGGCATGAATTTGTCCCCCTTTTTTTATGTTGGCCTGTAGATATCTTTCTTTCTCCTATTGCATTACATGTACTTTTTGTTTTGAGTTTGAATTAGTTATTGCATTACATCTTGCTTCCATAATTTTTTATATTCAATGTCCCTGTGTAATTCCTTTTTTCTGGTTTCAGTCAATTACTATGACCTACCCTTCTTCAGTAATTTTGTATTACAAGCTTATAAATCAAATACTGATAAGGCTGTCTTTGGTATAATTTATATTTATGTTTATGTGTTATTTATCATAAATCATTTATTATAATAAATTATGAGTCATAAATAATAACCATTTGGTACCACTAGATATAAAGAAATAATAATAGATTATCACAATAATGATAAACGTCTTCTAACCTATTTGTAGATTTTAGATTATATTGATTTATTTTAAATATAAATAAATATCATAAATCATACCAAACAACTACATATGTCATAATGCATTATATAATTAATTCTATAATACATACCAAAGAGAGCCTAATCTATATTATAAGTTCATAAATCAAAGTTTCCATGGGATACTTTAATTGAAACCAGCTGATTTTACTTTCATTTGAATCTTGTGTTTTAAGTTTAAGGTCCTTAATTGGGACAAGATCCCCTAGATTAATGTACTTTACTTTTCGTGGTTTGTCGATATGCCTAAAGATCTTTCAGGAAACAACTAAGTGCCCCTAAGAAACCAGAGTGCGTACAGTGGAAAGGAGATTCTATAAAAGCAGCAGTAATATTCCCAAATCAACTTTGTTTTCAAGGCTTCATTCTTCTTAGAAATATAAATGAAAATATTTTTGTAACAAAATAAAAAGAAAGAAAGAAGGAGAAGATGGATGGAGAGGGAGAGAGAGAGAGAGAGAGAGAGAGAGATTGTGTGCTCTCCTCCATAGTTGTCAAAGGCGTCTCCTCCTTGGAAAATTGGGTGCCTTGGTCACCTAGGCGGGCGCCTTGATCACCTAGGCCAGTACCTTGGTCGCCTAGGTGCACCGTCAGGCCTCCATCGCCTTGGTTCGCCTTGGCGCCTTGACCACTATACTCTCCTCCTACTGCTGATCTTATTAAATAGAAACAAAAGGTTACATCCTAATGAAGTACTATAACTATTAGGATCCTGTAGTCCAAGACAAGTCTAACTGTAGTATAGAATGTAGAAAATAGAAATTAGAAATTACAATGAGACTATAAGTCCCATAACCTATATGTCTTCTAGCTATATTGGAAGGCACAAACTTAATATAAAACTAAAACACTAAAGATGTGGAGGTAGGCTTGACAAACGCAATATCTTTAATACACTCCCTCAAGCTGGAACATGCGCTAGTTTGGAATAACAAGAACATATATGAACCGCAACACCGGTCTTCAATATATGACTATTGGAAATGCTAGGTAGTACTAAGAGAGCTCTTTGGGTAGCAATATCAAATCATGAATTGATGGCAAAGAGGGTTCAAACAACTTAAATTAATAAGCCCTCTTTGTTGCAGGATCTCTATACAGTCCAAATCAAAGTCTGATTTAAAAAAAAATAGAAAAAATAACTTATCTGAGAATCCAACCGTTGAAATCACTTGAAACTTGATGGGAGAAACTCTTTAGGATGATTATGAACACTTGTTGAAGTCTTGGTTCAATCAAAGATAAAATGTAGGAGCCGCAAGCCTCACAACTTGCTGTAACCTGTACTGCCAGTGGTAGGTAATTGATCTGGCTGCACAGATTGTAATTCTCTAATCCTCGAGCTAACAGACCTTTAACTATAGAGCTGTGATTCAGTAACACAAGAATAGATCGAAGGAATTGAGAAAAATAGAAGAGAGTGGGTTTTGGTTGAGTCTCACAACCTTGGAGACTCAACCAGAAAAATAGAATTTGAGCTATTCTTTTTTTTCTTTTTCTTTTTTCTGGAAAATCTACCTCTGCCAGCCAGCCATTCTATATTATTTATAGCTTTGAAAGATTACAAACAAATAGGATAGTCTCAAATTGAAATTAGAAAGTAAACTTCCTTCATAGAATAGGAAGTTTCTAAAAACAAAAATAGGAATGTTTTCAAAACTGGAAAATAGGAAAATTTCTAACTACTTTTAGGAAACTAAATTCAAGGAAATTCTTAGTCTCCAAGTGACAAAGACTTCTAAACTAACTAGCCTATATTTTAGGAAAGAAATAAGATTAATAATCAAGTAGAGATATTGTTGCCGACTCTAACTAGATGGATTTGGCTGGCAGTAATTACTTGGATCTGGTGGGGTTGATTGCCGAACCAGAATTGGATCGAATAGGCTGGGCCTGGCCCAGCTGGTTGCTTTCTGCCCCTTTTATAAACCTGGCCTGCATCACGAATAATCAGCATAGGTTCTTCCCAAGTAAAGTAGGTAGTAATAGTAGCAACTAGCAACAAATAGCAGCACAATAGTCACTGTGAACCAAGTAGTAGTGGCAGTAAACAGCAGTGCAATATAGATCACTGCCAACCAAGTAGCAGCTTCAGGTTGTTGGCGACCCTATAATTCAGCATCACGTGCAACTATTATAAGTAGGAGGCTCTTCCATGAGCAAAGAAGTAGTAGGCTCCAAGCTAAGCATAGATGTAGCAGGCTCCAACATGAGCAAAGGGGTAGTAGGCTCCAACATGAGCAAAAAGATAATAGGCTCTAACATAAGCAAAATGTAGTAGGCTCCAATATGAGCAAAGAGATAATAGACTTTTCTATGAGCAAGAGGTAGCAGTAGATCCTGTCGATTAACTCGGTCCAGCAGCTTTGCACCTTTAAATACGAATATTATCAAAAGCATTTGAATTCAAGGGTCTGAAAGAGTTTGAGAATGTGGAAGAACTAATGTTTTCAATCCAACTAATGAATGAACAGGGAGAACTCCACCAGCGAGCAGGCGTCCAACTAGCGGATAGAAATCCCAAATCAATCCAGTTTCATAAACCGCAGGTTAAAGTGTGGGCCCCCTCAAGAAAAGGAGTTGCTGTGCTTGATCGGACAGATCAATTTTCTCTGGCTCTCCAACTTGGCTGGGAAAATCCAGCCTTTCGCCCCACTTCCTTTAGTATATCACTGGCAGTCCCTTGTGAGTGCGGCACGCACCTTTTTGTTTGTTTCGGAGCTGTTTTGGCCGGGTGTACTAAACCCACTACGTACCACACCACCGGGCGGCTCGCTTGAATGCCGAGTCTTCCTCCACCGCGAACTCGACATTGTCGTCACCTGCAAGATACGGCCAAAAAGCCGTATCGCGCTAGCCTAACCTAATTGTGTGTGAGCAATCAATCGTGACAAGTCGACCGATCCATAATGAAACCACCTGTAGATAGAAGCCAGTAAACTCTTCCATGAACACAAGGTAGTAGGCTCCAACATGAACAAAAAAATGCAATAGGCTTCAACATGAGCAAAAGGTACTACGCTTCAACATGAGCAAATAGGTAGTAGGCTCTTCCACAAGAAAGTGATAGTAGGTTCTTCCACGAACAAAATGTAGTAGGCTCCAACACAAAGCATCTGGTAGTCAAGGCTGCATCACATGCAACCGGTAGTAGGCTCCAACATGAGGAAAGAGGAAGTGGGCTCCAACATGAGCAAAAGATAGTAGACTCCCACATGAGCAAAGTCCACATAGACAAATAACCAGGGGTCTTCAAACAATGAAGGACGACAACCCAAGTAATAGAATAACCAAGATCATATGATCCACCAAACCCGAACATGATCATAGAAGACACTCCTGACCCGCTTTGCAATTGGACTGCTCCGATAAAATTGGGGTGACCTGAATGGAAGAAAATATGAGATTTGTGATGGAAGCAGAGGGTTTGGGCCAATACGGGAGTGCGGGGGGTGGAGCAACAGCGTTATGGACCTGACCCAACTTTCGGAGAATAAATAATAGTACTGCCTAGCAAATTATCCTTCCAAATTTCAATGTGATCCAACGGTCAGATAAAGAAATAAGAAAAGTCCTAGTGTGACTAGGAATAGGGTAATGACGCAAGTAGATTTTCAGCAGTATTTAAAAAAAAAAAAAAAAAAAAAAACCAAAATCTGACCTTTAGATGATGGTCAAATTTGTACAGGTAGTAACCTACTACAATTGGTCGCCAATTACCAAATCTGATGAGGATTAGGTTTGGGGATAAGAAGATATCAGGCAAACATTGTGATAGGAGTCTATCAATTAATCAGCAGTAAATAGAATTAAATTAGCAATCGATGGGTAGAAAACAACATAGATAATATGCAGGCAGCTGCAGCATAATTTGATGGCTATCCATTCAAAAGAAGATTAACAGTTACTGATATAAGCCCTTATCAAGGTTGAAAAGAAACTGAACTTGGGAACAGCAGCCGAGCGGAAGCCGTTGCACGTTATAGCACCCATTTTCTTTCTCCCTTTTCGGGTTCTTTCGAAAGAACCAGCAAAGGGGGGCTCTGCCAGCGAAGAAAACTACAGGGCCCCTTTAGGGCCAACCTAGCGAAGCCAGCGAAGAAAAGCTGATCTACGACCACCAGTTTAGATAGAATTGAATCTTTGATCTCTCGAACGTGGTATGTGGTAAAATGTGGTTCCATTCTTGATTTAATGTGGGCTTCTCGCTTCATTTAGTAAGTGGCGGCTAGGTCAGATCATGCTATTGAAGTGCATTCAGGTATTTTTGATAATAGCTTATATAAGCTATTTGAAGAAACAACCATTAAAATCCTCAAATCCGAGGTTAACAGATTGAAGCAAAAAAAAACCAGAACCAGATTGAGAGACAATAAATCACAGCACATAACCAGAATCAGTACTATAAACAGATCTGATTTGAACTCAAGGAATATAACCAGGGAAAACAGATTTCAGATCTGCGTTATGCAGCAGATCAGTAAAACAGTCAAGCAGCCATTAATGGAGAATAACAGCAGAATTACTAGGGAAAACAGATTTCAGATCTGTGATATACAGCAGATTAGTAAACCAGTCAAGCAATCATTAATGGAGAACATGAACATATTTAGATCTGAAACTAGCAGAAGTAGCAGAGAAGAAAGTCAGATCTGAAACTGCAGAGAATAAGAAATAACAGCAGAAGCAGCAGAGGCAGAAATTGTATCTGCACATCAGAACGGGAACCTAAGTGACTCTCAAAACGGCTACCCAAATGATTGCTCTGAAACCATGTAACAAAATAGAAAGAAAGAGAGAAGGAGATGTAGAAAATAAATAGAAAAGGACAGGTTACATCCTAATGATCTTATTAAATAGAAAAGGAAAGGTTACATCCTAATGAAGTACTATAGCTACTAGGATTCTGTAGTCTAACTCTATGATGGAATCTAGAAAATAGAAGTTACAATTAAACTAGAAGTCCATAACCTATATGTCTTCTAGCTATACTAGAAGACACAAACTTAATATAAAACTAAAACACTAAAGTAGATATAGCTAATTTGATGGTGTAGAGGTAGGGTCAACAGAAGCAATATCTTTAACAATTATCAAATGACACACTGTTACCATGCAAAACAGACAACATTTTTGTCCATAAGCCATTGAGAACTGATGGGAATAATATAGATACCCAATTTAGACTTCAAATTAAAGACATCAAAACTAGTTAACAATGACATCAAGAGTCATTTGTTTGAAATGTGACTTCAAATATATTAAATGCAAAATCCAAAAATATCCTAGGTTACCCTAAAAAGGAACAGCCAAAACTTGAAAATAAAAGACTATTCAAAAGCCTCCACCACCAACTCTGGCACACCCTCTCATGGCTCTATATGGGAAGGAAGTCCTCTTCAAAAAATTGAACTCAATTCATAACTTTATTTGTGCTATGCATCTGGTGTCACTATTAGAGTTATCTGATAGAATCCACTTGACAATGACTTTATCAATATATCTACAGCTGAGATAGGTATCTATTCTGCTTCTTAAACCTTTCTTCTCTCTTTTTCATTTTTATTAAAAGCAAAAAGTTTCTATTCTTAATAGGGAAAACATATATAGAAAGGTAATCTACCTGTACCCTCCCACTAGGGCTCTATTCATTCCCTTTCTTCGCTTCATTAGCTGGAGAGCGATTACTGGGACCCTCCCCACTAGGACCTCTCCCCAACAACATCATATCCTTTTTCAGCCATTTTGCAGCCTCTGCTGCTCAGCAGTTGAAAACTCCAACTACTTATTCTTCAAGTGCCCATTCTCTTCTCTGCTGTAGGAGGTAATCCTCAGAATGGAATCCTCTGCCGGTGCTAGCCTTCTTGCAGGAGAATTCAAGTCATTGATAGGGAATGGAGATGGATTAAATCATTTTTCAATGTTAAATTCACTTGTGTCCTCATTGAAAGACTTGCCTTTGGTGCTACCATCTATCATATATGGATGGTGCGCAATCTCAGAACGTGGACTGCCAAATCCAGGAGACTCAGCCAGATTTGGAATATTATCATTTTTGAAGTCCTAGTCATTGATATAGGTGCAATGAGGGCCTTACATCATTGAATGCTATTTGATTTTAACTTTTTAATGAATTTGCATTGCAAAAAAATTATTTTTAAATCTCATGTAGACCTGTGCGGTGTATTGTTTATAATAATTGTGTGGATGCTGAAACATCTAATACCATGTATATGACTTTTCAACTCCACAAATGTTTTAAACTTATAAATACCATATGAAGCCTTGGTGGCCAACTGCTCATAGATCTTTGCTGCAAGAATTTAAGTATTGGTGCGTATGGACTGATATGTATTGGTTTCGGCCGGTACCGATATGAATACAAAAAAAAAATGTATCAAACTCTATAGGTCGATATGAATTGTTATGGTCTGTTACAGTGGATACTGAATGATACGAATCAAAACTTATCAATACCAATGTGCAGAAAAACAAAACAGAGTCGCCACAGAATGGGAAGAAGAAGATAAGGAGGAGGAAGAAGAAAATAAGAGAAGAAGAAGGCAGAGAAGTAGCAGCTGCCACTGTCGCCATGGAGCAGCAGCAGTGGCCACAGCCGCTGGCACTGAAGCAAAAGGAAGAAGAAGGCAGAACAGAAGCAACCACAGCTGCTGCCACTAGAGCAAGAGAAGAAGAAAAGAAAAACTGTAGACCTACGGTAATAGAGAAGTGAAGAGGGGGAAAAAAACAAGAGGAAAGATAAATATATATAAATAAATAAATAAATAACAGAGAATTGAAGAAACGGGAAAAAGGGAAAAAACGAAGAACGAGGAGAAGAAGAATGAGAATAACTGAGAAAAAGAAGAAGTAGCAGTGAAGAGGGTTTCTGCATACTGTTCTCAGCATCAGTCTTGGCCATTTTTTTTTTAGGTTAATAAAAGAATGTATTAACAACACCCCGAAAAGGAGAGAACAAACCTGGGTATCCAAAGCATAGAGCTAGGCTCCTTACAAACCAAGGCCATTAGCCCAAACAAATAGGCAAGAAGCCAAAGCAAAATACAAGGGGATCCCCAATCAGGGGCTATCCATTTTCCAAGAAGACAAGATAAATCTATTCCTAGCTGTATCCGGGTAGGGGGATCCCATAGGCATGATATTGCCATGAACATCAAAATTGATGGCCTCCCAGATCTGGTCGAAAGTTCTATACTTGATCGCCCATCGTCGAAGATTCCTCTCGAACCATATGTGGTACACAGTGACACTGAAGGCAAGCTTGGCTATAGTGTTAATCTCTGTTTCCTTCTCTCTTTTTTTTATTTATTTAAAATGCACAGTTTCATGTAGTGCCCTATATGAGGGTTCTGTACACAACCAAATAATAATGTTAGAAATGGAATAAATAAATAAATAAATAAACCTTTGACGTAAGGCGAGTGACGGCATGCCTTAAATCAAGAAATTCACCTTGTTGCCTAGGTACCACCTCGACAACTCTGATGTACAGTATATAATAAATTACAAACAAGTCAAGACACACATATATTCGACTAATGCCATGCACAAAACTTGGGCCCTAACTTTGTTTGCCACATGGCGGATATTGGGTCCAACCACTACCGATCTAAGGTCTGACCTAATTACCGCTTATTTATAGCGTTTAATGCTTCAAATTTGTATTTTGTATGCTCCCTAAGCATCCCTGAGCATTTCCTTGTGTATCTTGCTTGCATCCATGTATATCTTAAAGTATCTTGCATATCCTCAATATGATGCGATTGTCTCTTAAAAATAACCCCTCTAGTACCATTTGACACAGATACTTAAAAGTTAAAACCTTGCTTTGATGTGACATATTGGCAACATGATTGGCTTAGTTAGTGTACAGTTATATACCACATTTATGTGCTGAATTTTTAATATATATATATATATATATATATATATATATATATATATATATATATATATATATATATATATATATATATTCTATTTACTCTTAAAAACCCATATGACTAAGTTTCAGTCTTAGGAATTCTTGGCTTTGTTAGTTCAGTTCTTATATGCTACCAAAATAGGAGAACATGCTAGGTTGTTCACATGGCTGTTGGTCCTTGATTAAATCATAATGTTAGTTTCAGCATATGTAACATAATTAATTGAAATTTTTTTATATGATCATGTTGGTTTCAACATTCAGGTTGGCATACACATGCTAAATGAATGGTAGAATAAATTTTGGGTAAATTTGTGATCCTTCCCCCCCCCCCTTCTTCTGGGCCTTTTGCTTTTCCTCTTCTCAATAAAGTTCTACGTGTTAAAAAAAAATGTTAGCAAGGGTCGAAATTTTGTGTCATAGTTTCCTGAATTACTACTTTCCCAAAGAAGCAGTGTAATTGTGGAATATATGTGACAAGTCATTACTATTCTCCTGTGGAATTTATTAATTCTGCATTGCTTGATTTTCTATTGGTTTAATATAACAGGCAGTTCTTGAGAAACAGAGTTATATGCTCATTGGAAGGCATGATGTTGAGAGTTTGATGCGGCTTGATCCAGCCAGTTCGTGTTTACCAAATTCATCTGGTCAGCCAATCATGGAAAACAATGCTTCTGATGCTGAAACTGTTGAAGCTGAAATGGAAATGAGTGATCTGTTGTTGAGTTTGCGGCCGATCAAGCAGGTATACATGTTATACGCCAGAAAGCTAAAATACTTAACTATTTGTGCAAGCATCAGTGATGCATAAATATTGCAGTAGCAATAATAATTCTCTTACCTACTTGATGGGTGGATTGCTTGAGCTGTTTCAAGTCTTATTAGTTTTGAACCCCCTTGCCACTACATGGTTCATTTGGTTTTAAATTTTACCAGTTTTCCTTTTGTATATTAAATCTAAGCTTATCTATTCTGTCAGTTATTCTACTTATTGTTGGTTTTGTTCCTCCTGTCTTCTGTAGGAGAATCTTATTCGTGACAATAACAAACTCATTTTACTGGCATCCCTTAGTGATTCATTGGAATATGTAGCAGAGTCCATTGAAAGGTAACTATTCTCATTTGTTGAAGCATGTTTCGGTGCAGGAGCCATTTTATTTCTTTCGATGTCCTCTTTGGTCTTCTCCCAGTGACAAACCCTAGCTTGCTTCAAATTTTGCATCTCTCTGTGTGTGTTGCCAATCAATATATGTGTGTGTTTGTGTTGTGGCTTTGTGTGTGCGTCTGTGTGTTGCCAATCAAAATATGTGTGTTTGTGTTGTGGCTTTGTGTGTCTTTGCATATGCAAGTTTGTAGATTTCCTTGGTGCATAATCTCTATAGATTATGGGAAATGATGCTGATCTAGGTTGTGGCGGTGGGAGACCGAGACCAGGACCTTTCCCCATTAAACAATATTAGCATTCTTTTGAATTTTTATCCAAGTAAATCTACTCATGCATGGATTTGTTTTGTTGCAAAGCATGATCATGCATGTCCATGCTTAAAGTTTTGAAACCCATGGCATTTCAGAGCATTGTTTCTTTTTATATGCTTATGTTTTGGCTCTTAAAGTTTATCCAGCATCACCTTGAACTGCATAGACTGGTATATTATAAACACTGGACATCTAGATCCTACCTTAATTTATGGCTGTGAAAAGTTTCCTGTTGTAATGATTCATAAGATAATTAGTCTGTGGTAGTTGAAACTTGAATAGTAAAATGTTTCACCATGCTATTTCACTACCATACACTGGACGTTTTTAAGGATTCATTGTGTATATCTTAAATGAATGCAATTTGTTAATATCAATTCATTCCAAAATTTCTCAATGGCATGTAAGTTTTTGTTATCCTTCAATAGCTTATTTTATGCACATTGTTGTGGAATAACTTAGGCTTGGACAAGCATCGCCAAAACCTTCAATTCAAGCAGACCCAAACCACAAGGATAAAAATCATCACCGTACAAGTAGTAGCAGTACTCCTTCTCGGGATCTTGCATCATTTGCTGATGAATATAGGAGATTGGCAATTGATTGCCTTAAAGTTCTACATGTAGAGATGCAGTTGGAGACAATTTTCCACTTGCAGGTTTGTGAAATGTTAATTAGTTTTATTCACCCTAAAAAAATTTTAATTAGTTTATTTAACTGAAATCATCTATATATGTATTTGTGCTTTTGGAAGTATAATTAGAAGAGTAGTTTCCCTAGAGTGACTGAAGTTACCATGTTAACTGAAACAGGAAATGACTGATAGGGAATACTTGGAGGATCAAGATGCAGAAGAACCTGATGATTTTATTATTTCACTTACTGCACAGGTTAATATTTGTATAAATTATGTTTTGGACAATGTTATCACATTATTAATTCTGAGTATATTATGATCTGAATCTTGTGGACACTGCTCCATGTTGTGCCCTTTGTGTTTGAAGTGGAAAATTGAAACTTTTTCTTTGAGCTCTAATTGTTTTCCGTTTGTACGAGATACAAAAGCTGGTTGAAGGGTTGGTCTCAATTCTTAGCATCTCAATTATGGAGTTTTAAGCAATTGAGGGTGAGCCTTGGTGTGATGGTAAGGTTATCATATTGTAGTCTGGTGGTCATGGGTTTGAAACATGGAAACAGCCTCTCCATGTTGTGGGGGTAAGGCGGCGTACATTCTGCCCCTCCCTAGACCCTGCAGTAATGGGAACCTCGTGCACTGGGAGACCCTTTTTTAAGGTCTTAATTCATGCAATGGAGATGAATGAACAATATCCTGTCCATGTCTACAGGCCTCAAGCAGTGTGTTCCCCAGGAAAAATGGTGTAACTCAGAAACAGTTCTTCTCTTGCAGAAAATTAATAATATATATTTCTACACCTGGATACATACATAGAAGTGCTGTTTTGTAGATGGCATATTCTTTATTAGTCTCCTGTGGACCGAACAGAGAGCAATTTTTTTATCACAGACCAGGACAAAGCTACTTCTGCATCCTGATATGCTAAAATTTCATCAGACCTAGTTAACTATTACAGTATCAGTTCTAGTTTATGTTTCTGCAGGATCTATACCTCATTTAGAATTAGGATGAACTCTCTATTTCAAACATTGAACACAATCAGTATGATGAGATCTCTATTTGAAATGTTGTGCACAATCAACCAAGAATGGGGATTGCATTTTTCTGTAGCTTTGGACCCTAAAATCAAGAATTCAAAATCTCAAATTATAGTAGGGCTGTTATTTTAGTTTTAATATTGGGGATAAAGATTGACATCTGTCTTTGCCTTTCCACCTGTATTCTTGCTGTTTTGGTAATAAATGTCATGCATTATTGACCTTGGAAAGAAGTGACATTCTGACCTGGTTCAACTCACGCTGTTGGTAAAATTCTGATGGTGTATTTGTAAGCAAAGATCTTCTCATAGCTAGGTTCATTCTAAACAATTAAATCATAACTTGACTTAGCAGAAGACAATCACAATAACGTAGTCAAAATAATGTCAATGGGGACAAAAGGTATCTAATGGCATTTCCATAATAACTCCCACCCAACTCCTGTATTTTCATAAAATGCCCCTAGATATCCTTTTTTCCCCTTTTCATATGGCCAAATGACCTAACTAGGTTTGTGGTGACCCCATCTCTATATTTTGTTAAATATGTAACTTGGTTAAAGGCTTGTTTAAATTGTTTATATCTACCATATTGTATGGAATATGTTGCTCTCATGGCTTGTTTGGTACAGAACTTCAAGGCTCAAGCACATATTAAACTTTAGGATACCATAGGTGGCCTTTTTATTTAATGCTCTGCACACTTTGTTTGATCTTGTTTGTCTTCACTTTGTTAAACTGTACATGTTCTACTTTAGATGCACTGATGGATATTGTGCTTGATTTTGGTGGAGTCATGTGTTGCATGTCCAGTTGTATTTAATTTACTGAAAGTGAAAAGGCCATGTCATTATATGTGTGACGTATTTTGAAGTAAAAAGTACAAACAGTGTGATTTTAGGGAGAAGTTCTGTCCAGGTGTATTTTACTGAAAGTGAAAAGGCCATTTTATTTTTCCAATCTAAGCAAAAAAATGTCAAATCTTAACTTGCAAGCATGATCCTTTTCCTCAAATAATTTCTGAGACATACATATTTTTTTATTTATCCATAGATAACACGTAGAGATGAGGAGATAGCACCGTTTGTTGCGGAAGTGAAGCGGAGTTATATTTTTGGTGGAATATGTAGTGTTGCAGCCAATGCATCAATTAAGGTTTGCATGTTTGCATATGTACATTTTTTCAGTAATTAATGACAGCTTGGCTCACTACATTTCTTCAAATTTGTACCTTTGGGTGAGCCTTTATTATTCTTCTTTTTTTCCTACTAATGGGAGAAATGCAAACCATCTTACCAGGCTTTGGCTGATATGAAATCGATCAATCTTTTTGGAGTTCAGCAGATATGTCGGAATTCAATTGCATTGGAGCAGGTTGGTCTTAGTTGTATAGCCTCAATTTTTTTTTTTTTTTTTTTTTTGGGTAAATATATAGCCTCAATTTGCTCTTTGTATTTTCTCATGTTTTCCTCCCCACCTGATTAGTACCAAAATGTCTGTTATTTCTTAAAAATTTTAAACATCTTATATTTTAGGAAAATTTCCCATCTATCCAAATAAATGCAACAAGATGCATACACTTAGCAAGGCTTTACTCTATCCTAGTTGGTAAACATGTGCTTTGGAGTCGGACTTAATTGGAGTGATTCCTCTAAGAGCTATTGCATCCTAGTCTTACAATAATAAAAGTAGTTGTCATAACAAAATAAATAAAGAGAGAAAGATCAGTACATGAACACTCTCTCACTTTCTCCCCCTTCATAAATGCATTTTCTCTCCTCATTTATCGAACTTCCTATTTACAATATATGGTGCTAATATACTGATCCTCTTCCCATCATAGTTGTCAAGGTGTCGCCTAGGCACCGCCTAGGTGCCTAGGTGGCCTTGTGACGACTTGGAAAATTGAGTGCCTTGGTCGTATAGGCAGGCGCCTTGATTGCCTAGGCGGGTGCCTTGGTCATCTAGGCACCCCGTCAGGCCTTCAACGCCTTGGTTCGCCTTGGTGCTTTGACAACTATGCTTCCCATAAATAAATAAGTAAATAGTAGTTGTAAATTTTAACTAAATGAAAAAATAAAGGTCGCAAAATGTACTTTATTGTTTCGTTACTTTAGACATTATGCACAGAAAACTAAAATTGACTTGGTTCCTGATTTGAGTTTTATTTGCTTTTTCGTATTGCTTAGTTAAGTTTCGTTAGCACTGTGTTTATTATGTGTTCTATTGGTGTTCTTTCCCAAGCAGAACAGCATTAGATGTCCTTACCACTTTTGATATTGCAGGCCCTTGCAGCTGTCCCTTCCATTGACAGTGAGTCTGTCCGACAGAGATTAGATCGTGTCAGGACTTACTATGAGCTCTTAAACATGCCATTTGAGGCAAGCAAGCTGATCTGTACTTTTTTCTTCCAGTATTTCTCCCTGTTGGCTCACTTTTGAAGTTCATGGTTTTCACCTTTTGCAGGCTTTGCTTGCCTTCATTACGGAGCACGAGTACTTGTTTACAGCTGCAGAGTATGTCAACATAAATTGGTCCATTTTGGTACCAAGAATGATTTTAGAAGTTGTCTGACAAAATAGGTATTGTTTGACAGGTATTCTAATCTTCTCAAGGTCACAGTTCCAGGCAGGGTGATTCCTGCTGATGCTGAGGAACGCATATCGGAAATTTTGACTCATTAGCTCTGTGAAGGTGGATTGATTTTGTGTGTATAGGATTTAAAGATGCTGGTAATCTGTCAAGGAGATGGTGTCAAGATTGGGAAATATTACCATTCCTCTAAAGGATTTTGGGACCCGAAGCAGAAGGGACATGTCCACAAGCTGCTGTTATAGCAATGCCACCATCCACAAGCTGCTGTTATAGTAGTGCCACCACCTAGTTCGTAAATACTTGCTGTATTTTCTCTTAATGTGAGTGAGAGCGTGTTCATGTTGTTTTGTTTTTGCAATTTACTTATTGAAATATCATTTGTTTTTCCAGCCTTGGAGAGCCTTTCACTTGTGTCATATCCTTCCTGTGTTCTGTAACATATTCAGAAAACTCAATGGTGTTGATGGAATGTCTATATTAGGAAACCCAGAGTTGAGTTCTTAGGTCAGTATGTAACTCGTAACATTATAAACCTTGGGAAGCTCCTAATTCCAATTTCAGTGCAAAGCTTTAAGATGTACAAGTTCACAAACATAATGTTAGAACTCATATATGTGATTTGAGAAATGTTGTAGAAGGCTATTTGAGTTTGCATTAGAAGGTTAGATTCTCTATTCATCATAATTGAGTGTGTCAACAACTTAAATCACATCAAAAGTTTAGAATTGCATAGTCTCTTAATTGTGTCCAGGTTACTATTCAACTTGGTGTTCTGTGGATTAAAGCCATTTCTTCCGTTGGTTACGCTCACAAATTAACCTGAAGAGATTGAACTATATATATATATATATATATATATATATATATATATATATATATATATATATATATATATATATATATAGTAGAAACATTCTTATTGCAGCAGGATCAGCCATTAGCTTACCAAGCAAAATGCATAAGCTGGTGCAAGTATAAAAAAAGGGTGTCCTGGTGCAGAAGGCTCCTGTTATTGTAGGGTCTGGGGAGTGCAGAATGTACGCAGCATTATCCCTGCAACGTGGAGAGGTTTCTATGTTTGGAACCCATGGGGTAAGCATACAGTAGCCTTTTTTATATTATTTTTTATGAAAAACTTGTATAGATTAATTAGCAAATAATGCAGTGTTCATCAACAAAGTAAACAGGAACATGTTTGTCCACGCTCATGTGCCTCTAGCAAACATAGAGCATATTACAATCCTGAATAGACAGCAAAAGATTAAATTTAACAGAGATGGAAATTCCTTTCATGGCCATTCATTGAAGGAGGGATCATTTAAAAAGGTAGCAACTGCAGTGTCGGGCAATAATAGCTTTTGAGATCTTCAATTGGGACAGTAGCTGTGCACTGGCTTCAATACCTCTGCTCTCTGCATCTACCGTTGAGCAACAATTCCCTAAGCCAATTCAAACTCTGTTTTTTTTTTTACCTGGAACCAAAAGAAGAGCAAACCATGCAGCAACACAATCATGTGGTACCACAAAGAAGCATCAATGATGACTAAAGAATTATGGTTACTGCTTGAGGTTTCATACAGGGGAGAATCGTCAAGGCTTTTTAAACCTAGTGTTAAAGAGATCGAAAAAGGAGAAGGAGCTAAAAAAAGTGGGAGAGGAGTCGCCGTTGGACGAAGAACACCATAGTTGCGAACTAATGGTAAGTGCTTGAACTTCTTTCCAAGTTAAGCATTATAAATGATTAACCATGAATTGATCAATACCTTCCAAGGCGAGGTATTGATCTAAAACCCTTAATTTGCTGTCAAACCCTAATATAGCCGATAAACCCTAGATTCGCATTCTAGGCTAAGGATCATCGAAACTAGGACTTGAATGGAACATGAAACAACTTTAACTTGTGCTCAGGCCTATAATGCATAGGAGAAACCTTAGAACCAATAATGGGTGACAGAAGGAAGGCGAACACCAAGATTGGTGGTCTTCTGGAGGCCTACCAGTCGACCATACCGGTCGCACCATATGCGACTGGTACTGCGATTTGTACCTCTTGGGAATTGGTCTATGGGGGACCGGTCGACCATACCGGTCGCACCTTTCACTACAGTACAGTGACTGGTACCTGCGACCGGTATTGTCACACCCTAATTTCGGCTGAACCAGAAGTGTGAGTGAACCGTCACTGAACCAATGGTTCACACCAGGATCTCAATAAGATCGTGTCCACTCATACAAACCATTGCACATAACCATAATCAGAATATAATAAAGTACAACAAAAGTCTTAAATTAAATGAACTGAGTACTTCTGTTGATAATTTAAATAAAATATCCAATTATTCAAACACCAGAACGTAAATAATTATCCTTACATCATTTGTAAATCCAACCAAAAATAAATAAAATAAACGAATCCAATATCCTAAAGGTACACGCAGAAAGGGCACTCGCTTGAAGTGTCATGCTCATCCTCCCCTGCTTACACTTCCAGGGCAGAAACTCTTCCATATATTGGAGCATCAACGTAGTCCTCCACAGTGTAACCTGCATCAACATCTAAAAATAGTGTATACACAAGGGTGAACTCACAACCTAGCTCAGTAAGAAAATAAGATAATGAAACAAACAACACGCATGAGTAACATTAACATTATGGTATGGTTTTAAGTTTGCAATGTGCTATAGAAAGGATTGGTAGCCACCGCACCTCTATACACGAGTGTGTGAAGCCTCTAAATGGATCAAACACCACTGTCATTCCACATGCACCCACCATGGAATAGAAATAGAGCTAAAGCATCCGGATCAAACACCGCCAACACTTCCCCTGATGCCTTACCCATACCAACACGTAAGCCCCTATTGGTGAGGGCTAGTAAACTGGGCTTGTAACTAACCAATCCTATATGTCATCATAGTAGGCTCTATCCTAGCACCGCTCCCTACGGCATAGAGATAGAGCTAGAGTCTAGTGGCCAGGCCGGAGACCACAGTGCCACTTCCTCCCCCTGATACCTTACCTGCACCAAGCATGCTAAGATAGAAACGATACAAAAAGGTTCTAGTGTGAGGAATGATCCCAGACCCCAGGCCCTTCACATTCTACACACCAACAAAAAAAATCACATGTCTAACAGTCACATCCTAGCATAGCGAGTATGCATGAACAATATAATAACTGAAAGTAAAGATGACATGCGAGTATGCACAAACATCATTCCATAGAATCATAATTATTAACAACGTTTTACTATTATTAAATTATTAGGGTTTAGGTCTGATTCCCTTACCTGACACTTGTTTAATAACTTGCTCTGTGTCACAGAATCTAAACTCGCTATCACAAGGTCCTATACGATGTTAGGGTTGAATTATAATAGTTTATGTTAGGGTTATGTTGGTTGGAAAACCAACTGGGTCAAAACACTCCTCATAGTCCAGACCGGTCGTGGCACTATGGGGAAAGGTGTGACCGGTATGGTCGATCGGTCCCCACAGAGTCAGAGATACCGATCGCAATACCGATCTCATATGGTGCGATCGTTATGATCGACCGGTATGCCTCTGGAAGACCATCAATGCGGTTCTTGCCTTCCGTCAGTCGCCCCCTATTGATTCTAGGGTTTCTCCTATACATTCTAGGTCTGAGCAATGAGTTAGAGTTGTTTCATATTCCATTCAAGTCTTAGTTCCGATGATCCTTAGCCTAGAACATGAATTTAGGGTTATCGACTGTATTAGGGTTTGATGACAAATTTAGAGGTTTAGATCAATACCTCGCCTTGCATGGTCTTGATCCATTCATGACTAATCATCTATAACACTTAACTTAGAGGAAGGTTCAAGCACTTACCGCTGGTTCTCAAGTAGGGTGTTCTTCATCCAACGGCAAAGGTGGCTCATCTCTCTCCTTCCTTAGCTCTTTCTCCTTCTTCGATCTCTTTCTCCTCTCTAGGGTTTGTGAGGATCAATGAAAGAGATTTAAGGAGATTTAGGGGTCCTTAAATAGACTAGGATTGAGTTTAGAAAGTCCCCTTCCGTTAGAAAAGTCCTTAGGTTCTATATTTGAAAAGTGATACCCGCAGAGATCTGGTTCCTGATCTAAGCAGTCTGCCTGTGCAAACATACTGGTCGACCGGTACCATCGACTTGTACCATCGATCGGTATGAAATATTTCATACCTTAGGTCCATTTTCGTACCTGATTGTCATCCGTTCGTCCCGTCTGGCCCGGTGATGATTGGAAGACCTGTTACGACATGAATTAACAGTTTAGATCGGATTCATGGAGTGCGGATTTTACAACTCCCCCACCCTTAAACGAAATTTCATCCCCAAAATTTGTATGTAGGTTTTACAACTCCCCCCACCCTTAAAATAAATTTTGGCCTCAAAATTTGTACGTACCTTGTTCGTCGAAAAGGTTAGGGTATTCCTTTCGCATCGTGTTCTCTTCTTCCCAAGTGATTTCTTCTAGATCTTGGCTTTTTCAATGCACTTTTACATAATGGATATCTTTGCTTTGAAGATGTTGTACCTTTCGGCTTGTGAGCATTACAGGTACCACTTCAAATGTCAAGTCTTCTGTCAAGTCTGGTGGGTCTGCTGTCAAGATGTGCGATGGATCCCTGACATACTTCTTCAATAAAGATACATGGAACACATCATGAACGCTTGACATGGATGGTGGTAAAGCTAGTTGATATGCCACATTGCCATGTCTGGTCAAAATCTCATATGGTCCCACATACCTGGGGCATAGCTTTCCCTTCTTACCAAACCATTTCAGACCTTGCACAGGTGATATCTTCAAGAACACCTTATCACCCACTGCAAACTCTAGATCTCAACGTCGATTATCTGCATAGTGCATTTGTCAAACTTGAGCTGTCTTCACTCTTTCCTTAATTTGATCAATTGCTAGAAAAGTTTCTTCGACGAACTCCATGTCCTATAATCCTTCTCTCTCCCATCTCATTCCATAACAGAGGTGTACGACATTTCTTCCCATAGAGTGCCTCATATGGAGCCATTTGGATCGTAGCCTGGTAACTATTGTTATACGTAAACTCGATGAGCAATAGCTTCTTGTCCCAAGCTCCTTTGAAATCTAGGGCATATGTTCGGAGCATATCTTCTAAGATTTGAATAGTTCTTTCTGACTGCCCATCTGTCTGAGGATCAAAAACTGTACTAAACTTCAACTTGGTTCCCATGGCTTTCTATAATCCTTCCCAGAACTTTGATGTAAAATAGAGATCTCTGTCAGATACTATACTCTCTGGGACACCATGAAGTCTGACTATATTATCCACATATAGCTTGGCCAACTTCTCCATGGTGTACTGAGGTCTGACAGCGATGAAGCGAGCTGTCTTGGTAAGTCGATCGACTATAACCCACATGGCATCCACTGACCTTGGTGTCAAGGGTAGGCCAGTGACGAAATCCATTGTGATACAATCCCACTTCCATGCTAGCTCCGATAGTGGTTGTAGCAAACCTACGGATCTCTGCCTTTCTGCTTTAACTTGCTGGCAATTCAGACATTGGAACACAAATTGAGCTATATACACTTTCATACCCCTCCACCAATATAGTCTTCTTAAATAGTGGTACATCTTGGTGCTTCCTGGATGTACCGAATATGGGGTATAATGAGCTTCTATCATAATTCTATCTCTGATATTTGAGTTCTCACTCTCAGGTATACATAATCGTCCACGATACCTGAGTACCTTGTCTGAATCCAAGGTAAAATCAGGGTTGCTTTTACCCTTCTCTAACTCTTCTTGTACAGTCTTCAGGTGTGGATCTTATAGGATTGCTACTTTGACCTCATCTATTAGATCCGATGAGATCTTCAAAGCTGCGAACATTAATGTGAACTTATGAATTCCACTGGATCTCCTGTAGTCTCTAATATATACTCTTTATCATCCTCTATTGATCCTGAGGTTGCAGCACACAGTGCAGCGTTTGTACTAGGTCCTGCCTTTGGTTTCAATGCCCACTTTCTGCTTAAGGCATCAGCCACAACGTTTGCCTTACCCGGATGGTACTGGATGTCACAATCATAATCGTTTAATAGCTCCAGCCGTCTCCTTTGTCTCATATTCAGGTCCTTCTGAGAAAAAAAGGTAAGTTAAACTCTTGTGATCCAACTTAATCTGAAACTTTTTACCATAATGGTAGTGCCTCCAAGTCTTGATTGCGTGAATGACCGCTGCTAACTCCAAACCATGCGTAGGATAGTTCTTCTCGTGCTCTTTCAACTGTCTTGATGCGTAGGCAATCACCTGTTCTCCTTGCATCAACACACATCCAAGACCCAACCTTGAGGCATCCGTATATAGGGTAAACGGCAAGCCTGGTGCTGGGATGGTCAAGATAGGTGCAGAGACTAGTCTTGACATCAGAGTCTGAAAGTACTTCTCATACTCATCTGTCCATATGAACTTTTCTCCTTTCTTGGTTAGTCTGGTAAGTGGAACGTTGATTCTTGAGTAGTCTTCCACGAATCTTCTATAGTAACCAGCCAATCCAAGGAAACTACGAATCTCTGCAACTGATTTCGGTGCATCCCATCCTACTATAGTTGCGATCTTGCTTGGATCTACCTTGATACCGTCTGCAGATACTACGTGACCCAAGAAGGCCACTTCCTTCAGCCAAAATTGACCCTTCTTGAACTTGGCGTAAAGCTTCTCCCTTCTCAGTCGTTGTAAGGCTGCTCTCAAATGCGTTGCATGAGCCTCCTTGTCCTTTGAGTAGACCAAGATGTTGTCAATGAATACGATGACCGAAGTGTCCAACATGTCATGAAACACTCGGTTCATCATTTCCATGAACGACGTTGGAGCGTTAGTCAACCCGAATGACATTACCAGAAACTTATAATGCCCATACCTTGTTCTGAAAGCAGTCTTCAGAATATCTACTGCCTTGATCTTCAATTGGTGATACCCTGATCTAAGATCAATTTTTGAGAAAACCTTTGCACCCTGTAATTGATCGAACAGATCATCGATCCTAGGCAAAGGATATCGGTTCTTGATGGTTAACTTATTCAACTCTCGATAGTCGATACATAGTCGTACACTACCATCCTTCTTCTTTACGAACAATACAGGTGCTCCCCATGGCGATATGCTTGGTAGTATGAAACCCTTATCTAGTAGCTCTTGTAACTGGGTCTTCAACTCTTTTAATTCTGTAGGGGCCATCCTGTACGGTGCCTTAGACACCAGCGCCGACCTTGGCATGAGGTCTATCACGAATTCTGTAGCCCTGTCTGGGGGTAGACCTGGTAGATCTCCTGGAAATACATCTAAAAATTCTCATACCACATCTAGATCTTCCATCTTTGGCACCTCTGCAGTGATGTTTTGTACCCTACTCCTCCCTTCTCTAAGCATCTCTTAGCTTTTAGGGCAGAGAGGATCAGCTTCCGCTTCCTAGGTAATTTGGTTCTAGTGAAGCTAAACTCCTTTCCCTTATCATCCTTAAAAACAAATTTTCTTTCGCCTCATAATAAGCTAGCTGAATGATGGCTTAGCCAATCCATTCCCAAAATGACATCAAAGTCTGCCATCTCGAGTTGAACTAGATTTGTTTTTAGGTTTCGCCCCTCATTACTAACTGAACACGGCCCATAGCATTCATCCAACGCCACTTCTACTCCCAACGAAGAGCGAACTATCAAGCTTGGGGTTAAGGACTTGACAGGTAATTCCATTCGCTTCCCAAAAGACATAGAAACAAAGGAGTGTGTAGCCCCAGAGTCGAAGAGTACTCTGGCAGGTACACCAGCTATATCTACAGTTCCTGAAATTTACTTCTCCCTTAGTTCTACATGCTAATACATAACAAAACAGTAAGCAAAATAGTAAGGGATAGAATCATACCAGTAACCACATCAGGTGATGCAGCTGCCTCTTCAGTGGTGACTACAAATATCTTCCCTTGCTGTGGCAGTTGCTTTCTAGGTAGAGTACAGGTCTTTGCATAATGGCCTAATTGCTGGCTATTGAAACATTTGACATTTGGGTTTTGTCCAGCTACCTGTGATTGTGGTGGTGCAGTAGTATTCCTTGCTGGCACCATAGTAGACTGAGCCCTGTATGGGTGGAATGGTCTAGTGTTCCCTCCACCCGAAGTCTCAGTAGCAAGCCTCTTCAGTCCCTTGTTTTGAGCAAAGAAGCTGTCTCTTTGGCTTGATTCAATCACCCTAGCAATCTGCATAGCCTCGTTATACACCTTCTTCTCCAAACCCAAGACGTGCTCTCGGATACTTCCTCGCAATCCCATGGTGAACCTACGGGTCTTGGTTTCCTCCTCTTGCATGCTTGTTAGAGTAAAGAAAAACAGCTCTTCATACCTCTGCTGGTACCCATCAACAGTCAACTGGGATTGTTACAGGTTAAGAAATTCCTTCTCCATTTAATCACGAAAGCTCTTAGGAAAGTATTTATCAGAGAAGACTCCCTTGAATATTTCCCAAGTAATCTGAGTGTGCTTTGTCTCCAAGTATGTCAGGGTAGAATTCCACCAGGCATTAGCATCTTCCTTGAGCATGTGCGTAGCAAATAACACCTTCTCATCCTCCGTGCAAGTCATCAGACGAAAGTTCTTCTCCATCTCTATAACCCACTATGCAAGTCATAGTGGTTTTCTTGGTTTCCCTGTGAAGGTAGGGGGCTTCAATTTCAAAAAACTATCCACCGCTCGGCTTTGGTCATTATGCCCTTGTGTATTTGTTCCATACCATGGTGGTGGGTACGGATAGATCCCTTGGAGATTGGTGTGGTGGTTGTAGATTTTGTCCTTGGCCCATCGACCCAGTACTACCATCCATTGGCAGTGTGGTATTATTTCCCCCAGACTCAGGCATACCTTCCGTAGGGATATATCCCGGTGGCCTGAACATCTTCAACATCTCGTTCAAGAACACCTTCTGCTGAGCTTCCATCTGATAAACCAAATTCGTCACAATAGTCTCAAAGTTAGTGTGAGGAGGGCCTAGCAGATTTGTTGGTGCTCTCTTACTCTGCCCTTCTCCACCATTTCTCATTGGTGTCCTGTCCCTATCATCCCTCATTGGGGTTCCATTGTCCTCGGCTTGACGCACCCTTGAGTGGAGACGTTTCCGTGAACCTCTGCGACCGTTTCTGCCTGCCATCTCAGATTACTCTTCCTATTTGGATCTGAGAAGAAGACATAACACGTGAGGTACATTTGAATATTCATAATAGTGTAAGTCTTTAACAAGTGCAAGGTGAAAATCGTAGAGGAAGCTTTAAATCAAAAATTTTAAAATTTCTTCATTTTTTTTTGTCCGGTCACGACTTACAGGTCACGATACTGTAGAGTGTGGTGAGACCGGTATGGTCGACAGGTCAGCACCATGCTTGTGGCCGAGAGGTACCGGTCGCAGGTACCAAGGGGTATCGGTCGACCGGTATAGGGCAAAACCGTCGACCGGTATGTCCAAAAAGGCTTTAAAATCGCAAAAAATGAGTCTTTTCTCACTTTTCTTCTTTCCATTCTCTCCGGTGGCGATTCCTCTCTGACTTGGTGAGTTGCTATAGTCCGACCGGTGACCTTAGGAGCAATTCTCTTCCGATCAAGACCTTGAACATCATCTCCAAGTAAGGTTCTTCCTTCCTCTCTTCCTTTTACATCGTTTCTTCATGGTTTCTTGCCCAAAAACTATATTTTTCTTGGTTTAGAAGATTCTAACCATAGGAACTCTTTTCCTTCCACTTAGAAAGAGTTTAGGGACCTCTATGAATAAAAGCCCTCAACTTATTTGAGGTTCCACCGTGTGGTTCTCTCAAAATCAAAATTTTGGGATTTTTTACCTAGGTTTTGGTCAAAAATTGATTTTTCTAGAAGTTGTTGAATTTCTTGCTTGTTTGATGATTGTTTGGTTTCCATATGATGTTGGATTGTTATGTAAATCCTCCTCCCTAGATTTTGGGTGAGTTCAAGGCTTTTGCTTCAATTACTGCCGTTATGCTGCCAAAATTTCAGAAATTCTAACCAAATTCTCATTGTTTTGTCTTTGTTTTGTAGTTCACAAATGTCTCAACGTCGGGGTGCTGGTAAACATGCATACGCTCCTGGCATGAACCGTCTGCACCCACCGGTTCCATCGTTTGATGAGCGGTGGTTTCATTCTACGACGGTGCAAGCCCGTTTTCCCTAGTTTGAAGAGAAGAACATAAAATCTGGGTGATGTGTAAACCTGGAGCAGCTACAACGATTTGATGTTGAAGCAGATTTTAGTGCACTTGGGTGGTTACCCATTATTACTTACACAGTGACTACCCGTGCCAACCTAGTCAAACACTTCTACGCTAACCTGGAGGTCAAGGGGAATATTAATGACTTCAGCCATTGTAGGGACCTCCGCCTAACCAGCTTTGTCAAAGGTGTTCCCATATCCTTCGACACTCACCAACTCGTTGATCTCTTGGGGATTTTAAATGATGGTGACTTGGTTTACTACGCTCCCAAAATGAAGGGCTTCTTTACTGATAATCTACGCTTGGAGGTTTCAGAGCAGATCCTTAACCCAGGGGCGCCAATGAAAGCTGTCAGTTTGAGACCTGTTTCTTGAGTATATTTCCGCATCATCCAGCATGACATTGTTCCTCAGAGCGGCCACTACAGTGAGTTATCTCAGCTCACCTAGTACCTGACTTACTGTGTCTGCACTAGGGAGCAAGTCTGTCTTCCTTACATTATCATCAGAACCATGCATCAGGCTACCATGCCCGATCAGATAAGCAACCTTCCTTATGGCTGACTTATCACTACACTCCTGCAGTGCCTTCGAGTAGACATGAGGGGTGAGATTGTGGTTGAGGACACCATGACATCAGACATTGACTGGGATGCCATTGTCCGGATGAGGATGGACAATCTTTCCATCAGTGATGAGGAGCTAGAGGCTCGTACTCCTCCGCTTAGGAGGGTAGCAGCAATAGCAGTAGCAACAGCAGCAACCAATGCGGCTCATGCAGAAGAGGCAGGGGATGATGATGATGATCAGATGGAGGACATCCCCGCATCAAAACCGCAACCCATACCTATAGTGGGACCATCCCAGCCTCTTCTTGATACCATGATGGTATGTTTATGGAGATTTAGGATGCCCAGCGTGAGATGAACTGTGACCTAGGGCACCTCTCTCGCAGCCTCAGAGTCACGCATGAGCAGGTACACTGGCTCAGGGTCGCATATGAGCGTGACTATGACATTGCTGACCCTATTCCTCCTATGCCCCCAACCTCATGAAAGATCACTTTATTTTTCTCTCCTCCTATCAGTACAGTTTTATTATAACAGGGTAACTGTCCAGCTTGTGGACTGTACCCTGTGATACAATTAACTTTTACTCTTTGGATGTTTCATGTTTATACAATTTTCTTCTTACTTGTTATGAAAATTTATGATCATTCTGCTTGTCACTATGGTTTTTTCACTAGATCATGTCTATTTATTAATTCCACCTTTAGTATAGTACATTATGCTCTTTAGTATTTAATCTCAGGCATCAAACAAGTGCTTAAGGTGCATTTTTATTAAGGCTTTTAAATTTTTTCTATCTCAGTTCATTGACTCAGTCAAGTGCATGTATGGTCTGTTAGACAGAGCCTAAAAGTTCTGATACTAAGTTGTCACACCCCAATTCTGGCTGAACCAGAAGTGTGAGTGAACCATCACTGAACCAACGGTTCACACCAGGATCTCATTAAGGCCGTGTCCACTCATACAAACCATTGTACATAACCATAATCAGAATATAATAAAGTACAGCGAAAGTCTTAAATTAAATGAACTAAGAACTTCTATTGATAATTTAAATAAAATATCCAATTATTCAAACATAAGAACTTCTATTGATTGTCCCGCTTTATTTTCATCTCTTTTGCATATGACTGTTATATAACAGGGTAACTGTCCGGTTCGTGGACTGTACCCTGTAGCACTACATCATTTGATACATGTTTCTTATTTAATGAAAGTTTATGTTTCACCTAACTAGTGTATGTGCACATGTTAAGTTTCATAATTAGAATAGTACATTATTCTCTTTCTTAATCAGTCTCAGGTATCAAACAATGCTTAGGGTGTGTTTGTATTAAAAATTTTAATATTTCCTAACTCAGTTCATCGACTTAGTTAAGTGCAATATGGTCTGTTGGACAGAGCCCGAGGGCTCTGATACCAAGTTGTCACACCCCAATTCTGATCCAACCAGAATAGTGTGAGTGAACCGTCATTGAACCAACGGTTCACACCAGGATCTCGAATAGGCGTGTCCACTCATACAAACCATTACACATAACTACAATCAAAATATAAATATACAGCGGAAGACTTTAAATAGAATGAACTGAGTATCTATTGATAATTTAAATAAATATCCAATTATCCAAATTCAAACACATAAAATAATATCATTACATCTCTTAATATCAACCAAAAGTAACTGAAACAACTAAATAAAATTCCCATCAAAGGTACACGCAGAAAGGACACTCGCATGAAGCGTCATTCTCGTCCTCTCCTGCCTGCACACTCAAAGCAGCAACGTCACCATACGCCGAAGCGTTCACATAGTCGTCAACGATTGTAACCTTGCATCAACATCTAAAACAATGTGTACACAAAGGGTGAGCTCACAACACAGCTCGAGAAGACAATCGACAGTTTCACAATATTATGCATGAGTAACAATCAATTTTATCTTTGTGGTCCGGTTTTAAGTTTGCAATGTGCTATAGAAAGGTTTGGTGGCCCCCGCACCTCTATACAAGAGTGTGTGGCACCTCATGGTTCACACCCTCATTGGCCCACATGCGCCCATCATGGAATAGAGATAGAGCTAAGATACCCACGTACCTCCCGATACTCTACCCATACCAGTACCTAAACCCCTACTGGCCAGGGCTCGCAAACTGGGCTCGCAACTAACCAATCCTATATGTCATCAATGTACGCTCTATCCCAGCACAACCGTCTATGGCATATGAGCTAAGGCATTCCCACACCTCCCCTGATGCCATATCCACAACTAACTCACTAGGATAGAAACAATACGCAGGTAGACCCTATCCCAACATAACTCCCTACGGCATAAAGATAGAGCTAAAGCATCGTGGACAAGCCAGCGTCGACCTCGGAGACCACAGTACCACATAACAATGGCCGGGACAACATCAATATTGGAGACCACCGTGCCACGACCTTCCCCTGATGCCCCACCCGTACCAAGCATGTTAAGACAGAATACTACAAAAGGTGCTAATGTGAAGAGCGATCCCAGGCCCATGCCCCACTCCACACACTAACGAAAACAATCACATGCCTAACAATCACATCCTATCAATGCATGAACAGTAATAATAACCGAAAGTAAAGGATGGCATGTGAATATGCACAAACAACACATCTCATATAATCAGGTGATTAACAACAATTTACTGTCCCTTAATTGTTAGGTTTAGGTCAGATTCCCTTACCTGACGCTCGTTTGTTAGCTCGCTCCACGTCGCAAGGTCCAAATGATATGTCACAAAGTCCTACAATATTATTAGGGTCTCATTAGAATATATTGTTTAGGGTTTCATGTTGGTCAGAAACCAACACGGTTACAAAATACCCTCACAGAGCTGACCGGTGGCATGTACCGGTCGCAGCTCTGTGGGAAAGACTGGCGATCGGTATGGTCAGCCGGTCCCCACAGACCAGCCTCCCGAGGGATACCGGTGGCAACATACCGGTCGCACCATGTGCAACCGGTATAGTCGACCGGTATGTCTCCGGAAGACCATACATGGATTTTCGACTGCCGTCGATCATCCTCTATGGATTTCCAAGGTTTCTCCTATCCATTCTAAGTCTAATCATTGAGTTAGAGTTATCCCCAACTCATTCAAGTCTCGTTTCGATGAATATCATCTCGAAACTCGAATCTAGGGTTTGACGGCAACTTAGGGTTTATTGGCCAATTTAGGGTTTTAGATCAATACCTACTTTGCATGGTATTGATCCACCCACACAACTAACATAGGATAAGAAGATTGATTCGAACACTTACCGTTGACTGGCGTAGCGTGAGCTTCGTCGAACGGTAATGGCAACACCTTCTTCTTCTTCCTAGCTCCTTCTCCTTTCCAACCTCTTTCTCTTCTCTAGGGTTTGCGAGAGACAATGGAAAGGATTTGAGGAGGCTTAAGGGTGTATTTATAGGCTAAAAATAGGGTTTAGTAACCCTACTAGGATTAGGAAACTTCTAGGATTCAAAATCAGGAAAATGGGACCCGTAGAGACCAATTTCTAGATCCCCGCACTTAGCTGCGCAAGCCATACCGGTCGATCGGTACTAAGACCGGTACCATCAACCGGTCAACATAAAATTATGTCTATTGGTCGTCTTTGGTCCGATTTCATACCTGTTTGTCATCCGCTCGTCCCGTCTGGTCCGGTGATGATCGGAATACCTGTCACGACACAAAACCAAGGTTTAGACCGGGTTTACGGAGTGCGGGTCTTACATGGCTCGACCATGATAGGAAGACCTGATACAAGGTGGTAAGACCAGTTAGTTCGATACGGGTCTTATAGCTCCCCCCCTCTTATTAAAAATTTCATCCTCGAAATTTGCACATACCTTTCGAGTCGAAAAGGTGAGGATATTACTTTCGCATAGCATTCTCTTCTTCCCATGTGATCTATTCTATATCTCAGCTCCTCCAAGTGACCTTAACGTAATAAATGCCACGGTTACGTAGACGTTGAACTTTTCGACTAGTATTTCATTTGGTGCTACTTCGAATATCAAATCATCAGTTAGACCCAGTGGATCTACTGTTATAACATGTGTTGGATCTCTGACGTACTTCTTCAATAATGAGATATGAAATACAACATGCACACTTGACATAGATGGGGGTAGTACTAATTGATACGCCACTTTCCCACGTTTAGCCAGAATATCATATGACCCGACATATCTCGGACTTAGCTTCCCTTTCTGTCCGAATCATTTTAAACCTCGCATAGGTGATACTTTCAAGAATACCTTATCACCTACAACAAATTCAAGGTCTCGACGTCGAGTATCTGCATATTGTTTCTGACGATTCTGAGCAGTTCTAACTCTTTCCTTGATAATGTCGACTACTTGACAAGTCTCTTCAACAAATTTTGGTCCAACAATACTCCGTTCACCAACTTAATTCCAAAATAAAGGAGTTCGACACTTCCTACCTTACAGTGCTTCATAGGGTGACATCTGTATAGTAGCCTGATAACTGTTATTATAGACGAACTCGATCAATGGTAGTTTTTCATCCCATGAGCCTTTGAAATCAATAACACAGGCTCGAAGCATATCTTCAAAAATCTGAATGGTACGCTCCGACTATCCGTCTGTCTGAGGATGGAATGTAGTACTGAATTTCAGCGTTTTACCCATAGCCTTCTGTAATCCTTCCTAAAACTTTGAGGTAAAGCATGGGTCTCTATCGGACATAATGCTTTCAAGTACACCATGTAATCTGACAATATTATCTACATATAGCTTGACTAACCTCTCTAGGGTATACTGAGGTCGTATAGCTATGAAGCGAGCTGTCTTAGGCTCTCTTTGGTTTGTATTATATAATGTAGTATGAATTATTTGTGACAAATCAATTATGATAATAGATTATGAGTAATAAATAATGACCGTTTGGTACCACTAAACATAATACATTATATAATGAGAAATATAAACAATTACCTAAAAGATTATTCTAATAATAATAAACAGCTACTCACCTATTTGTAGATAATAAATTATATTGATTTATTTTAATTATAAATAGACAGTATAATTCATACCAGACAATCATAAATTTTATAATATATTATATAATACATTATATAATACAAACCAAAGAGAGCCTTAATCAGATGATCTACAATCACCCAGACCGAGTCAACTACTCGAGGAGTCAATGGTAACCCGGTGACGAAGTCCATAGTGATGCAGTCCCATTTTCATGTTGGTTCTGGCAGTGGCTGCAACAATCCTGCAGGTCTTTGTCTTTCAGCCTTTACCCTCTGAAAATTTAGGCATTGAGACACAAATTTAGCTACATCTACTTTCATTCCTCTCCACCAATATAATTTTTTCAAATCATGATACATCTTCATACTTTCAGGATCTACCGAATAAGCGGTGGTGTGAACTTCCTTCATTAGTCTGTGTCTAATGTCTAAGTTTTTCGTTTCAGGAACACATACTCTTCCTTTGTACTTTAGTATCTTTTCAACGTCCAATGTGAACTCAGGAATAGTCCTACCTTTTTCGATGTCTTCTTGCACCGTTCTCATATAAGGGTCTGATTTAATAACGACTTTCACTTCATCTAATATATCAGGTACAATCTTTAATGTTGCGATATTTGAAAACCAATGAATAAATCCTTGGTTGATTGATCCACCCGGTGCATCTATCATGAACTGCTCATTACCATGATTGAATACTTTTCTTGTAACACACATTGCTGCAGTCGTGTTAACCTCTCCTTAGGATTTTATCACTGCTTTTCTGCTTAGCGCATCAGCAACTACATTAGCCTTCCCTGGATGATACTGGATATCGCAATCATAATCTTTCAATAATTCTAGCCATCTTCTTTGTCTCATGTTCAACTCCTTCTGATTAAAAAGATAAATGAGACTCTTGTGATCTGACTTAATCTGAAATTTCTCTCCATACAAATAATGTCTCCATATATTGACATCATGTACTACTGCTGCTAATTTCAAGTCATGAGTGAGATATTTCTTTTCCTGTGTCTTTAGTTGTCTTGAGGCATACACAACTACTTGTTCTCCTTGCATAAACACACATCCTAAACCCAACCTAGACGCATCAGTATACAAAGTAAATGGTTGTCCTGGGATAGGAATAGTCAAGATGGGAGCAGATATCAATCTAGCTTTCAATGTTTGAAAGCCTTTTTCACATTTATCAGTCCAAACAAACTTTTCTCCTTTCTTAGTTAAACTGGTGAGAGGTACGATAATTCTGGAATAATCTTCCACGAATCGTCGGTAATACCCAGCTAGACCTAAGAAACTTCTGATTTCTGCAACACTCTTAGGTGCTTCTCATTTTACAATGACTTCAATCTTGCTGGAATCCACTTTAATTCCTTCAGCAGATACAACATGGCCTAAGAAAGCGACATCATTTAGCCAAAACTCACACTTGTAAATTTGGCGTAAAACTTCTCTTTTCTTAGTCGTTGTAGGGTGGCTCTTAGATTCATGACATGAGTTTCCTTCTCCTTGGAGTAGACCAATATATCGTCAATAAACACAATGACTGACATATCCAACATATCATGGAATATCCGATTCATGAGTTTCATAAAAGTCGCGAGTGCGTTAGTTAATCCAAAAGATATGACTAAAAATTCATAATGTTCATATCTTGTTCTGTCTTTGAAATATCACCTTCTTTAATCTTCAGCTGATGGTATCCTGACCGAAGATCAATCTTGGAGAACACTTTGACATCTTGCAACTGATCGATATAATGCTATCTTCTTCTTCTTCTTTTATTATTATTATTATTATTATTATTATTATTATTACTATTATTATTATTATTTATTTTTATTTTTCTTTTATTTTATTATTATTTTTTTTTTAAGTGTGTTGATGGTGGTGGTTTACTATGTTATTATGATTCAAGAAGAGAGATACACTCTTAATTTAATTCCTGTAAAACATATCCTAATTAAATAAGATTCATTGATCTCTAGATTCATTGTTCCGTTGTATCCATAGCAGCCTCTTGTATAATTGATAAGACTCCTCCTATCTACCTACACTAAAATGAAGAGTGCATGGGTGATTGGGAGCTTTTTTTTATTGTTATTCATCGCACCAGCTGTAAAAACAACTTAACGCAGAATTTGTTTTTGGATCGTTATACCTTATCTCTTGGTAGACGATTTTTTATGTTATTTGTTATGGGGATTGTAGTCCCTCAATAATAGCTTGTCACGTCTATCCAAGCTTGGAGGAAGAACGCTCCATGATGGTGTGGAGTCTATTGGGTTTACACACTATCTCTCTTATCCGAAGCCCACCAAGGCTGACCTCGGTGGGGACCTTGTCCTCGGCATGCTACATAGCCAAAACCTGCCTCGAACATCGGCTCCATATCCGTCGCCTAGGTAAACCTCAAAGTTCGACACATCATTCATGGTCAAGGCACACCTCAAAGCTCGATGATCTGGTTAATTGCAGTCTGTCTAGCTGGCACTTGGAACCCTTATCCTAGGAATTCATTTTTGATAAGGAAGGTCTCTGTCAACTCAAGATTCGAGAGCAATATACAAAAGGTATTGATAGAGAGAGAGAGAGATGACCTGGAGATTTAATACGGACACATATATGGAGGGGTCCAGGTGATCCCCTAGGTACAGAGCGTGATCCACGCCTCATGTGATGATATCTTGTCTTATTAGGCAAGGTACTTTACTTTCCTATTCGAGCCACCACAAATCTATATCTCTAGATCATGCGAAGGTAACAACACATTGAATTCTACACTCATAACTTTGGTAGAGATAAATGTCTGAATCCTCTTTGACAAAGGAACAGTCCACACTTGTGCTTGTTCCATACTGCTTGTGCACTCGGATTTACTTAAGCATCGAAGTGGTTTGAAGGTTATCCAACCCAACCATCACATTATGTTTTCTTTCATCCTTGTGTAGGAATTCTAGCAAGCTAAAGACCATCTAGTTCAGTGTAGCAACAATATTTATATTTGAAAGATGGGAAAAATATTGTTGTCTCCCCTGTGTATATCCAAAGGACAAATGCCCCCAAAAATTTAAAGAAAAAACAAATGCTTTCTATAAAAATATTATTAAAATACAAATAAACTCATTCCATTAAATATATTCCATTAGATACTGATAGTGGGAGACCAAATTTAATTACCGACCAAATTAAACCTTTATAAGGTTTGCTCTTTTTTTTTTTGTTTTTGGTGCACGATCCCAAGAATCCCACGTTTAAGAAGGAGACGTCTTCGCCTCCATCTAACCAGGGCGGAAACGATCCTCTCGCCGGCGGCACTATTTCCTGCACAATAAATAGCCGGAGAAGAGGGTTTGCTCCCATTTAACTGTTTTATTTCTCTGGCATTAAACTGATTGGGTTTAGTGGAATCGTTTATTTAAATTCTCCAATTTTCCTATCGTTGGCATCCTTACTTCTACTGCAAGTTCGCTTTGCAGTAGAAGTAACAGAATATTTCATCAATCAAGCAAAACCCTTGAATCTTGAGATTTTTTCAGGTATAAGGTGTTTTATCCGCTCCTTTTATGTGTATTTTCAAATCCCTTTCTTAAGGTGATCATCAGATTCTTCTTTTATTGTTGGTGGTTTGTTCACCCAACTGTAAAACAGTAATCTAAAGACTCAGATTGGAAGAGAGAAAAAAAAACAATCAACCAAAACTGGTGACCCATTTCTTTAATTTTTAGTCTACAATATCTCTCTACTTTCTCAAAGTCTCAACTTATTTCATTTACTTCTCTTCTTCATTGAATGCTTGGATTTAAGAGGACCTCCTGTCCTGCAAAAGTAGGTGAGAGAGAGGAAGACCCATCTTTTATACCGGGTTTTGGAAAAATAATCTGATGATCACCTTAAGAATCTGATGCTCCCTTTTAATTAATGGCTTTCGACGATGAAAATAAGATGTTGGTGGTGGATTACAGAGAGGGCACCAAAACTCCCTGGAAATGATGCCGGTGTTCTTTGTATTGCTTCTGCTGGGAGGGCTTCAGTACTCTGTGTTGTAGCTGGGTTAGGTCTTGTTTACATATTGGTCGATGTGTCTACTTTACAGTCTACGCTACTGGGGATCCCAAGAATCACACAAAAGAGTGAGTCTTTGAAATTTTGAATTACCAGATTCTAATCAAATTCAGATTTCGATTTTTCGTAAATGGGTTTCATTTTTCAGTTTTCGGGTTTATATGATTAAGATCCTACCAAAAAAGAAAAAATAGGTTTATACGATTAAGAGGAATTGCTTCTTCTTTAAATTCTTATACTTCTTGTTCTGTGGATTTGAACAGGGGATTCTATGTCTTGTCATTGCTTGGGCTTATGGGTCAAGGGTAGAATTGTTAATGAAAAAATTAATTTTAACATTCTTAAAAAAGGAAGGGATGGTTGTCTTTTCTAGTGCTTGTTTGGTAATATTCTAATTCTGGCTCCGTAACTCTTGTTTTGAAGTCATTTTTGAGTTCTCATTTTTTCTCAGAGCTTATTGAGAGTAGAAGCCTCTTTGGTAACGCTACTCTGGAATCAGTTCCAAAGCTCATTGAGAGCAGAAGGTTGTTTGATAAAAATGAATCCAAAATAGATTTTAGATTTGGTGGTGGTGGTGGCAGTGGTGGTGGCGGTGACAGTGGCATTGGTGTGTGGTGGGTGGTAGGTGGTGGTGGCGGCAGTGGTGGGTGGTGGGCAGTGTTGGTGGTGGTGGGTGGTGGCGGCGGTGGTGGTGGTGGTGGCGGCAGTAGTGGTAGTAGTGGTGGTGGTGGTGGTGGCAGCTGCGGCGGCAGCAGTGGCGGTGGTGGTAGTGGCGGTGGTGGCGGTAGTAGGCTATAACTTTCAATTTTTGACTTTCTCTTTTGGTTCCGGCTTTAGAAAAACAAATATTTTTTATTCTCAAATTTTGGCTCTGAGAGTCATTTTTTTAACCGATTGACTCCATGGGAGCAGGAATCAACATAGTGTTACCAAACACTTTCTGCCTCCTAAATGGTTCCTTGGGAGTCCAAATCAAAAACAGAGTGGGAACAAAGTATTACAAAACAGGCACCTAGGAACTTTTGGTGGTATTTGTCCTTTAGGCATACTACAAGGGAGGCAACGGTATTTTTCCCTTGAAAGATTCTTTAAATTCGTAGAAGAGAGATTTAGGAGATAAGAAAATCACATTTGAATTATTTTGAATATTCAAATTCAATCTATAATTATCATATCTTTAACAACTTTCTAAATTAAGTGAGAGATAATCGGAAAATTTAAAAGTGCTGAGTGGGCAGATCACATTGGAATTATTTCAAATATTCAAATTCAAACCATTGTTAATCCTTAACACCAATGGTAGTAATGGTTGTTATCTTCAATATATTGAGGGACACAGGATTACTCCCAATGTAGTTTTACCAAAAGAGAGAAGAAAGGATGATCCGTTTCAGCAGTAGCAAGCTTGGAATGATGGTTTCCTTTATATTGATTCTGATGTGGTTCTGTGAGTTATCATCTATTGTTGGTGCTACGAACCATGTTCGCATCACAAACCAATTGTCTGAGGGGATGGACCTCACAATTCATTGCAAATCCAAGGACAATGACTTGGGTGTTCATCAGCTTGCCTATAATGCGTCTTTCCCGTGGAGTTTCGATGACAACGCACTTTACAATTGTCACGTTGAATGGTTACATGGGCAGACAGATTTTGATGCCTTTGATGCCAGCGGGGAACAATATAGGTGTTCTGATTGCTGTTGGGCTGCCAGAATTGATGCTCTTTATTATGTCGTCTGTGAAACTGGTGAATCTAATACTTGGAATAAATGGACACCTCGTAGGACCCTGAGTAGGTGAGTTACTGTTTGTGAAAAACTAAAATAAAACCATGTTTATTGAGCTATTTCCGAAGAAGAGAAATAAAATCCTTCGGTCACTCTTCCTATATAATGCTATCTTTTTTTCTTTTTCTTTTATTATTATTATTATTATTATTTTTTTTTTTTAGTGTGTTGATGGTGGTGGTTTTAATGAGGATCAAATACGTGTCGATTTTCCATTAGATCCATACACCAATTCGAATGAATTGGATCGGTTTTAGACATAACGGATACCATATTCGATACCTGGATTAAGATCCATGGTGCTGAAATATATAAGAATGCTGAGGATTTAACATTTCTTTGTTCACCCAAAAGGAAAAACAATGCTGAGGATTTGAGGAACCTCTCACATGTATGTTGCCAAGGAAAATGAGTTTTAGATGCTATGTTTTAGAATTGGACAAGGTGATTAAACAATGATCATTATAGTGTCGACTCTATCAACATAGAGTTACCAATTATGATGCTGGTTTTGTAGAAATGATTAAGTAGATATATTATAGAGGTAAAAATTGCATTATAGAAAAAAAATTGAATTCAAAAAGCATGTTTTTTTTACCACTGAAACTTTTTTTTTTTTACCAGGTTTCATCGAAATTTGGCCGAAACCAAGCACGAAACTGAAATTACGATCCTGGTGTAAATCACAAACTTATTCAATGGCAATTGCCTAGTAGGAAGGGTGCAAGTCTGGCCCTGACTGCTTGAGCCCTGCCCTAAGCCCGAATAAGAATTGGACTGAGATACCCTAGCCTCGAGAGCAGATTAGGCCAGGAATTTATGGCCCTGAGTTAGAGCAGGGCCAGGCCCAGCCCAATGCGCTGCCTTCTTTCTTCTTCTTCTTCTTCTTCATTTTAGTTTATTCTTCTTTCTTCTTCTTTTATAACTTTTTTTCTTATTCTTCTTCTTCTCCTCTGCCTAACATAAGTGAAACTTAGAGTTGACATTTTCAGGCCCTGAGTAGACCGGATCAGACCTGGGCCCAGCTGAGGGAACTCAGGGTTGGACTGGGGTTTTAAAAAGTCCACCCCAACCCAACCCTATTGCAGCCCTTCCTAGTATCTTATAAACACGGTGGAAAATGGCTAAAGGGTCCCACTGGATTAAGTAAATAACAACTACTTAAGCTGATATTTAACTTTTTTACGACGGATAAAAACATCCTTAAATGTAAACTTTGTTCTTGTGAATTTCTCCGATTCCAGGATTCAAATCCCTTTCTTAAGGTAATCATCAGATTCTTCTTTTATTGTTGGTGGTTTGTTCACCCAACTGTAAACAGTAATCTAAAGACTCAGATTAGAAGAGAGAAGAAAAACAAGGAACCAAAACTGGTGACCCATTTCTTTTAATTTTTAGTCTACTATATCTCTCTAGTTTCTCAAAGTCTCAACTTATTTCATTTACTCCTCTTCTTCATTGTATGCTTGGATTTAAGAGGACCTCCTGTTCTGCAAAAGTAGGTGAGAGAGAGAAAGACCCATCTTTTATATCCGGGTTTTGGGAAAATAATCTAATGATCACCTTAAGAATCTGATGATCCCTTTTATTTAATGGCTTTCGACGATGAAAATAAGATGGTGGTGGTGGATTACAGAGAGGGCACCAAAACTCCCTGGAAATGATATGTTACGACTAGATCTGTAACCTGCAACTTCGAGGGTAGCTCCTCCTAGAAAAAAAAAACATGAAGGGAAGAAGAACTGGGAAGAAGATGAAATTAAGAGGATAATATTTTTTCATATCTCATTCATACGTATGTGATTTCTATTTATAACATTTCATCAGACTTTCTTAATCCTTTCATGAGTTCGGTGCCTTCTTTTGTCGAATTCCACAATGCCAAGGTAATCATAACATGATACCGGTGTTCTTTGTATTGCTTCTGCTTTGGAGGGCTTCGATACTCTGTGGTTGCAGCTGGGTTAGGTCTTGTTTATATCATTGGTCGATGTGTTTACTTTACTGTCTACGTTATTGGGGATCCCAAGAATCACACGAAAGGGTGAGTCTTTGAAATTTTGAATTACCAGATTCTAATCAAATTCGGATTTCGATTTTTCGCAAATGGGCTTCATTTTTCAGTTTTTGGGTTTATATGTTTATGATCACATCAAAAAGAAAAAAAAGAAAAAAAAGAGGTTTATATGAGATTCTTCATTATATTGTTATTCTCCTTGTTTCTGTGGATTTGAACAGGAGATTCTATGTCTTGTCATTGCTTGGGCTTATGGGTCAGAGGTAGGGGGTGCAAGTTTTACCCTGACGATCTTAATCTGCCCAGACCCGGTTTGAACCTTGGCAGGGTTAAACCCGGCCTAAACCCTAACAGGGTTGAGTTAGGGCTTAATTTTTTATCAACCCTAGCAGGATTGGGTTGGGTTAAGGTTGACCCCCTGGGTTGAGTCCGGCCCAACCCGACCCTGTATGTACATGAATATACTCTGGGAAGTATTGTCGACTCTAATAGGCGTTGAGACATTGTCTGAGAGACTAAGAGCCGATTGTCGAAAAAGATTAGGTGAGAATCGAAATCTCCTGAGGAGTTTTTTCTGTTTTGAGTTAAATGTTTTTTATAGTTTGATTGTTATTATTTCGGCTTCATTTGTTGATCTATTAGAAAATTGTAACGAGATTTTACTTTGTTTTGAGTTATGTGTTTTCAATCTTTTTGTTATTTTTTGACAGATTGAGTATGTTATTTATATTTTATTTGTTGATCTTTTAGAGTTTCCCTCTGTTTTGGCAATCAATCTTGTTCATATTTTATTCATATTTTCATCGTAAAGATTTATGATTCCCATGAGTGTTGTAATGGACAATCAAAAATATGTTTAATGATCGATAGGAGATTTCGATTTGAACTAATATCAAATGGGTTTTAATTGAATTGTATGATTGATATCGTTTATCCTCTCTCTTTTTTCTCTTTTTACCTACGAAGATCTTTTTTTTCTCTTTTTACTTCCTCCTGAATCAGGGTTAATCAGGGTTAATCCGGCCCAATCCGGTCTTGTCAGGGTCAATCAGGGTAGGTTAGGGTTAGGCCCAACCCTGCCAGGGTCAGGGTTAGGGTTAGGGTTATACATTTTCTGACCCTGGTAGGGTTGGACTGGGTTAAGGTTAAGTTTAAATAGTCAGGGTTGGGTTAGGGTTTTGAAAAACTCGACCCAACCCGACTCTGTTGTAGCCCTAGTAAGAGATAGTGGTAGAATTGTCAATGAAAAAATTAATTTTAACATCCCTAGAAAAAGGTGATAATTGTCTTTTTCACAAACTTTTGGGGGTATTTATCATTTAAGCATACTACAGGAAAAGCAATGGTATTTTTCCCTTGAAAAATTCTTAAAATCCATAGGAGTCTTTAAATCCATAGGAGAGAGATTTAAGGGAGAGATTTAGGAGATAAGAAAGTCACATTTGAATTATTTTGAATATTAAAATTCAATCTATGATTATAATATCCTTTACTTTCTAAATTAAGGGAGAGATTATAGGAAGATTAAAAGTGCCATAACTTTCTAAATTAAGGGAGAGATAATAGTAAAATTTAAAAGTGCGGAGTATATTTGAATTATTTTAAGAAAAAATTTCATCCACCCTCTTGAATTTTACTTTTAATTTACACAATTCCAAATTTTGTCCATAATTTCATCCAATCCCCTCAAATGGGAAATATGTATCAGACAGGTCCTGATTTGACGGACAGGTCTATTAAGTGATGACGTGGCAACCTTAAAATTTATATTAAGGCCATATTACCCTTTTTACACTATTAATTTACTATTTTACCCTCTTCTTTCTTTTCCATGATCGTCCATTTGGAAAAACGTAGTAGAAAAAAATGGAAAAGAGAAGCCGAATCCACTTTTATTTGGTTTCCAGCGTTTCATTAACCATGCCTTCCCAGTTGCCTAAAAAATCAACAGACTCATTGGTATGTGGTGCTGATCCAGCTCCTCAGCGACACTTTGGCACATGAACGACGGAGAATCGACAGATCGACGATATCTAGTTTTCTGATTTCTTTCTATTGAACTCGGTTTTTGCTGGTTCTTGTAACGTCTTCTTCGACAATGACTGATTTATGAAATCTCAATTTCGTTATAACAATTTTGCCCTATCAAGCCCATCTCCAATGGCGAAGAGGAAGGCCGACACTTCCCTGCTGAATCGAAATCAAGACGACCACAACCTGTTTGATAATATAACAAAGAAACACCCTCTGAATCATCTGACTGCCACTGCAACTGGTCATATTATTTGTAAGTTGGACTTGGGGATCTTATGTGATTGAACCTTTGATTTCGAGTGAAAGTCGATGGCGAGAGGAGCAGGTGTTACTGCCGCTTCCGTTTTGTGGTTGTAGCCCAGGCTACACACAAACACACACATTAAAGCGCTCTTCCAGAATAAATCTTCAAAAAGAAATCTTGAACAAGAACGGCGCTCTTCCATTTGAAACCGCACTCCTCCCATTCCAAGTGTTGGAGGTTCTACAAGGTTGAGTATTTATTGTGTGTTTTCCTCCTGTTACCTCTCTGCAATTAGTTTATGCTTCTTGGAAGAGTGGTGCTTCTGAGTGTAACTTTTTTTTTTTTTTTTTTTTTTTTTGATAATCAGCTCAGTACGATCGTCCAATTTCTTCCATTTTTTCTTCTTTGCTTTTCCAATTTCTTCCCAACCCCTCTGCACTCTGCAAGTCATCTTCTCCGGTAACCTATTTCCATTTTTTCTTCTTTGTTTTTCCAATTTCTTCCCACCACCCCTGCAAGTCATCTTTTCAAGCTTCCGATATTCCAGCGCCGGCCATTGCACTATCTGCCAGAACTGATAAAACCCTTAAGAACTCCCGGAAACTTAAAGAGAATAAAATCTAAAAGCTATGCCGACAACCAATAAGTAGCACATAACACGAAAATCCAAAAACCTCATTGGATTTCGTATGTGCAGTTATATTTTTTCTTCGGTTAACTATCATGTCCTTGTTCTGACTCAATCGGGAAGACTGAAGCATAGAAATCGTCTCCTGTCGTCCTGTAGTCTGTCAAGGATCGGATTTCAGTCGGTCCACCCCCAATGTATTGCCAGGCGGTCAGATTGATTCCCAAATCCTTGGATCAGTCGTAGGACCGTTCTCCCGGCAGGAGACGATCTCCTTCCAAGACTGAAGGAGAAAAAAAGAACAAGGAAATTAAGCTTTTTACAAGAAGGGTAAAATAGATATTTTCAATTTTCTGTTATTTATAAAGTTCACGGTAGGTAAGGGTGTGGATAATATTATTGGATAAGTTTGGGGTTAGATAATTTAAAGGCAAAGTTCAGGGGGGAGGGGGTGGGTGAAATTTTTCCTTATTTTAAATATTCAAATTCAAATCATCCTTAATGTGCAGCTATGTAATGGTTGTTATCTTCTATATATTGAGGGACACATAATTAATCCCAATGTAATTTTACCAAAAGAGAGAAGAAAGGATGATCCGTTTCGGCAGTAGCAAGCTTGGAATGATGATTTCGTTGATAGTGATTCTGATGTTGTTCTCTGAGTTCTCATGTATTGTTGATGCTAAGACTAGGAAGCATGTTCGCATCATAAACGAATTGTCTGAGGGGTTGAACCTCACGGTCCATTGCAAATCCAAGGACAATGACTTCGGTGTCCATCAACTTGCCTATAATACGTATTTCGAGTGGGGTTTCAAAGACAACATTTGGGGAACTACACTTTTCTATTGTTACATAGGTTGGTTACGTGGAGATTTTAGTTTTGCAGCCTATGATGCCCAAATGGAATTCTTTAGGTGTACTGATTGCTGGTGGTCTGCCAGGACTGATGCTCTATATTTTATCGACAAATACCATGGTGAATGTGATCTTTACTATTCATGGCCGACACCCTCACCGCCACCTCCAGTTAAAGCCTAAGTATTCTGCAAAAATAAAACAAAACCATGTTTATTAAGCTATATATGATCTAAACAAGAGAATAAACTATATTTGTCTTTCTTCTTAATTATATCGTATCTTTTCTTTTTCTTTTTCTTTTCTTTTCATGAGTTTGTGCATGATGGAGGTTGACTATGTTATCATGGTTCAAGAAGAGTGATAAACTCTTAATTTGCTTCTTAAAAAAATAAGGGCCGTCTAATTGTAGCCGATGATAGATATGCTTTCTTTCTTAGGTCTGTCTACTTGACATAGACTTGTGTCAATGATCTGTTTTTTCATGGAATTTCATTGGGTCATCTTGGAAATATCGAAATACAAAAGGGATATTTTGGTATTTGAGACAAAAGTGGTGAAGGGTTTTTTGCATGATTTGATAAACACCGATCGCTAGTGTCAATGTATCAGTATTGTCAATTAGAATATCCCTTCTTTCACTGTACATTCTGTTCTAAACTCAATCAAAACAATGTGTTGACCATGGTTTAACATATCGGTATCGGATCAGCCAAACTAATCAATTCGTATCAATTTTGGACTTGGCCTATCCTCGATCTAGGCATGTTTAAGAACTATTTTAATGACGATTAGACACGTGTCAATTTCCCGTTGGATTCATACATCATTCCAATCGGATCAATACCTAGATTTAAAATCATGGTACTAACATATATAATTATGTTTTTTATTCAACCAAAATTATGGATATTGTTTGTTGCATTGAACAACATAATGTATACTATAAAGGGCAAAAGGAAAGAGAGCTTGCGGGGTTAATATATTTAGGATCATGGGATCTACGTACCTGTAGGACGATGGAAAATTTCCCTCCCAAAAATGTATTTAGTTTTGGAATTGAAGTGCAGGAAACGAAGAGGGGGGTTCGTAAAAATTTAGATATTTGACTTTCGCCGTTGATCTTGTCCATCAAAATCGATGGATGAAATAGCATAGGAGTCGCCACCTAGAAGTAGGTTTAGGACATCTAAAAATCATCATCTCACTAAGAGAGACGTCTAATGACTTGTAACCTAAGTTCCGGCTTTGGTCTCATCAGAGAACAGGAAAATGTCCAGGTTACGGCTTGGGAAGGTGTTAGGCACCTAGACTGCCCGATCCGAAAATCGGTTTCCCTTAACTTTCCTTTCCTATACTTCATAGTTCTGATTGTTCAATATCAATGGCTGACAAAGGCTTTTGGGGGTCCGAAATTAAGTATCTAATTTAATTGCTAACTAAACTAAAGTAGAGTTAAGCCACACATGTTTGCAAAGTAAAAAAAAAAATAAACCTAGTGTGGGGATTAAAATTATAATCGGATAACAGACCGATTAGCCAATCAGGCAGAGCTACCAAATCCTAAAGGTCTATCGGACCTCACATACATGCATTGCTCGATGGGTTTAGGGCCCATTTGATAAAACTTCTGCTTCTGGGTTCTGGATTCTGGTCCAAATTTGGATTCTATTCTAGGCTACTCTAGGATTATTTTGGAGTAGAAACTTGTTTGATAAATCAATTTTGAAATGGATTTCAAGGCATCTTTGGATTAGAAACATGTTTGATAACATACTATCCCCCTAATCGAAGTCTAGAAAAACAATCATGGAAGTGGTGGGTGATGGGTGGTGGTGGAGGTGGTGGTGGTGGTGGTGGGTGGTGGCAGTGGTGGTGGTAGCAGTAGTGGTGGTGGTGGTGGTGGTGATGGTGGAAGTGGGTGGTGGTGGTGGTTGTGGTGGCAGTGGTGGGTGGTAGCGACGGTGGTGGTGGTGGTGGTGGTGGTGGTGGTGGTGGTGGTGGTGTTCAAGTGAGAGTCATGTGAAAATCGACTCTTTTCTTTTTCCCAAAAAGTTGATCAACAACTTGGAGCAAGTATTTATGATTCCAAAATTTTGGATTCTGAAGCTATTCTGAATCTAGTTCACTCTGTGGGAGTTGGAATCCAACTAGATTTATCAAACACATTTCTATTCTAAAATGGTTTCCTGGGAGCTAGAATCCATAGAATCCAAAAGTAGAAGTTTTATCAAGCAAGCCCTTAAAACACCCCCTTGCACAGGATGTGAAAGGAAGAGAACAATAAAAAGAAATAGAAAGAAAGAATAACAAATGAATGAAATAATGAAATAATCTAACGGAGGAAGAGAATAATCAAATAAGAGAGAAAACAAAAATACAAAGAAGTGACAAATGGAAAGAACAAAATTGACCAAAATAGGAAGAAGTGAAATGAAACAAAGTTTGTTTGAAGATAAAACTCGAATCCAGGTTTTGGTTCCGAGAGTGCCTACATATCCCAAAGAAGTTCCGGGAATCAGATTCCCCACATAGTTTAAGGCCAATGTGACATTTGGTTTGGAAAATGATTTGAAACTTGTTTGAGATGAATAAAATCTAGATTTTTGAAAGTTAGGCACAAGCTAGTTTCAAGTTTGAATTTGAATGTTCAAATAAATTTAAAACCAATGATGGAACAAAGAAAGAATCAAGCCCAATGCGGGCAATTGGATTGAATTCTGGATACATCCCTGACTACCTACATATCCCGGAGGATTCTAGGAATCAAGTACGACAACATACGTCATTAGAGTCAAAGTTTAGAAACCGAAGGAGAGGTCGTGTACAGACCGAATTAGACCGATGTAGGAAGAGTCAACTAAACCTGTCCGGAGTGTGAAATCCAAACTAATTGTGCCAAACCAAAATTGGACCGAATCTAGAGCATATTCTCGATTGCCTACGTATCTCTGAAACATTGCGTTTCCCAAGAATTAAGTCCCCGTGTAGTTCGGGCAAGGGTGTGTATCCGAAGTCACTAAACAAACCTATGGTCTACTAAACCAATGTGTAGAAGAAACCAATATAAAAAATATGTCAAAAAAGGATGACACCACCATAAGACCAAATTTGGGACATATACCCAAATTGCCTACGTATCTCGGAGACATAACGTCTCTCAAGAAGGTCCCCAAGTAATTTGGGCTGAGGGGTTTGTGTTCAAAGCCCCTAACGGTCTTAAGGCCCACTAAACCAATGTATAAGAAAACTAATGCAGAAAGATGTCAAAAGGTCAACATAATCCTTGGACCGAATTTAGGACATATACCTAAATTGCCTATGTATTCCGGAGACATAGTGTCTTCCAAGAATTAGATCCTAGCATAGTTCGGGTTGGGGTTTGTGTCCAAAGCCGCTAACCAGATCTAAGGCCTATTAAACCAATGTATAAGAAAACCGTTTGAGTAAGATGTCAAAAAGGTCGACATAACCTTTAGACCGAATTTGGGACATATGCCTAAATTGCCTACATTTCTCAGAGAGATTGCATCTCGCAAGAATCAAGTCACCCTATAGTTTGGAATTATGTGACGTTTGAAAACTCGTGAATAATAACAACAAAAACAAAACAAATGATGAATGGGCTTTCAAATGAAATCGGGCTTGCACATGGATGTAAAAGACGAGGGTCTCTCCTAAACATTGACTAGTTGAAGTCTCGCGTTATTTCAAACAAATTATTAATCGCTTATACAACGTGAGGCGCGGTACTTTGTGTGTGCTTGTGACTTTTAATAGAATATACAAAACTTTTCCCGATAAGGATACATTTGATGGGGATTGGGAACGTCCTAATACTAATCCGACCTGTATCCCAGTCTAGGTGGTGTGTCACACCTCAATTCTGGACTAACTAGTGGTGTGATGAACCATCAATAAACCAATGGTTCAACCAATATAAGTTTTTTTTTTTTTTTTTTCACCTATTATGTTTCCTGACTATGTTCTTTTATTTAAGACATGACTATGTTCTTTTATTTAGAACTTAAAATAGGCTATGTTCTTTCAAATTTTAATGAAGAATACAAAATAAGCTATTAAGTTGTCAATGTATAATAAATAATGACCAATTGCGATTGAACATGGTTAAAGGGTTAAAGCGAATAGCATAATCGAGCATAAGACTGAATAGCACAACCAAACATAAGACCGAATAAGATGATCGATTATGGAATTTAATAAGCTGATTAAATTGATTAATATAAAACCGATTAGGGACCCAGACCGATCAAGCCGAATATAAATGAGTCAACGTCTCGCAAATCAAGACCGATTAGTTAAACATGTCAATCACGGTGCAATGTTTTTAATTAGTGAGGACTGATTAGGCCCAACTGAGACCGACTGAGACCGACTGATTAACACCCCTAGGGGGACCCCAATCTTGGACTGACAAATGATCAAAGCTTGATCATAACCCATTACCCACAATAAATTTTCTTAATAAGGCCATGAAATTAAACGTGATGGCCATCCAAGTCCATAATTCATACAGACCATGATTATAAATCCAGGTAGATGGTTTCCAAAATTGATCCGAAATCAATCCGATCCATTGGTATTGATCGGAATCAATCCCATCCAGTTAAAAAAGTCATTTTCTTTTTCTTTCTCTTTTTTGGAATTTATCCCATTCCCATCCCATGACATAGATTAATTATTACTTTATTCAAAAAATTAAATACTATTTAAATATTCCTAATATTTATGGAGATAATAACATGGCAATCATATTGATGATTGACACGTGACATAGAATATCAAAAATAAAATAATGGGTATCAAATTGGGTTGGATTTGATCGAACAATCCATGATAGTATGAGATCGATTCTCAAAATCTGTCTGGAATCAAGATCGGCCATCTCTAAAAACATATATGAACCAGTTATTGTTTAATTGAACCATGATATAGACTAGGGATGTCAACGTGTTGGTCCAGACGAATCAGTGTCAAACTTTATAGGGCTTGACAGAAACACATCCGTTAAGAGGTTTGGTTATGGGTGGCATGCACTGTGCACGTTAATTAATGGACTAGTCCAATGTTGATTTGTTATCGGGCTGACTTTGGACCAGTTCGATTTTAGGTCCATTTACTAGTCCGGTAAGGGATGACATCTTACTTATTGCTCATAGGGTTGACTACCATAATGTCCATATCCAAGATAAAAGATGAAGTTTTTAGTAAAATAACAAAAGGAAATAGTCAAATACATATCACTTCAATAGAGTATTAAACAAGAGTTCGCTCACATTTGATTTTAATTGGGGCCAGGATGAAGTTCGGTTCGAGTTCTATAGGTTCAATCTTGGTCTGTCCACCTTAACGAGGCACCCAACGGGCCAGCCCTGATTGGACCAAGACCAATAAGTATTATAACATGCTAGCCCAAAATATGTCTGGTATCAATTCATTCCCATTTGATTTTGGGTTAAAACGGATTGACTCAGTCCCAAAATTGCCACCCCAAATGTAAACTACATACTTTTTCGATTTAGCCCGGCTAGTCTTCTTCTTCTTCGTTGTTATTCTTTCTTCTTTATTCTTTTTCTTTTTCTTCTTCTTCTTCTTCCTCCTCCTGCCCTTTTTTCTTGTTTCTTCTTCTTCTCCTCCTTGGCCTAACCTAGTCTCTGAACCCTACCCAGACTGAACCCTTTTAGTCTGGACGAAAATCGGACCGGACTAGCCCATTAAGAAGCCCAAGTTAGCCTGAACTGATAATACCCAACCCAAATACTAGTAAGACTCGTTAAGAAGCCTGAGGTAGTCTGAACTGATTCTTTTTGCTGCTCAAATAATAACCAATTGACCAAGGATCTAACGATTCTAATCAGATAGATGTAAATATGCATTTCATTATCCATATTCAAATGCCCCTAAGATCAATCAAAATTCAACCGCTTACAATTGTATTAAATATGAACAAAAAATGCTACAAAAAAAGTATTGTCGAGCGAAAATAGTTATAGGCGAAAGCAGTCCAATAAGCTTGATAAACCCGATAAACCCAGCTCAAACTGAACCTGTCTGAAGTCAACCCAATAACAACCCACACCGGACCGACCCGTTAATTATTTTGTCCAGCATAATCCATCCCAGTTCGAACTCTTAATGAATATGTTTATGTCTAGATTTATAAAATCCGACACCATTTTAACTCGGATCAGACCAACCCATTGACACCCTTAACCCTATTGCATCCCTGAATGGAAACTTTCTTCTTGTGAATTTTACCGTTTCCAAGATTCAAGAGATGTAAAAAACCATTTATTTTTTAATTTAAATAATGTTATTGTTTTAATCTTAAGATCACCAAACCCTTTTGAGTTTCTTGTTGGGATTAGTTGTTTTACACAAAAGATTGGTGATGTGATGATATTATCTATCAGTTTTTATTTTTATTTTTATTTTTGTTTTTTTTTCTCCATCCTTGTCAATATATGATAAAGTCTTAAGGGTTGCTTTCAAAAATTGACCCATTAAATTAATATTGAAAATATTGACAACAACTTTCTGAATTTACTCATATAAGACATGAAATCTATCAATGGGAAAAACATGGCTGCACTACGCTGCCAGTATAGGAAACCCTTTTAAAACTTTTAATTCCACACACCCACAATTATTTTGCCACGTGGATAATTGATATGTATATTCTGATTATCTAATAATGAAATCATTTTGTTGATTAACCACGTGTCAAATCCTTAGACACCACAGGTCTAGAAAATAAAAATGTCAATATGATCAAATAATCCATGCCATTCAATTTATAGCTTACGTTAGCAGTTTTTATTTTTAAAATATTATTTTAACATATCCAATAATTGAGGTGATATGATGAAGAACAAAACAAACAGCTTGGATCATTTAAAAAAAAGGTTTTTTTATAGTAAACAATGAACCATGACATCAACAACAGATAACATAACAAAAAATTTAAAACATAAATAATTATTTTTTTTAATAATCTGAATTATTTGTTTCTTGCTTATTAAATAATATTTTATCATTGTATATAATAACCGACCAAATGAAAACAAAGACAGATGACGTGTACTGAACCGTCCATGCTATCACAGCCTTTCATTCATTCTCTCTCTGTCTACTTCCAATAATTCACAAACCAACATTACAACCTGTACCAATAATAGGGTAAGAAAATTCCACCTGTCATTGAGAATCTTCTACAAAGTTTTAAGACAAATGCTTCCTCTATTGATGTGACAAAAAATTTCCTTATGGGTTCCAATTTTCTCCTATCGCTCGTTTCTCCTGTCATAATTCAATGGTTGAAGTTATTCGGCGTGCAAACATTGGTAAGTGCGCCGAATGATCTACAACAGTCCGAACACGGCTGGAGAAATCGATCAATGTAGGATGATTTTTCTCTGTTAAACAAATTGGGTAAATGTATTGGATCCATTGATATAACACCGGCCATTTATGTACAATCATTGGATCATCACTGAAACCAGAATATAAAAGAAGGTGTATTTGATATTTGAAAGGAAAGGGTTGTGGAATTTTAAACAATTTGACGACACCCTGAGAACTGGTATTAATGTCTAAATAAGTTACTTTCATAATTTGGCGACATATTTTAGGTGAATGATCATCTTGAATTGAACTTTTTCTGTACTACCTTAGACCGTCTAATTTTTTTAAAGAAATGGTTGTTTTGTACTATGAAAACTTATAGCTTAAGATTTGTCGATCACACCATCCAAAATAGTAGCACCTATTGAGTAGTGGGATAGGCAATTATTAGTTACATCTGAGTTCGGTTTCTCTCTCCATATGAGTTCCTTTTCTATGCTTCTTTTACTATCGACATGGTTTGAAGTATCAATTGATTCATATCGGTAACGACTATGATTGATACGATATCATTTTGTTGAATTGATATGGGAATTGATACCTGACTAATATCTAATTGATACCAAACCAATACCTAACCGATATTGGTTGATAGGAGCCGACTTTCACTGACACGTGGTGGATACCGCCGAATACCTAACTGATACCAAAAAAAATGTACCACATCACCATATGACTGATACTGGCATACTAGTCGATACCTGTAGCCAATATCAATATTGATTCCAATATCAATACCTATTTCAATACCGTAAACTAAACCTATAACTGTCAATTGGGTGTGAGACTCACATTTGAAGTATCAGATCTAATTAAACATGAACGATGATGAGACCATTGAAAAAGTACCCATATGGAAGAGGACCCAGATTCAATTTAAGTACATTGTAAGTTTGTTACATTATAATTCCATTTTTGAAAATGATTTAACTATTTTTCAAATGTTCCGACAAATGGCCGGTTGTGACACTGACTACAAGAACCAATAAAGAACAGACTGGATCAGTTCCAATAAATTTGATTCAATCAACTCTCTACAGTTGGACTTGTAGGGGGGAGAGAGAGATTGATTTAGAAAACGTAAAAAACATGGTCTAATAGAGACAGGAGCTAGCAGAGGATAACTACGAATGTTGGATAACATTGTTTGATGGCAAGGAGTTTTAAATAAAATTTTATACAATTATGAATGTTTTAACTCTTAAGCCACTAATTTAGAATCTTTAAACCCAAGGATAGCAACTTGACACCTTGACTCCGTATATATCAGTAGTTTTTGGTGAAATTAATTTTTACATATAAAATAGAGATTTTACTGCCTCACTAGAATTTTAAAATATATAACAAAGTGAGTGAATTCCAAGATTTACTTTTTCCACAATTGCACATTTCATGTTATATAAAATTGGCAATTCATAGGAACTATCAAATTTGACTGGTTTGGTGAGTTTTTTATTTTATTTATTTATTTTTTTGTCAATTCTATTTGGAGATCAAATCGAAAAAATCATCTAATCTGATCTAAATCATGGTTTTAGTTCATAGTATCGAAAAAAATATCAATTACATTGAAAACCTTGACAGAGTAACATGTAGCCCATCTTAAATTAAAAAGTACTAAAAAAAATGAAAATATCAGATATTGCATTGATATTGACCATTATAGATATCAATTTAGATACCCAAAACTATGATTCAAATCAGAACAAACTATTAAGTGTATAAAGATCAATGACTGGATTGGAACTGAACTTAGAAATAACCCTTTTTCTTTTATGCCTTAATTTGGTATGGACCTAATTGGGTCTATTCTAATAGCACTATAGCATTATCTTTCCTTTTTTATTTTATTTTATTTTATTTTTTTTTGAAACTATGTTTCGATCAATCATACCTGGTTGGTGAATAAGGATGGAAAAAAGAACTTTATCTCAACACCCAATTTCGTACGATAATAGACCGTCGAGTGCTTAGAAGCAATAATTAATAGCAAAATAGTCAGGAGGTGGGCCGTGGTGGGTGATGACCTGAAAGTGAAACAACGAAATAAAAACTAGTGGGGCGGCAGAAATTTTTCCTTACACACCTTATCTTTCTTGTCTTGGATTCTCAGTATTTATAAACCAATCATCCTCCTCTTTCTGTCATCCAAACACCACCACCACCACCACAACCCTTCTCACTCCCATTTCGTCACATCTCTTTAAGCTCTCCCCCTCCCTCTCTCACCTTTTGGAATGGTGAAGGACAAGGAAGTTTCCGGCCAACCAGGCGAGTTCTCGGCAAAGGATTACCAAGACCCACCTCCGGCACCGTTCGTGGATGCCGAAGAACTGACGAAATGGTCATTCTATAGGGCTGTCATTGCTGAGTTCATTGCAACCCTTCTGTTTCTTTATATCACTGTTCTGACAGTGATTGGGTACAAGAGTCAAACTGACACTAGCAACAACGGTGACGAATGTGGTGGCGTTGGTATCCTTGGCATTGCTTGGGCTTTTGGTGGCATGATCTTCATCCTTGTTTACTGCACCGCCGGTATCTCAGGTGGGTAACCTACTATTTTCTGGTCTTTTTAAGTGTCTAACAGTCCCAATATATCTAAATTTTGGTTGTTTTGAAGCATTAAGTTTCGTCCCAAAAGTTTTTTTTATAAAGGGTGGGAGACTATTTGGTAGTCAGTAGGATGAAAGCATGTGTCAGCAAACATGTGGAGATGGGAAACAGTGAAAACCTACCCTGATACTATAAAATTTCCATCCCAAAAACTTGAACCAGTAGGTAAAGGGACTTCATCTGTAAAAAAAAGAAAAAAGACTATTTGATAGTCAGTTTGGGACTAAACTCCCAACAATCATATCTCCGGCACGTATGGTGATACGTAGTGGAGATAAGAGAAGGTAAAAACTCACTCTAATATGTTTGAAATATGTGGAGGGATTCTCAAGTCAAGTGAATAAGGGAAATGCAGACTATTTGATAGTTGGTATGGGATTAAACTCTTTATCTTTTCCTACACATGTGTGATAGGATCAAGACCAGACACAATGAAAACCCATTCTAATACCATATAAATTTTCTTGTGAACAGGAGGACATATTAATCCAGCAGTGACTTTTGGACTTTTCCTAGCTCGGAAAGTGTCACTGATCCGGGCTGTGTTGTACATGGTAGCACAATCCTTGGGTGCCATATGTGGTGTAGGACTAGTAAAGGCCTTCCAAAAGTCTTACTTTGTGAGGTATGGTGGTGGGGCAAACGAGATAGCACATGGCTACACCAAAGGAACAGGTTTGGCAGCTGAGATTATTGGTACCTTTGTCCTTGTCTACACTGTTTTCTCTGCAACTGATCCAAAGAGAAGTGCCAGAGACTCTCATGTTCCCGTAAGTTTACTGTTTCAGTACTGTTACTGAAAGTATCCTTTTTTTTTTTGTAAACCCACATGAAAAATGTTATGATTGACAAACTTTTGCTATTGATTTATAGGTATTGGCTCCATTACCAATTGGGTTTGCAGTTTTCATGGTTCACTTGGCTACAATACCAATCACAGGAACTGGTATCAACCCAGCTAGAAGTCTTGGATCTGCTGTGATTTACAACAAAGATAAGGTTTGGGATGACCACTGGATCTTCTGGGTTGGACCTTTTATTGGTGCTGCCATCGCAGCTTTCTACCACCAATTCATCTTAAGAGCATCTGCCTTAAAAGCTCTTGGGTCTTTCAGGAGCAGCTCCAATGTTTAAATATTCTTGAAGAAGTTAAGGTTTAATTGGCTTCTTTCATTGTCTGAGATGTTTAGGGAAGATGAAAGAGATGAACGTTTCTGAAGAATAATAATGGAGGAATGCAGGATGGGTTGAAATTGTAGATAAAATTGTCTTCGGTATTGAGATGGGAGGGAAACTTCCTTTCTTCTGTAACTCTTTGTTTGGTTTTATATCGTAGTCTCAATGTATGCATTTGTGTGTCATTTTTTTTTTCTTCCCTGTTCTTCCACTTCCTATCATTTTAATTTGGGTCTTTTAACTTGAGACACGAGATGGTGTCAAGGCATTTTGACACGGATTCCTTCTGGCACACACACGAAACCACAAAATATAAAAGGGTAGTTTTGGTATTTGAGATGGAGAAGTGAGGGGTTTTGTGCTAATTTGACTCACACTGATTGTCCGTGTCAACAGTCGTTAACACCGGAGCTATTACACCCCAATTCCGGTAGAACCAGAAGTGTGAGTGAATCGTCTCAAAATCCAATGGTTCAAACCAGGATCTCGATAGATCGTGTCAACAAACCATTCAAAGCAAACTAACCATAACCAGAGAAATATAAATAGCAGTGCAATTTAATAATAAACAAACTGAGTTTCTAATTGTAAATAAATAATTATTCAAATTATTCTCAAATCCCAAAACATAAATAAATAATTTACTACATCCGTTTATAGTTAACTGAAAAGGAATAATAATAAATCCTACAAAAACACACAAAAGGAACACTTGCATGAGGCATCATGTTCGTCCTCCACTGTTTGTGTATCTAAAGCAGCTACTGTCTCATACGCTGGGGCAGCCATAAAGTTTTCAACCGTAGAAACTGCATCAAAATCTAAAAAAGAGAATATATATTTGGGGTGAGCTCACAACTTAGCTTAGTAAAGCACAAGACCAATACAAAATACAAAATGCATGAGATAACATTACAAATGAGTCAGGTATAACTTGCAAAATGCTATGGTAAGGTTTGGCAGTCACCGCACCTCCATGCAAAAAAGTGTGGTAACGGCCAAAAGTCAGGTGCCTACCACACTACTACTATCGCTCCACATCACTTTCTTTGGTATAGAGATAGAGCTAGAGTCTGGTGGGCAGACAGAGCCACCATCCCACGTCTTCCCCCTGATACCCTACACTGCACCAACACCTAAACCCAAGTTGGCAAGGGCTTGCAAGTGGATTCCGTTTCTAACCAATCCTATATGTCATCACAGTATCTATGGCCTTACCCCAGCACAGCTCCTTACGACATAGAGATAGGGCTCGAGTCTGGTAAGCAGGCGAGCCACAATCCCACGTCCACCCCCTGATACCCTATTCGTACCAAACTCACTAAGGTAGATGGCGATACGAAAATGTGTCAGTGTGAGGATATATCCAGGGCTCCACTCCCCTTCACATTCCACACACTAACGAAAACAAGCATATGCTTAAACAACCATCATTCTAGCATATGAATATGCCATGAATAGATAACAAAATTAACATATGAAAATCCACAGGCAACAATCAACAGTTATAGATACAAGTATGATTACAACAATTTACTTTCCATTATTAACAATTAAGGTTTGGGGTATTGTTCCTTACCTGACGCGTGATTGCAAATCCACTCTGCATCACAGAGTTTACTCACGCCGTCTACAAGTCCTGGATGACCATATTTATAGATTAGAATTAGGTTGCTAGGGTTCTAGTTGGTCAAAACCAAGTCTAGCCAAGCAAATAGGCTTGGATAGACATACCGGTCTGACTCAACAGGGCATACCGGTCTGATTATAGTCCAGCCGGTATGTGCCCGCGGAATGTACCATAGGACCATATTGCAGGAGCTTCGTTCAGCTGGTATGTGCCTGTGGTATGTACCGCATGACCATACCACAAGATTTTTGTCCCATCGGTATGCTCTGCGGTATATACCTCATGGGCATACTGCAAGGCTTGAATCCCGTCGGTATAAGCATACCACAAGACCTATTAGTCCAGCCGATATGTCCGGTGATATGGGTCCGAGAGCCCAATCTTGGACCTCCCTCTCTCGTCGGTCCTCGGCTTGGCTTCAAGGTTCCTCCTAAACCATTTTAGGGTCAAGATATGATTAGGTCACTTAGGTTTAGATTATTTTGTTGCTTAACATCGTAGAACGACGTTCCCATCCTTCTCAGGATGGATCTCGATGAAAACTAAGGTTTTATAGTTCTAGGGTTTTAGATCAATACACCGTTTCACGGCTTTAATCTATAACTCAAGCATTATTACAGAGGTAGAGCACTTACCGGCATTTGTTGAATGGCTGTGTTCTCCACCAACGAAAAAATTCCTTCTCGAATGGTATCCTTCCTCTCTGCTCCTTCTCAGATCTCTTCTAGACGGCTCTAGGATTTGAGAGTCAATGGAAAAGATCTAAGGAGAAGAAATGATGCATATATAGAGTGGGAGACTATTCTAGGAAGGTCTCCTACGTTTAAAAGTTTTCTTAAACTTGGATTCGGAGTGTGGGACCCACTAAAGTCCATCCTCACTCGCGTACACATACCGGTTGGACATACCAGTCTCACTCAGAGTGCAGCCGGTACTGAGACCGGTATGCAAAAACTTGGTTTTTCAATGTCATTTCTCATACCTGGATGCCGTGGTTCCTCACCTGACTTCTTCTTCCGGTCTTATTATGATTGGGAGACCTGTCAAGATATAAAACATAAGTTAGACCGGGTTTTTAAAGTGTAGGTCTTATAACTCTACCACCCTTAAAAAAAATTTCGTCCTTGAAATTTGCATGTAGGTCTCACAATTCCCCCACTCTTAAAGGAAATTTCATCCTCGAAATTGTACGTACCTTCAGAGTAAAAAAGATGAGGGTATTCTTGTCGCATGGCATTCTCCTCCTCCCAGGTGATTTCTTCTACATCCTGACTCTTCCAAACTACCTTGACGTAGTGTATAGCACGCCTTCAAAGATGTTGTACCTTTTGATCGATGAGCTTGACTGGTAGTACCTCGAAGGTCAAGTCTTCTATCGAATCTGGAGGGTCAACAACTAGAATATGCTAGGGGTCTTTCACATACTTATTCAGTAGGGATACATGGAATACATTGTGAACACTGGACATCGCTGGTGGCAATGCCAGTTGATAGGCCACTTTGCCACATCGGGACAGAATCACATATGGTCCCACATATCTAGGACACAGTTTTCCTTTCTTCCCGAACTGCTTCAGGCCTCTGACTGGTGATATCTTCAAGAACACCTTATCACCAACAGTGAATTCAAGATCTCGACGTCTGTTTTCAGCGTAGTGCTTCTGATGCACTTGAACTGTCTTCACTCTTTCCTTGATCTGGTCCATTGCTTTGCAAGTTTCCTCCATAAATTTTGGTCTTATGATCCATCTTTTTCCAACCTCGTTCCATAACAATGGTGTTTGGCATTTCTTACCATACAAGGCCTCATAGGGAGCCATCTAGATTGTAGCCTGGTAGCTATTGTTGTAGGCATACTCGATGAGTGTAAGCTTCTCATCCCAAGCCCCCTTGAAGTCGATAGCACACGCTCGAAGCATGTCTTCTAGGATATGGATGGTCCTCTCTGACTGACCATCTGTTTGAGGGTGACAGGCCATACTAAACTTTAATTTTATCCCCATGGCCTTTTGTAGCCCATCCCAAAACTTAGATGTGAAGTGTGGATATCTGTTAGATATTATACTATCTGGCATGCCGTGGAGTCTAACTGTATTGTCCACATACAACTTTGCCAACCTATCCATGGTAAATTGTAGTCTGACAAGAATGAAGCGTGCTATCTTGGTGAGGCGATCTACAATTACTCAAACCGCATTCACTGACCTTAGAGTCATAGGCAAGCTAGTGATGAAGTCCATGATAATACAATCCCATTTTTATGTTGGCTAAGGCAAAGGCTACAATAAACCTACGGGTCTCTACCTCTTTGCTTTCACTTGCTGGCAATTTAAACATTGAAAGACATATCTAGCCACACCTACTTTCATACTCCTCTACCAGAACAACCTCTTTAGGTCATGGTACATCTTAGTACTTCTAGGATGTACTGAATGTGTGGTGGAGTGGGCTTCCAATATGATTCGATTTCTGGTTTCAGAGTTTTCATTCTCAGGTATGCACAAATGTCCATGATATCTGAGTACCTTGTTTTCATCCAAAGTGAAGTCAGGATTGGTTCTACCCTTTTCCAAATCCTCTTGCATTGTCCTGAGGTATGTGTCTCGTAGGACTGCTGCTGTAAGACCCATATCTTATTAACCCTGTAAGACCCGCACTCTGAAAACCCGGTCTAAACCTTGGTTTTGTGTCATGACAGGTCTTCGATCATCACCGGGCCAGACGGGGCAAGCGGATAACAAACAGGTACAAAATCGGACCGAAGTCGACCAATTATACCTGATTTTAGGTATACCGGTCGATGGTACCGGTCGACCAGTATGGCCTGCGCAGCTATGTGCGGGAATCTGGAAATTGGTCTCTACGGGTCCCGCTTTCCTGATTTTGAATCCTAGAAGTTTCCTAACCCTAGTAGGGTTACTAAACCCTATTTCTAGCCTATAAATACACCATTAAACCTCCTCAAATCCTTTCTATTGTTTCTCACAAACCCTAGAGAAGAGAAAGAGGTGGAAAAGGAGAAGGAGCTAGGAGGAAGAAGAAGAAGCCGCCATTACCGTTCGACGAAGCTCACGCTACGCCTGTCAACGGTAAGTGTTCAAATCAATCTTCTTATCCTATGTTACTTGAGTGGGTGGATCAATACCATGCAAAGTAGGTATTGATCTAAAACCCTAAATTAGCCAATAAACCCTAAGTTGCCGTCAAACCCAAGATTCGAGTTTCGAGATGATATTCATCGAAACGAGACTTGAATGAGTTGGGGATAACTCTAACTCAAAGCCTAGACTTAGAATGGATAGGAGAAACCCTGAAAATCCTTGGAGGATGATCGTCGGCAGTCGAAAAACCCATGTGTGGTCTTCCGAAGACATACCGGTCGACTATACCGATTGCACATATTGCGACCGATATGTTGCGACCGCTATCTCTCGGGAGGTTGTCTGTGGGGACCGACTGACCATACCGGTCGCCAGTCTGTCCCACAGAGCTACGACCGGTACATGCCACCAGTCAGCTCTGTGAGGGTTTTTTGTAACCATGTTGGTTTCCGACCAACATGAAACCCTAAACAATATATTCTAATGAAACCCAAATAATCTTGTAGGACTTTGTGACTTATTGTTTGGATCTTGCGACGTGGAGCAAGTTATCGAACGAGCGTCAGGTAAGGGAATCTGACCCAAACCTAATAATTAATGGACAGTAAATTATTGTTAATCACCTGATTATATGAGATGTGTTGTTTGTGCATATTCACATGCCATCCTTTACTTTCAGTTATTATTACTGTTCATGCATTGATAGGGTGTGATTGTTAGGCATGTGATTATTTTCGTTAGTGTGTGGAGTGGGGCATGGGCCTGAGATCACTCTTCACATTAGCATCTTTTGTAGTATTCTGTCTTAACATGCTCGGTTCGGGTGGGGCATCAGGGGAAGGTCGTGGTACGATGGTCTCCGATATTGATGTTGTCCCGGCCATTGTTATGTGGTACTGTGGATTCCGAGTCGACGCTGGCTTGTCCACGATGCTTTAGCTCTATCTCTATACCGTAGGGAGTTATGTTGGGATAGGGTCTACCTGCGTATTGTTTCTATCCTAGTGGGTTAGTTGCGGATAGGGCATCAGGGGAGGTGTGGGAATGCCTTAGCTCTATCTCTATGCCGTAGACGGCTGTGCTGGGATAGAGGTACATTGATGACATATAGGATTGGTTAGTTGCAAGCCCAGTTTGCGAGCCCTGGCCAGTAGGGGCTTAGGTACTGGTATGGGTAGAGTATCAGGGGAGGTACATGGGTATCTTAGCTCTTTCTCTATTCCATGGTGGGTGCATGTGGGTCAATGGGGGTGTGATCCATGAGGTGCCACACACTCGTGTATAGAGGTGGGGGGGCCACCAAACCTTTCTATAGCACATTGTAAACTTAAAATCAGACCACAGCATAAAACTGATTGTTACTCATGCATAATCTTGTGAAACTGTCTGATTGTCTTACTGAGCTGTGTTGGTAGCTCACCCTTTGTATGTACATTGCTTTTAGATGTTGATGTAGGATACACCGTGGACGACTACGTGAACGCTCCGACGTACGGTGGTGTGGCTGCTCTGGATGTACAAGCAGGGGAGGACGAGCATGATGCTTCATGCGAGTGCCCTTTCTGTGTGTACTTGTGATGGATTTTTATTTAGTTGTTCCTGTTATTTTTGTTTGGTATTAAGAGATGAAAAAGATATTATAGTTTATGTTTGGATTTGAATAATTAGATATTTTATTTAAATTATCAATAGATACTTAGTTCATTCTATTTAAAGTCTTCCGCTGTAATATATATATATTCTGATTGTTGGTTATGTGTGATGGTTTGTATGAATGGACACGGCCTATTCGAGATCCTGGTGTGAATCGTTGGTTCAATGACGGTTCACTCACACTATTCTGGTTGGATCAGAATTGGGGTGTGACAACTTGGTATCAGAGCTCTCGGGCTCTGTTCCAACAAACCATATTGCACTTAACTGAGTCGATGAACTGAGTTAGGAGAAAATTTAAAAATCTTAATACAAACGCACCTTAAGCATTGTTTGATACCTGAGACGGACTAAGAAAGAGAATAATATACTATGTTAAATATGAAACTTAACATGTGCACATACACTAGTTAGGTGAAACATAAATTTTCATTAAACAAGAAAATGAGTATCTGATAAATAGTACTACAGGGTACGGTCCACAAACCGGACAGTTACCCTGTTATATGTAAAACAGTCATGAGTAAGTGAAAGAAAAATCATGGGGTAGGGGGCCTAGGAGAAATGGGGTCCGCTATATCATAGTCTCGCTCGTAAGCGACCCTGAGCCAGTGCACCTGATCCTGTGTGACTCGGAGGCTGCGAGTCAACTGTGCTAAGTTACGGCTCATCTCCCGCTGAGCGTCCCTGAGCTCCATAAACATACCCATCACTGAGTCGGGAGGAGGCTGAGATGGTCCAGCTGTAGGGACAGATGGTGGTGGTGCAGGTGCAGGCTGTGGGGCAGGCACTGGTGCTTCCCCAGCCATATCGTCATCATCGTCATCACCCATCTCTGCCGCATAGGCCGCATTGGCCGCGGCTATTGCTGCTGCTACCGCTGCTACTCTCCCAAGTGGACGAGGGCGAGCCTCCAACTCGTCGTCACTAACCGACAGATCGACCATCTGCATCCTCTGAATAGCATCCCAGTCGATGTCGGAGGTCATGGTGTCCTCAACGGCTACCTCACCTCTCATGCTCACGCCCAGACGACGAAGAAGGAAAGTGACGAGACGACCATATGGAAGGTTGCTGGCCCGATCGGCCACGGCCGCGCGATGCATGGTCCTGATGATGAGATAGGGAAGTGAGATCCGCTCCCCTGTGCAGACGCAATAAGTGACGTACTGGGTGAGCTGGGACAACTCACTGTAGTGGCCGCTCTGTGGTACTATGTTGTGCTGAATAATGTGACTATATACCCGAGGTATAGGCCTCAGGCTAGCCGCCTTCATAGGGGCTCCAGGGTTTAAGATCTGATGCGCTATCTCTCGGCGCAAATCGTCAGCCAAATAACCTTTCGCCTTGGGAGCGTAGTATACCAAATCTCCGTCGTTGGGAATCCTAAGAAGATCAGTCAATTGATGGGTGTTAAATGAAATATGTACACCCCGGACGTAGCTGGTGATGCGTAGATCCCTACACTGGTTCATATCTTCGACATCCCCTTCAAGTTCCAAGTTCACATAGAAGTGCTTGACCAAGTTAGGGCGTGTGGTCTCTGTGTATGAAATAACCAGCAACCAACCTAGAGCGCCAAAAGCAGCCTCCACATTGAACCAGTGCAGTTGTTCCAGGTTGACCCGGCGCCCTGATTCAATACTTTTATTATCGAACCATGGAAACCGAGCTTGTGCTTCCAAGGAACGAAACCATAGCTCATTTAGCTGTGGAACTGGTGGTGAGGGAGCCCGAGAACTAGAGCCATGAGGGCGTTTCCCGAGAGCGCGTCTAGGAGCCATTTAAACTGCAAAACAAAAGAAAATAAGATAAAAGTTAGAAAATTTTTGAAATTTCGGCAGCATAACGACAGCATTTTGGGAAAAAGCCTCGAACTCACCCAAAAACATGGGGAGGAGGACTTACGTAACCCCCACATCTTCAACAAACCAATCACAAGCAATTCAAATGAGAAATTTCAAGAATTTAAGAAAAATTAGAAATTTTGAAATTTTTTTTGAAAACCTAGGCCAAAATATGAAAAAAATTCGATTTTTATGTAAACCATTTGGTGGAACCCCAAATTAGTTGAGGGCTTTTGCTCTTGGGGGTCCCTAAACCCTTTCCAAGCCGAAGGAAAAGAGTTCCTACGGTTGAAACATCTCGAACAAAGAAAAACCTAGATTTCTACATATAGACGATATGGGAAAATGATAAAGAGATGATGGGGAGGGAGGGATCATACCTAGAGATGATGTACTAGCTCTTGAGTGGAAGAAATCGCCTTCAAATAGCACCGGTCGGACTGTAGCAACTCAGTCTCCATAGAAGAATCGCCACCGGAAAAGGAAAGGAGGAGAAAAAGTGAGAAAATCTCTCACTTTTTCCCGATGTTATAACCAGTATAGGCATACCGGTCGACGGTTTTGCCTATACCGGTCGACCGGTATCACCCAGATATATGCGACCGCTATGTCTCGGTCAGAATTTTTATTCTGACCGGTCGACTATACCGGTCGCAACACTGTATACAGAGTGTCGACCGCTATGTTGCGACCGCTATGTCTCGGTCAGAATTTTAATTCTGACCGGTCGACTATACCGGCCGCAGCATATCCCTCAGGGGTGCGACCGGTATGTTGCGACCGGTACGCACCAAAGAGCCAGGAAAATTGAATTTAAATTTTTTAAAAATTATGTAAATTGAAATGTTACTTCTCGATTATTTCCTCTTGCATTATTCAAGACTAACACTACTATTATCGTGATTCTCACGTGTTATGTCGTCTTCTCAGATCCAAACAGAATAGTCTAAGATGGTGGGCGGAAACGGTCGTAGGGGTCGAAAGCGTCATCAGGCCAGGATGCGCCTAGAAGTAGAACAAGTTGAACAAGACCAGGTTAGAGAACCAAGTCCTGAAGTGGAGGAGGAACAGGTTCCAGAAGTACCGACAAATTTACTTGGCCCACCTCACAGGGATTCTGAGACCATTGTTACCAACCTGGTCTATCAGATGCAAGCTCAACAGAAGGAATTCCTGAGCGAGGTACTGAAGATGCTCAGGCCAACAGGTTCTATTCCCGCTGGAAATACGCCCGAGTTTGGAGGAAATAATACTACCCAACCGATGCAGAGTAGCCCAAGGCCGAGGGGCTAAGCACAGAACGTACCACCACCGCATCAATTTCCGTCGCCTTCTGCTTACCCGGGAGCTTATCCGTACGCACCACCATGGTACGGAGCAGACATGCAGGGACAACATGATCTGAGCAGGTCAGTGGACAGATTCTTGAAGTTGAAACCTTCATCGTTCACGGGCAGGACAGGGAAACCATTGTGGCCAGCACAGTGGGTTGCAGAGATGGAAAAGAACTTCCGATTGATGACTTGTACTGAGGTGGAAAAAGTATTATTTGCCACTCATATGCTGAAAGAAGACGCAAATGCTTGGTGGAATTCTACACGGACATATCTGGAAACCAAGTATACACTGGTTGATTGGGAAGTGTTTAAAGCTGCTTTCTTCGACAAGTATTTTCCAAAGAGTTTCAAAGATCAAATGGAGAAAGAGTTTCTCAATCTGCAGCAGTCTCAGTCGACCGTAGATGCTTATCAACAGAGGTACGAAGATCTATTCTTCTTCGCACCGACAAGTATGCAAGAAGAAGAGACCAAGACACGTAGGTTCACTATGGGACTACATGGAAGCATCAGAGAGCATATCTTGGGCTTGGACAAGAAGATCTACAACGAGGCTGTGCAGGTTGCGAGGGTGATAGAGTCCAGTCAGAGGGACATCTTCTTCGCTCAGAACAGGGGAGTGAAGAGACCTGTTAGTGAGAGTTCGGGTGGCGGTAACAACAGACCCTTCCACCCATACAGGGCACAGACCGCTACAGTACCTGCGAGAAACAACCCGGCCCCACCTGTGCCACAGTTCGCTGGACACAACCCAAATATCAAATGTTATAACTGTCAGCAGCTGGGACATGTCGCAAGGAACTGCACTCTACCTAAGAAGCAACCTCCCCAGCAAGGAAAAGTGTACGCGGTCACCACTGAAGAGGCAGCCGCATCACCTGATGTAGTAACTGGTACGACTCTATCCCTTACTATTTGACTTATTCTTTCATTTTGCATGAGCATGTAGATCTAAGGGGTGATAAATTCCAGGAATTGTAAATGTAGCTGGTATACCCGCCAGAGTATTATTTGACTCTGGGGCCACGCACTCCTTTGTTTCTATTTCTTTTGGGAAGCGAATGGAGTTACCAATCAAGCATTTGAACCCAAGCTTGATAGTTCGCTCTCCACTAGGAGTCGAAGTGGCTTTGACTGAATATTATGGATCATGTACTGTACGTATTGAGGGCTGAGACTTAGAAGCAAGCCTAGTACTACTTGAGATGGTAGATTTTGATGTCATCCTGGGAATGGATTGGCTAGGCCATCATTCGACCATCCTTCTATGTGGTGAAAGGAAGCTTGTGCTTACTGACAAAGAGGGAAGGGAGTATAGTTTCGCTGGGATCAAGCTATCTAGGAAGCGGAAGCTGATTCTCTCTGCCCTAAAAGCCAAGCGATGCCTAGAGAAAGGGGGAGTGGGGTATCTAGTATCTGTAGTCGATCTCACGGCAGAGTCACTCAAGATGGAAGATATAGATGTGGTTCGGGAGTTCCCAGATGTATTTCCAGAGGAGCTTCCAGGCTTACCGTCGGACAGGGCTACAGAATTTGTAATAGATCTCATGCCAGGTTCGGCGTCGGTGTCTAAAGCACCATACAGAATGGCTCCGACCGAGTTAAAGGAGTTGAAGACCCAGTTACAAGAATTATTGGATAAGGGCTTCATACGACCTAGTATATCGCCTTGGGGAGCACCTGTATTATTCGTCAAGAAGAAGGATGGAAGTGTACGGCTATGTATTGACTACCGTGAGCTGAACAAGTTGACGATCAAGAATCAATACCCTTTGCCTAGGATCGATGATTTGTTTGACCAGTTACAGGGTGCAAAGGTTTTCTCAAAGATCGATCTCCGATCAGGGTGCCACCAATTGAAGATTAAGGCCGGAGATATTTCGAAGACTGCTTTCAAGACGAGGTATGGGCATTATGAGTTTCTAGTTATGTCTTTCAGGTTGACCAATGCTCCAGCGTCGTTTATGGAACTGATGAACCGAGTGTTTCATGATATGTTGGACACTTCGGTCATCGTATTCATCGATGACATATTGATCTACTCTAAGGACATGGAGACTCATACAACACATTTGAGGGCAGCCCTACAACGTCTGAGACAGGAGAAGCTTTATGCTAAGTTCAAGAAGTGTGAGTTTTGGCTGAAGGAAGTGGCTTTCTTGGGTCATGTTGTATCTGAAGATGGTATCAAGGTTGATCCAAGTAAGATAGCTGCTATAGTAGGATGGGAAGCACCAAAATCTGTTGCGGAGATTCGTAGTTTCCTTGGGTTGGCTGGTTATTATAGAAGATTCGTGGAAGATTACTCCAGGATCGCTGTTCCACTCACCAGGTTGACCAAGAAGGGAGAGAAATTCATATGGGCAGATGAGTGTGAGAAGTGTTTTCAGACTTTGAAGTCAAGACTTGTCTCTGCGCCTATCTTGACCATCCCAGAACCAAGCGTTCTGTTTACTTTATATACGGATGCGGGTATTGGGTGTGTATTGATGCAAGGAGAACAGGTGATTGCTTACGCATCAAGACAGTTAAAGGAGCATGAGAAGAACTATCCTACGCATGACTTGGAGCTAGCAGCGGTTATACATGCAATCAAGACTTGGAGACACTACTTGTACGGTGAGAAGTTTCAGATCAAGTCAGATCACAAGAGCTTAACTTATCTTTTTACTCAGAAGGATCTGAATATGAGACAGAGGAGATGGCTAGAATTATTATAAGATTATGATTGTGACATCCAGTATCATCCGGGTAAAGCAAATGTGGTGGCTGACGCCTTAAGCAGAAAGTGGGCATCGAAACCTGAGGCTGGGCCAAGTACAAATGCTGCATTGTGTGCCGCAACTTCAAGTTCAATCGAAGGTGATGAAGAGTATATTATAGAGACTGCAGAAGATCCAGTTGAGCAAGGCTTGATTCATAAGTTCACTATGATGTTCGCAGCTTTGAAGATCTCGCCGGATCTAGTTGACGAAGTCAAGGTAGCAATTCTACAGGATCCATATCTCAAGACAGTGCAAGAAGACTTAGAGAAGGGTACAAGCAATCCTGACTTTACCTTGGATTCAGGCAAGGTACTCAGGTATCGTGGACGGTTATGTATACCTGAGAGTGAAGATTGCGATATCAGAGATCGAGTTATGATTGAAGCTCATTACACTCCACATTCGGTACATCCAGGAAGTACCAAAATGTACCATGACTTAAGGAGATTATATTGGTGGAGGGGTATGAAAGCGGATATAGCTCGTTTCGTGTTCCAGTGTCTGAATTGTCAACAAGTTAAAGCGGAAAGGCAGAGACCCGCAGGTTTACTACAACCATTACCAGAACCTGCATGGAAGTGGGATTGCATCACTATGGATTTCATCACTGGCTTACCTTTGACACCAAGGTCAGTGGATGCAGTTTGGGTAATAGTGGATCGGCTCACCAAGACAGCTCGATTTATTGCGGACAGACCTCAGTATACCATGGAGAAACTGGCCAAGTTATATGTTGATAATATAGTCAGACTTCATGGCGTTCCAGAGAGTATAGTATCTGACAGAGATCCCCGTTTTACATCGAAGTTCTGGGAAGGATTACAGAAAGCTATGGGAACCAAGTTGAAGTTCAGTACAGCTTTCCATCCTCAGACGGACGGACAGTCAGAGCGAACTATTCAAATTTTAGAAGATATGCTCCGAGCTTGTGCATTAGATTTCAAGGGAGCTTGGGACGAGAAGCTATCACTTATCGAGTTTGCTTATAACAACAGTTATCAGGCTACAATTCAGATGGCCCCATATGAAGCACTCTATGGGAAGAAGTGTCGTACACCTCTGTTATGGAACGAGGTGGGAGAAAGAAGAATTGTAGGACCGGAGTTTGTTGAAGAACCTTGCCGAGTGATTGATCAGATCAAAGAGAGAGTAAAGACAGCTCAAGTTCGACAGAAGCACTATGCGGATAACTGACGTCGAGATCTGGAGTTTGCAGTGGGTGACAAAGTGTTCTTGAAGGTATCACCGGTGCGAGGTCTGAAACGGTTTGGTAAAAAGGGAAAGCTATGCCCCAGGTATGTGGGACCGTATGAGATATTGACCCAACGTGGTAATGTAGCATATCAATTGGCTTTACCACCATCTATGTCTAGCGTTCATAATATGTTCCATGTATCATTACTGAAGAAGTATGTCAGAGATCCATCGCATATCTTGATCGCTGATCCTCCAGACTTGACTGAAGACTTAACTTTCAAAGTGGTGCCTGTAATGCTCTCAAGCCGAAAAGTTCAGCAACTTCGAACCAAGGATATCCACTATGTGAAGGTGCATTGGAGAAGCCAAAATGTAGAGGAAATTACTTGGGAAGAAGAGAGCGCGATGAGGAAGGAGTACCCTAACCTTTTTGACGATCAAGGTACGTTCAAATTTCGAGGCCGAAATTTCTTTTTAGGGTGGGGGAGTTGTAGAACCTACATGCAAATTTCGGGATAAAATTTCTTATAAGGGTGGTGGAGTTGTAAGACCCTCACTCTGAAAACCCGGTCTAAACCTTGGTTTTGTGTCATGACAGGTCTTCCGATCATCACCGGGCCAGACGGGGCAAGCGGATAACAAACAGGTACAAAATCGGACCGAAGTCGACCAATTATACCTGATTTTAGGTATACCGGTCGATGGTACCGGTCTTGGTACCGGTCGACCGGTATGGCCTGCGCAGCTATGTGCGGGAATCTGGAAATTGGTCTCTACGGGTCCCGCTTTCCTGATTTCGAATCCTAGAAGTTTCCTAATCCTAGTAGGGTTACTAAACCCTATTTCTAGCCTATAAATACACCCTTAAACCTCCTCAAATCCTTTCCATTGTCTCTCACAAACCCTAGAGAAGAGAAAGAGGTGGAAAAGGAGAAGGAGCTAGGAGGAAGAAGAAGGAGCCGCCATTACCATTCGACGAAGCTCACGCTACGCCTGTCAACGGTAAGTGTTCGAATCAATCTTCTTATCCTATGTTACTTGTGTGGGTGGATCAATACCATGCAAAGTAGGTATTGATCTAAAACCCTAAATTGGCCAATAAACCCTAAGTTGCCGTCAAACCCTAGATTCGAGTTTCGAGATGATATTCATCGAAACGAGACTTGAATGAGTTGGGGATAACTCTAACTCAAAGCCTAGACTTAGAATGGATAGGAGAAACCCTGAAAATCCTTGGAGGATGATCGTCGGTAGTCGAAAAACCCATGTGTGGTCTTCCGAAGACATACAGGTCGACTATACCGGTTGCACATAGTGCGACCAGTATGTTGCGGCCGCTATCTCTCGGGAGGTTGTCTGTGGGGACCGGCTGACCATACCGGTCGCCAGTCTGTCCCACAGAGCTACGACCGGTACATGCCACCAGTCAGCTATGTGAGGGTTTTTTGTAACCATGTTGGTTTATGACCAACATGAAACCCTAAACAATATATTCTAATGAAACCCAAATAATCTTGTAGGGCTTTGTGACTTATCATTTGGATCTTGCGACGTGGAGCAAGTTATCGAACGAGCGTCAGGTAAGGGAATCTGACCCAAACCTAATAATTAATGGACAGTAAATTGTTGTTAATCACCTGATTATATGAGATGTGTTGTTTGTGCATATTCACATGCCATCCTTTACTTTCAGTTATTATTACTGTTCATGCATTGATAGGGTGTGATTGTTAGGCATGTGATTGTTTTCGTTAGCGTGTGGAGTGGGGCATGGGCCTGGGATCGCTCTTCACATTAACACCTTTTGTAGTATTCTGTCTTAACATGCTTGGTACGGGTGGGGCATCAGGGGAAGGTCGTAGTACGGTGGTCTCCGATATTGATGTTGTCCCGGCCATTGTTATGTGGTACTGTGGATTCCGAGTCGACGCTGGCTTGTCCACGATGCTTTAGCTCTATCTCTATGCCGTAGGGAGTTATGTTGGGATAGGGTCTACCTGCGTATTATTTCTATCCTAGTGGGTTAGTTGCGGATAGGGCATCAGGGGAGGTGTGGGAATGCCTTAGCTCTATCTCTATGCCGTAGACGGTTGTGCTAGGATAGAGCATACATTGATGACATATAGGATTGGTTAGTTGCGAGCCCAATTTACGAGCCCTGGCCAGTAGGGGCTTAGGTACTGGTATGGGTAGAGAATCAGGGGAGGTACGTGGGTATCTTAGCTCTATCTCTATTCCATGGTGGGTGCATGTGGGCCAATGGGGGTGTGATCCATGAGGTGCCACACACTCGTGTATAGAGGTGCGGGGGCCACCAAACCTTTCTATAGCACATTGCAAACTTAAAACCAGACCACAGCATAAAACTGATTGTTACTCATGCATAATCTTGTGAAACTGTCTGATTGTCTTACTGAGCTGTGTTGGTAGCTCACCCTTTGTATATACATTGCTTTTAGATGTTGATGCAGGATACACCGTGGACGACTACGTGAACGCTCCGGCGTACGGTGGTGTGGCTGCTCTGGATGTACAAGCAGGGGAGGACGAGCATGATGCTTCATGCGAGTGCCCTTTCTGTGTGTACTTGTGATGGATTTTTATTTAGTTGTTCCCGTTATTTTTGTTTGGTATTAAGAGATGAAAAAGATATTATAGTTTATGTTTGGATTTGAATAATTGGATATTTTATTTAAATTATCAATAGATACTCAGTTCATTCTATTTAAAGTCTTCCGCTGTAATATTTATATTCTGATTATTGGTTATGTGTGATGGTTTGTATAAATGGACACGGCCTATTCGAGATCTTGGTGTGAATCGTTGGTTCAATGACGGTTCACTCACACCATTCTGGTTGGATCAGAATTGGGGTGTGACAAACCCGGTCTTACCACTTTGTATCAGATCTTCCTATCGTGGTCGGACCAAGCAGACCAAGTGCGTAAAGAAACCATAAGGCTAGGTATATAATTCGAACAAAAAATCATTTAATTGAGACGTGTGGTCGTATACCTAAACAGGTGTGGTCGACTACACCTTAGAATATTGAGACCACTCGAATTTGAGACGTGTGGTCACAAATTTGAGACGTGTGGTCGACGGATTCTGCGACCCCATGTGCGACCACACGATGGTATAACTGACTCCGAAATTAGGAAACCTTTCTAATCTAAAGGGGGTTCTTTCCTAATTAAAGTGGAACTTTATAAGGATGTTTTTCTCTATATAAAGGACGTCCCTTAGTCTCTTTTACACTTTTAAGAACCCAAACTGAAAGAAAGAGAAAGAGAGGAGTGGGAAGTGAAGGAGAATTAAAGAGGAAGGCTAGAAGAAGGAATTGTAGAGAAAGCTCTGATTCTTTAGCAAGTTTAAAGTATGGAACCATTCCCTACATTAATTGAATACCTAGAATAGACTATGGAGGAGAGATTGATTCAAAGTAAGATCTCAATCCTAAGACCATGAACAAAACTCTAAAGAGGTCCATGAAGAATGATTAAGGTGAAAGACTATGTAAAAGTGTGAATTTTAAGCCATAGGACAATCATAGGAGGGATTATAATGTTAACTATGGAATCAAGTTATGAAATGATGTAGCTGAGAGTAAAAGTCGACCAAAAACTCGTATGGTCGTAGTTTGATAGACCACACAAGGCACATATGTCTGACCACACGCCCTCGAAAAGTTTCTCGGGAGGGTGTGGTCGCATGTGTGTGGTCGCATGATATGCAACCACACGTATCTACTCCACACCCTGTGGTCATAGAAACTGAGACCACATGTGCAGTCACACTTGCGACCACTCAACTTCCGGAGGTATGTTTGATTCCAGGTTGGACCATTGACTACTGTAATTTGATGAACTTGAACCCTAACTTAGAACTTACAAATTTCTTAGGTTTTCAAGTTTTTTCAAGAGTGAGTTGAGAATCTTAAAGAAGATTGAAGGTTTCTAGCAGGTGAGGGAACATAACCTAAACTAGCTGGCTAATAATAAACTGTTTACTTTTATGAGTCCAATATCATGATTGATTATATACTTGTATGGTTGTAATGTGCATCTCATATGTCATCCAATATTTCTGTTATTACTGCTCATGCATATTTTTTTGTCTATTTATAATATGATCATGATGATGATGCTAGGAATAGGCATGTGATTGTGTGTGTATGATTAGTGTACTTGATGCGAGTGGAGCATCAGGGGGATGACGTGACATTGTGGTTCATCCTGGTCACCAAACTCTAGCTCTGTCTTTACTTAAGTCTTGTTCACTGACATCGTCGTATCGCCATTACCTTAGCAAAACTATTATGTCGTAGGGCATCAGGGGAGGTGGTCTCGGATCGTGTAGTCTTCGCCTCTGCCGGGGAGCCTTAACTCTATCTCTATGGACGTATTAAGGGATGTCGAGGTGAGGCCTTGGATACACTAGATGACATTTAGGATTGGTTAGTTGCAAACCCAGTTTGTAAGCCCTCGTTAATAGGGGCTTACGTGTTGATATGGGTAGGGCATCAGGGAAAGTGTTGGCGATATTTGATCTGGACACTTTAGCTCTATCTCTATTCCATGGTGGGTGCATGTGGGACGACAATGGTGTTTGATCCATTGGGTGGATTCACACACTCGTATATAGAGGTGCGATGGCCTCCAATCCTTTCTATTGCATATTGTAAACTTAAAAACCAGACCAAAGATATGAATTGAATGCATGCATATGTTTGTTGCATTATTTTGTATGCTCACTGAGCCGTGATGTGTGCTCACCCTTTCGACGTTGAATATTTTTAGTTGTTGATGCAGGTCTTACTGTTGAAGATTACATGAACACGTTGACGTATGGACACGTAGCGGCGATAGACATAGAAGCTATGGAAGAGGCGCATGATCCGTAATGTGAGTGCAATCCATGTGTTTTTGATTAGTTTAGTTATTTGATTATCAGGACATGTAATTGATTAATTTATTTTATTTTATATTTTGAGTTAATTTGGAGATAATTGAATATTTAATTATGTTATCACTGTTAGATACTCAGTTCATTAGTATTAAAGACTTTCGCTATTGTTTATTTATTCTGATTATGTTTGTAGAATGTATATAGTTTAATGGGATGGGCACGGCCTATATGAGATCCTGGTTAAACCATTGGTTTTTTTGATGGTTCATCACACCACTGGTTAGACCAGATTTGGGGTGTGACAGCTGCTTTTACCTCCTCAGTTAGGTCAGGTAAAATCTTTAATGCTGCAAACAGAAGAGTAAACTTGTGTATCAAGCCCTACTTTACTAGATCGTCTGCTAACTCTAGTAGATGTTGTTCCTCATCCTCTATTGTGCCAGCAACTGTAGCATACAATGCAACATTTGTACTAGGCCCTGCTTCAGGTTTCGACGCCCATTTCCTATTCAGAGCATCTGCTATAACATTTGCTTTACTTGGGTGATATTGAATGTCACAATAATAGTCTTTGTGTAATTCTAACCACCTCCTTTGCCTCATGTTCAGGTCCTTCTGTGTAAAGAGGTATGTTAGGCTTTTGTAGTCAAACATGATCTGAAATTTCTCACCATACTGCAGATAATGCCTCTAATTCTTGATAACATGAATGAATGCTGCCAATTCTAGGTTATGTATAGGGTAGTTCTTTTCATGCTCCTTCAGTTGTCTTGAGAAGTAAACGATCACCTCTTCTCCTTGCATTAATACACACCCCAGTCCCAAACCTGAGGTGTCTGTGTATAGAGTGAATGGCAGGCCTGGTACAAGGATAGTTAATATAGGTGCTGATACCAGTCTCAACTTTAATGTTTGGAAATACTTCTCACACTCATCTATCCATATAAACTTCTCACCTTTCTTGGTCAACCTGGTGAGTGGAAAGGCGATCTTGGAATAGTCTTTTACAAATCTTCTGTAATATCCAGCTAGGCCAAAGAAGCTATGAATTTCAGCAACAGATTTCAGTGATTCCCATCCTACTATGGCTGCAATCTTGCTTAAATCCACCTTGATTCCTTCTGCAGATACCACGTGACCCAAGAAGGCCACTTCATCTAACCAGAATTCACACTTCTTAAACTTCGCATAGAGTTTCTCTCTTCTTAGTCTCTGTAATGCAGCTCTCAAGTGCATTGCATGCGTCTCCTTGTCCTTGGAGTAGACCAAAATATCATCTATGAATATGATAACCGATGTGTCCAACATGTCATGGAACACTCGATTTATCAGTTCCATAGATGGTGCAGGTGCATTGGTCAACCCAAAGGACATTACAAGGAACTCGTAGTGCCCATATCTTGTCCTAAAAGCTGTCTTGGGAATATTCGCCTCCTTGATCTTGAGTTGATGATACCCTGACCTCAAATTAATCTTTGAGAACACATTAGGACCTTGCAATTGATCGAACATGCCATTAATTCTAGGTAGTGGGTACCTATTCTTGATAGTGAGCATGTTTAATTCACGGTAGTCCATACATAGACGCACGCTATATCGTCCTTCTTCTTAACAAATAGCACAGGCGCTCCCCAAGGTGATATACTCGGCCTTATGAATCCCTTGTCTAGTAACTCCTATAACTGGGTCTTCAACTCCTTCAACTCTGTAGGAGCCATTCTATAGGGGGCCCTAGAAACTGTGCTACCCCTGGCAGAAGATCTATCACAAATTTAGTTACCCTATGTGGTGGTAATCCAGGTAGGTCTTCTGGAAACACATCTGGAAATTCTTGTACTACCTTGATATCTTTCATTTTAGGCAGTTCAGTGATCACATCTACCATGGACACGAGGTATCCGACTCCTCCCTTCTCTAGAAATCTCTTTGCTTTAAGGCCAGAGAGTATAAGTTTTCTCTTCCTAGGCAACTTAGCCCCTTTGAAGTTGAACTCCTTCCCTTCATTGTCCTTGAAGGTGAGCTTTTTCTCAGCACACAATAGATTTCCTAAGTGTTGGGATAACCAATCCATTCCTAGGATAACATCAAAATCTGACATCTCAAGTTAAACTAGATTGACTTCCAAATCCCACCCCTCAATATGCAGTGGGCAAGGTCCAAAATATTCTTCTAACACCACCTCCATTCCCATTGGTGATCTGACTAACAGACTTGGGTCCAAAATTTTGCTAGGTAAGTCTAGTCCCTTGCTAAATGACACTGACACAAAGGAATGGATGACCCCTAAGTTAAATAGGAGTCTAGTGGGTACCCCTGCTATATTTACCATACCTGAGGTTTTAATTAGCCATTAGTTCTACATGCTCATACAAATAATGCAGTAACTAAAGGAGTAAGTACAGAATCATACCAGTAACCACATCAGGTGATGCGACTGCTTCCTCCATGGTAACTATGTACACCTTGCCTTGCTGCTGTTGCTTCTTTGGTAGCAGACATGATTTGGCATAGTGGTCCACTTGTTGACAGTTGAGGCATTTCACATTGGCGTTCTATCCCGTTGCCTACTGTGTCACTATAAGAACAGATTTGGGTGGCACAATACTAGCTGATGGCCTAAATGGACAGTAAAGCCTGTTGTTTCCTCTACCCTGAGCTTCAGTGTTAGGCCTCTTCAGACCCCTGTTCTACACAAAAAAAAATTCCCTCTGGCTTGATTCGATGACTCGAGCCACCTGTACAGCTTCATTGTAGATCTTCAGTCCTCGCCCCAACACATGCTCTCTTATAACACCTCTAAGACCCATTGTGAAGCGATGGGCCTTGGTTTCTTCCTCCTGCATACTAGTTGGAGCGAAGAAGAACAACTCATACTTCTGTTGGTATGTCTCTACGATAATCTGGGACTACTGGAGACTGAGGAACTCCTTTTCCATTTGGTCATGGAAGCTCCTTGGGAATTACTTCTTGAAGAAGGCCTCTTTGAATATGGCCCATGTGATGATACGGTGCTTGGTTTCCAGATAAGATACCCTCGGGTAGAGTTTTACCAACCATTGGCGTCCTCCTTTAGCATATGCATGGCATACAATACCTTTTCCCCATCTGAACACTCCAACAGCTGAAAGTTCTTTTCCATTTTAGCTATCCATTATGCTGGCCACAGTGATTTTCTTGGCTTCCCTATAAAAGTTGGTGGCTTCACTTTCAGAAATCCATCCACAGCTCTAGAAAGGCTATTTTGCCCATACGGTGCTTGTCCATACCATTGTGTCCGTTATGCATACCCACCTTGGTAACCACCCTAATATCTACCCTAGTACTGGCTAAGTGTGGATGTTCCTACAAACTACTGAGGAAAAGTTATGTGCTAGGTTAGTTGCTGTTGTTGTCCCTCAGTAGCTATACCACCACCCACTGGTACAGTATTTACATTCGTGGTGGTTGTAGGTGGTGTAATTGTTGGTGCAAGCCTAGGTGGCCTAAACATCTTCAGCATTTCATTGAAAAACTTCTTCTGCTGCACCTCCATCTTGTAGACCAAATTTGTTATTATGGTCTCTGTGTTTGTATGTTGAGGACCTGGCAATGGGTTCTATGTGTGATGCGTAGGGGCTTCTTCATTGCTCCCCACCTGATTTTCACCCCCATTGAGAGGGTTGTGCTCTTTTTCGTTTTCTCTCTCATTATTTTCTTCAAAATTTTCCATCCCTATGTCCCTTTCCATAGGAGGTACTCTCGAATGACGGCATTTGCAAGGAGTCTTGCTACCATTGCCGCTAGCCATTGCAGACTAATAACTCAAGATATCTGAATGCATTGAACACACATGAGACGAATGAAATAATAAGCCAAAACGACATTATTCGTCTCAATTAATGCACAATAGAAAATTATTCATCAATGGAAAAGGATGGAACAAAATTTAAATTTTTGGAGATTTTCTAGGAAAAATTACCTATTTTGATCGTACCATACCGGTTGCGGGACCTGTAGGAATGGCCAAGCCGGTAAGGGAAGCGGTATAAAATTTCCAACTTCCTGAGAGGTACCGGTCGGCGTACTGGTCTCACTCTGAGTGAGACCGGTATGCTCTGCGGTATATACCGGTCACACCATACCACAGGGGATACCGGTCTGACTCCTTAGGCCCTGAGTCCGACCAGTATGCCCAAAAAGGGCTTTTAAAGTCGCAATTTTGGCTTTATTCCTCACTTTTCATTTTGTTTTCTCTCCGGTGGCGAGTTGGCTCCGAATTGTTGAGTCTCTACAGTCCAATCGGTGTTCCTAGGAGCTATTCCTCTCAATCAAGAGCACCAAACTCGATTCCAAAGTGAGTTTCTTCTCTTCTTCATCTCTTTTGGGAGAAATCTCATCGTTTTTCATGCCCAAAACCCATGTTTTCTTGATTTGAGAGATTCCAACCATGGAAAACTTCTTTCTTTGCTTGAGAAAGGTTCTTGGGGTCTCAATGAGCAATACCCCTCAACTTATTTGAAGTTCCACCATGTGGTTTGTGAGAAACTTCTAGAAAATCGGTTTTTGACTTAGGTTTTCCCATTTTTTTTTCAAAATTTTATGAAATTGGTTGGATTGTCTAAGTTTTCTTGCTTATTTGAAAATTATTTGATCATGTAATAGTGTTATGACCTTACGTAAGTCCTCCTACCCATGATTTGGGTGGATGTGAGGCTTTTGCTCCACTACCGTTATGCTGTTGAAATTTTAAAAAATCTCGACTAATCCTTATTATTTTGTCTTGCTTTGTAGTTTACATTATGTCTAGGCATCGTGGTGCAGGTAAACACCTTTATGCGCCAGGTATGCACAGACCACACCCTCCTCCCCATTTCTATGATGAGAGGTTATTTCGTTCAACGACTGCAGAGGCACGCTTTCCTTGGTTCCAAGGCAAGAGCATCGAGTTCGGCCACTTTGTAAACTTAGAGCACCTACATAGATTTGATGTTGAGGCCGCCTTTGGGGCAATGGGATGGTTTCCCATTATTCAGTATGACGAAACCACACACCCCGTTATGGTGAAACAGTTCTTTGCTAATCTAGAGTTAGAGGGGGATCCAAAGGATTAGGAACACGCTAGGGATCTCCGCATTACAAGCTTTGTGAAAGGGGTGGGGATTTCTTTCAACATGGCTTAGTTGGCTGTACTTCTTGAGATCCCAGATGATGGCAAGCTAGTTTATTTATGCCCAGAGCCAAAGGGTATCTTACTGAAGAGATGTAGGTAGCAGTCGCTGACCAGATTCTGTTACCAGGTAGGATCATGCTGGTAGTGAACCTTCGCCTAGTACCTCGATTATACTGTCGTATCATACAGCATGACATCATCCCACAGAGCGGTCATTATGGGGAGGTGTCTCAATTGACTCAGTACATTACTTACTGTGTTACCACAAGGCACTGAGTCTGCCTGCCTTACCTGATCATTTGAACTATTATCCGTGCTGCAAAGCCTAATGTATCGAGTAATCTTCCCTATGGTAGGTTGATTACAAAGTTGCTGCACCGCTAAGGGGTGGACATGCCCTGCGAGCTGGCTTATGAGGACACATGACCTCTGATATAGATGTAGTGGCTATCTACAAGATGCAGATGGACCGTTTGGAGCTTAGTGACGAGGAGCTACAGGCTCGTCCTCTTCCACCTAGGAACCAGGTGGCAGCCGCAGCAGCAGCAGCAGAAGCAGAGGTATGGGTGTTGAGGATGCGCATATGGAGGACATCCCTGCACCTGAACCCCAGCCCATACCAGTAGTAGGACCATTTCAGCCTCCTCTAAATACAGTGATGGATATGTTCATCAAGATTCCAAATGCTTAGCATGAGATGAGCAATCATATAAAGCGCCTAGCTCACAGCCTGTGGGTCACACACGACCAAGTGCATTGGTTCAGAAAGGCTTACGAGCGAGACTATGATATCACTGATCCGATTCCACCCAGGCCTCCGACTCCACCATAGCCAGACCTTATCTCATTTACTTACATATATACGGTTTATTTTGTTAACAGGGTAACTGTCCAGCTCGTGGACTATACCTTGTCGTACACTTAATATTTTCCTTCATGTTCATGTTATCATAGGTTGATATGAGCTTCTCCCTAGACATATGTGTTTATAAATTTTTTCTTTCAATTAGATAGTATGTTATGCATCTTTTCTTTAAGTTTCAAACGTCAAACAAGCTTATGGTGTGTTTTTATTAAAGTTTAATTTCCTATCTCAGTTCACTGGACTCTGTTAGATGCATAAATGGATAGTTGGACAGAGCCTAAGAGCTCTGATACCAAGTTGTCACACCCCAATTCCGACTGAACCAAAAGTGTGAGTGAACTGTCTCAAAACCCAACGGTTTACACCAGGATCTCGATATACCATGTCAACAAACTATTCCAAGCAAACTAACCATAATCAGAGAAATATAAATAGCAGCAAAATTTAATAATAAATGAAATAAGTTTCTAATTATAAATAAATAATTATTCAAATTATTCTCAAATCCCAAAACATAAATAAATAATTTGCTCTATCTATTTATAGTTAACTGAAAAAGAATAATAATAAATCCTACAAAAACACACAAAAGGAACACTCGCATGAAGCATCATGCTCGTCCTCCACTATCAGTGTATTTGAAGCAACTATTGTCCCGTACGTTGGGGCAGCCATAAAGTTTTCAACTATATAACATGCATTAAGATCTGAAAAAGAGAATATATATTCGGGGTGAGCTCACAACTTAGCTTAATAAAGCACAAGACCAATGCAATATACAAAATGCATGAGATAACATTACAATTGTATCAGATATAACTTGCAAAATGCTATGGTAAGGTTTGACAGCCACCGCACCTCCATGCACGAGAGTGTGGCAACGCCCAACAGTTAGGCACCTACCACACTACTGCTATCATCCTACATCACTCACTCTAGTATAGAGATAGAGCTAGAGTCTGGTAGGCAGGCAAAGCCACCATCCCACGTCCTCCCCCTGATACCCTACACCGCACCAATGCCTAAACCCCTGTTGGCAAGGACTCACAAGTGGGTTCCATTTCTAACCAGTCCCATATGTCATCATAGTATCTATGGCCCTACCCCAGCACATCTCCCTACGACATAGAGAAAGGGCTCGAGTCTGCTGGGCAGGCAGAGCCACAATCCCCCGTCCTCCCCCTGATACCCTATTCGTACCAAGCTCGCTAAGGTAGATGGTGATACAAAAAGGTGTTAGTGTGATGATATATCCAGGGCTCCACACCCTTTACATTGCACACACTAACGAAAACAAGCACATGCCTAAACAACCATCTTCCTAGCATACGAATATGCATGAACAGGTAATAAAATTAAACAACAGTATGACAAGTGAAAATGCACAAGCAACAATTAACAGTTATAGATACAAGTATGATTACAACAGTTTACTGTCCATTATTAATTAATTAAGATTTGGGGTCTTGTCCCTTACCTAACGTGTGATTACAAATCTACTCTACATCACAGAGTCCACTCACGCCATCTATAAGTCCTGGATGACCATATTTATATATTAGAATTAGGTTGCTAGGGTTCCAGTTGGTCAGAACCATGTCTGGCCAAGCAAATAGGCTCGGACAGACATATCGGTCTCACTCAACAGGGCATACAATTGTAAGACCCACACTCCGAAAACCCGGTCTAACCTATGTTTTACATCGTGACAGGTCTCCCAATCATAACCGAATAAGAAGAAGAGGCCGGGTGACGAACCACGGCATCCAGGTATGAGAAACGACATTGAAAAATCCAATATCGACTGCACTCTAAGTGAGACTGGTATGTCCAACAAGGATGTCTACGCGAGTGAGGACGGACTCCAGTGGGTCCCATACTCCAAATCCAAGTTTAAAAAACCTTTTAGACGTAAGAGACCTTCCTAGAATGGTCTCCCACTCTGTATACACATTCTTTTCTTCTCCTTAGATCTTTTTCATTGACTCTCAAACCCTAAAGCCGTCTAGAAAAGATCTTAGAAGGAGCAGAGAGGAAGGAAGCTGTTTAAGAAGGAATTTTTCCACTGGTGGAGAGCACCGCCATTCAAAAAACACCGATAAGTGCTCTACCTCTGTAATAATGCTTGGGATATAGATCCAAGCCGTGGAACGATGTATTGATCCAAAACCTTAGAACTATAAAACCTTAGTTTTCATCGAGATCCATCCTAAGAAGGACGGAAACATCATTCTACGATGATAAGTGACAAAATAATCTAAACCTAAGTTGTCACACCCCAATTCTGCACCAACCAGAATGGTGTGATGAACTGTCAATAAACCAACGGTTCAACCAGGATCTCGAATAGGCTATGCCCACGTTGTTAAACCAAAACACATTTCACATTAATCAGAGGTAATAAAGTAAATAACGGAAGTCTTACAGATAATGAACTGAGGTCTAGTCATGATAAATAATTAATATTCTATTTATCTCTAAGTAACCAAAACATAATTTAATACATATTACAAATATCCAAATACAAAAATTTAACACTAGCATATCCACAGTGAAACGCTCGCTTAACGAATCATAATCGTCCTCCACAGGTTGCTCACCATAGCCGCCACATGTTCATATGTTGGCGTGTTGACATAATCTTCAATTGTAATACCTGCAACATCAGAAACTAAAAGAATTGTGCACGCGAGGGTCAGCTTTCCAACTTGAGCTCAGTGAGAAAATAAAACAATGCAACTAACATTTGCATGCATTCAATTCATATCTGTGGTCTGTTATATAAGTTTGCCACATGTTCATATGTTGGCGTGTTGACATAATATTCAATCGTAATACCTGCAACATAATAAACTAAAAGAATTATGCACGCGAGGGTCAGCTCTCCAACTTGAGCTCAGTGAGAAAACAAAACAATGCAACAAACATTTGCATGCATTCAATTCATATCTGTGGTCTGTTATATAAGTTTGCAATGTGCTATAGAAAGGTTCGGTGGCCGCCTCACCTCTATACACGAGTGTGTGAAGCCGCCCAAAGATTAATGTTTATTGTCGTCCCACATGCACCCACCATGGAATAGAGATAGAGCTAAAGTGCTTAGGACCACACCACATCACACTCCCCCCCTCCCC